>OZ026808.1:17129411-17486018 GCA_964023185.1 Macaria liturata | reverse complement strand
TGCACAACTTTAAAGAGTCGGCCGTCGGCGGAGGGGCTTTTACGCCTCTAAGTCGAGGATCCGTCGGTGGCGATGTAGGATCCGCTGGCGAGCGGCCATTTTGTTCATAGTTGCTCATGAACTGTTTAAATGAAAATAAATCGTGTTAGCGATCATATAATATCAATCATTATCTATTTCAAGACAAAACATATTAAAAAGCATGTTTTAAAATAGTATTCTAAAGATAATCGTAAAAACTTACCGTTTGCTACACTTTCACCAGCCTTTATAAAACCAAATATTCCCCACACACGAACGCCTGCATGAGCCAAACCGCTTAGCTATTTTGTTGTCACGCCCCAACAATATGATATTAACTATCGCTCCAAGTCATTTTAAGGAGTATATTAATAGATTAGATATTATGATATTATTATTAAAAATAAATGCCGCCACGCCACCGTTAGCTGCGCAGCATTGTCGTATGTACCGTATGTATTGCTCGCTCTGTCCTGTCTGGTTCTGGCTGGTTGCAGTGCTTGCCAAAGAGAATATAACAGCTAAGAATGAACTGGTGCTTGCTTGCTATGCTACAAGCTTGCTACTTTGTATTTGTACCACCTATATTTGTAAAGACCATAGACAAGACAGCCAGAGTACCTGTCGGCTGCTACTAACTTCATGTACGCTACAGACCGTTTCACGAAAGAGTTCCCTCAGTTAAGGCGCCATAATCGCATGATTATTTAATCTAATAACCATAAAATGTTAGTTCCAAACTTTTCCGTGGGACTTATTTCGTGAAACAGTCTCTACGTTCCGTATCTACGCATTCTAGTGATGGGAAGAAGCTTCCTGATACCAATATTAGGTTGGAAAAATATTAACATTAAAAATAATTCTACTAAAAATTAAGTATATTAAGATTCTGATAGCAATAGTTAGTACATTTAAATTCATTATATAGAGTCTCCTGTATAAAGATGGTTATTAGGAAAAATGGAGGAGGCCTTTACTCTAAAGAAGAGGTCCTTAATAAATGAATGACTTCAAATAAAGAAATTATCAACATTAAATTGTTAAAGTAAAAAGTAAAATCTATTGTAAAAAAATATTTTATTAAGGAAAATAAAAGGCTTACATACATACATAGATATTTATTTGTTTACAACTAATTTTAATAGTACATTGTTACCCTAGGGGTGAAAGTAACTTATATAGTCCCGAGACGGGGTTTGGCGCCCTCACTGCGTTCGGGCGCCAATAGTTCGAGGGGCTAAATAAGTCTTTAACCCGAGGTAAACACTGTGCTTTTCATTACAAATACAAGGAAAATAAAAATAAAAACATGAATTAGCTAAAGAAAATATGAGTAAATTTTATTTTACCACCCAAGTCAAAACAAAGATACCTCAAATCGTATGATGATTTTCCACTACCGCTTTAGCCTCTTCTTTTATAAAATCAGGCGTTAAATTTATATTAAAATCAGATGAACTCATTTTATAGGTACAAAATCTCTGCTATACGTATTGTGACGTAGAACCTCTTTGAATGTAGGTGTAAGAACTATTTGGTTAAATGTAGGTATAGGAACTCTTTTGTTTTTGTAAAGAAGTTAGTAGAGTTCAAGATAACTCTGCGGGCGGATAAAATTGGAACTAAAATGTTCTGATTGCAATTTGCATCAGAGGCACTGATCTCCATTACTACTAGTACGCAATGGAGGTCAGTGATCAGAGGCCAATTCTTGGCATAAGTGCTGCCGCCAGTCGCGCGCAGAGTTTTTACATGTTAATTTGACAGCTGTCAGTTGAAAGCGATTCTCCCTAGGGATGAAAAGTATTCCTCTCAACCCGCTCCTCAGGCAACTTCAGACCTACTTTCAGAGTATGAGTAATGAAAATATTATTACCATGTTTTGTATTTATTTTTCTTGAGTTACGACCTTCAGTGATAAATACGACTATAAAAAGCAAATAAATAAAATTAAGACATAAAAATAGTTTATAGTGGCAACGTGGCAACTGAAGAATAGCTACCAAAAGAAAATGAAAATGGTAACACATTTTTGTGTCTTTGACCGTAGACAAAGATATATCTTTTCTTTAGTTTTTTTCCCTTACCCGGGAAATTCAAAAAATAGTTCAAATTTAAATGTGCGTGACACGTAGGCGTGACATAATAAATAAGAAAATCTTTGGTAAATCTGCAGTTTACTTGGCTTACACCTACAGCCCTTTTTTAAAAGGGTAATAGTATTCTTTGAGGGTATAGTATTCTTTGATAGTGTTGTCATGCAGGTGAATGCATAGCAATACGGTGCTTTGGTAAATTATTCTAAATATTCTTTGCAAAGTATATATTTTCCGTGCATATTATTAAAGATGAAGATAAGGGTAATTATTCATTGAATAAGATGTTTTTCTTGTATCATCTTAGATTATATTTTTGTTGTTTTTATACAAGAACAATAGAATTCGGTGTTTTTAGTAACTTTCATAAAAAATACAGATATACATAATGTAGTAATGTAGATACAATGTATTTCATATATTTAGTTACATAAAGTATTGTTAAGAAAACTTCAAAGCTTCAACTACTTTATAAATTGTTCTTGTAATTATAGTACCTTTTTTGGTGAACTTTTATTATGAGTCTGTTTCACAAAACAGAAATGGATTGTATCATTAAAGTAATTATAAAAGTTGAAAAGGTGAATAATACTAAAGTAATTTTTAATATTCATTTATTAGGTAATACTTGCACGTATATAATGTTACAAAAAAATTACATGTGCCCCGAGGTATTGGGCGTAGCAAGAGACACTACTAGCATATAGGCAGCGTCTTTACAAAATATAATTACATCTTTTTAGTATACAAACTTAACTTGACATAAACCTCTTTAAAAAAAGGTTTGGAGATCAATATTTTTCATTTAAAAATCATCTACTTTGTAAGGACCAAGGATTTTTTATATCATCCCTCTCTTTCCCTCTGGATTGTTCTCTCTTTTGTTTTGTGAAATAGATTTTATACGAATAGAAACCTTATGTTCTTACACTTAAAGTTTATTTTCTATAAATGGTAAATCGGGGGTGAGATCGGTCAAAAATGAAAGGCATATAGAGCAGGCTGTTGTCTTGCTTCAACAGCTTGCCAGTTTAAAAAATAATGTGTGATAAATGTCACTGTCAACTTAAGTTTTGAAATAATTTAGCAATAAATAATATTATTTAATTTTATTTATTATAAATTTTACTCGACACAAAGAAATCTGAATTAATTTGTGAAATAACACAAAATAAAATAAGTAACAAATTAATATTATATTATTTTTCACACAAGCAACATTAAATTATGATGACATTATATGACAAAAGATGGCGGGAAAAAAATAATTTCAATTGTAATTTGTAAAAATAATTTAAATGTATTTTATAGTAAAAAAAACAAAATGGTAAGAACTTGTAGTGTACCGGGATGCAGAAGTGAATCTTATAGTGGTTGCAATATATCTTTCTACAGGTATGCTAAAGTTTAAGTAAGATTACATTATTGGGACTAAGGTGACCATATTTTCTCGTGCTTGAAATAATTTGTGCAATATGATATTTTGTCAGTTTTCCTAAAAATGAAAACATCAAAATAAAATGGCAAAAGAACTTAAATATAACACGACCTGTTACAAAATTCTCCAAAGTTTGCAGTCTACATTTTGATCCAACATCTTTTTATACTCCAAATTGTTGTACATAGTTTAAACCATCTCTCGTTTAGGTCAGTACATCAAAACACAAGGAAAAGGATTATATTGTTGTACATAGTTTAAGCATTCACTCGTTTCAGTTAGAATATAAAACACAAGGAAAATGATAGTGTAAAAAAAATATAGGATATAGGCAACTACCTATATGCAATTCAAATGTGAACTTGTAAATAAATATTGTAATTACTGCAAAATGTTTATGATTTTGATTACATTGCCTCCCAGTCAATTAACCAAATCGATACTATTATAAGTTACAAACTAAAGTGCATTTTAATTTGTAAGTTTGTGGGTGTTTGTTACTTAACGCGTCAATAGAGCTAGGGATCATCATGACTGGCAAGCTGCAGGTAAAATAGGACCCCAAAAGAGACTGCTCCAGATTTGGTAAGAAGATGAATTGGTATATCCTAATTATATAATTTATTGTCACCCTAGTTAGAAAAAGACAACTGCCTGTCATACTTCGCTTCGCTCTGCTCATATTGGATCAGCAGTAATATTTCCCTATATATTACTTCCATGGTAAGGACATAATTGTGACTAGAAGGTTATGTTACTTATTTTGGAATTAGTTTTCTCTACGTTCACTTCGTATGTTTTATGCTAGATGGTTAGATATTCGAATACATTTGTAGATAGAGCCTTTTCTAAAACATTCAAGGTTGTGTTGACGACAATTTGTGTCTTGTTCAAATAAGTTGTTATGTTTACGAACGAACATGGCCGATTCTAAGATGTAGGTACACATCTTTGAATCGATTATGTTCTTTCGTTCCCTGCAGGGAGAGTCACTGGTCAGTATGTTTAGCTGGACGTATTGTGGTCTACAGCTTTGGCGAGTATTAAGCTGTTACAAATGTAAGCAGAAAGTTTTATATTGAATAATACAATTAGATGAAATCTTTTCTTTTCCAGATAAATGAGGTGCAATTCAATATTATTAAACAAAGTAAAGATACTTCTATCCAACTTACAAAGCACATAGGGAAATAAGAGAAAGTAATTAAAAACTAAACCTTATAATAAACTTAAAAAAACTATAAACTATAATTATTTGTTGCATAGTCCAACGACAATATGCAACGGACGTGACGTATTAAAGCTGTCAACTAAAATATTTTAGCTTTAATCTCTAGTCAGACAAATATTTACCTAACAAATAACCTATAGTGCTTTAGTCCAGTGGTAGAGGACAACGTGCCCAGAATACTGGCCGCATTGCGACGTTGGATGGTTATGCTCATACGTTGAGCCAAAAAAGGTCATCAAAAATATCACAAGTTGCGTGAGCTTTGCTTTTGATAATTAGGCTCTAGGTCCTCACACTCCCATATTATTCGTACCCAACATGTATCGTCGGCTTGAGACTAGCATATTTTTGCCTCTTGTGTTGCTCGGCAACATTCGCAGCCGCTGCAGTAAGAAAAATGCCTAGTATTTTTAGTTATTCCTACTTTTATAATCATTAAGCCTTGCCCAAGAGAAAAAAGCACATACTGCCTGTGCTGATATATATAGTTGTGCTTTATCTTTTACTACCTATTTATTTTTTTACAAATTTAAAAATCGTATTTTCACATGATTTTAGTGAGTAGAGCATGGTGTACACGCTGCTGGTGCTGGCGGCGCTGGCGTGGCTGTGGTCGCCGTGCGTGCGCCGCGGCCTGCTCGCGCCCGAGTTGCAGCCCATATACGCTCGGGACCGCTCCAATCGCCTCTTTGGGATCACTCCCACTGGCCAGTGCTGTCGCAAGTGTGAACACTGACTTCATACATACTATTTATATGCTTCATTTAAAATATCTACCGTCTGTGGAAATGTAAATACATATGTTGGCCGTGTATTTTGTTGCCATACTTATTTTTCCATTTTCATTTACAGACTTCTGTAAAATAGAGGTTTTATGACATGTAGTGTACTCGTATGTAGGTACGTGATATTGTCAGCTTATGTTGATCTATTTAAGCTTCTTCTGTTTAGTATAAAGTTAAAGTATTTAATATAATTAATTCTATTATGAATAATGGTTTATTTACAATAGAATGGAATAATGACTATATTATGATTTCGATATAGTCAAATGTCGAGAGAGCTTCATATGAATATTAGGTACTACAAACGCCACCATAATGATTGATTAGTAAGTCTGATAGGTTCTCCCTGCCATGCAGCAAGGAGTCATCGTAGATTTGGTATTGATGGGTCCAGAAAGTGGCATGTTACTTTTTATACTAAAACAAACTTTATTTTGGTGTAAAAAGTAGCCTATGGCAGTTCAAAGACTTCCTACTGCTTACATACCAAAAATCATGATGATTGGTTCAGCCGTTTTAGGGTCTTGCTATGTACAGATTTTTGACTCTCTGTTTAGCTTTGTTATATATGTACCTATTGATTCATGTTATGGCCCTTTCAAGTCCTGACTAATTTAATGACTTTACATATACTAATAAAATATAAAGCCAACAATTTTATTTGTCTTTTTACTAGTAATCTTTTCAAAATATGAATAATGATGTGCATTACATGTGCAATTAGTATTTAGAATTGTAGTTCAAGGAAAACAGGGAAACTTGGAACTTGGACTTGGAGAAGGCTAAAGAAGATTGGATGGTGAAATTCGGGAGGGAAAAATGGTAAATGGATACCTCTCTCTAAAGTGTGGAAGTTGAAAGTGGCAGGTAGGGCGGCCAGGGTGGCATAGCCTTGTACTCCACTGTATACGCTGGACAGGCTTCATGCAGCAGAGAAGCCCTCACCTCTATTTTCACACTTTACAGTCAGGCTTTTGACCTCTAGGTTACCTGAACCGATAACCGCACAAGCAAATACAATTGCCCAAGGTGAAGCGTACATTTTACCTACTACAATTTATAAGTACTTAAATGAAAACTTTGCCATAATCATCATCATCTTCAGGCCTTGTCTACTCACTGCTTGCTGGAAAGATGTTTAGTAAAAACATCAAATCAGGCGTTACATATGGGGCCTGAAAACGACAAATGCTACTTTATATCTTAGAAAATTGAGGGAGAAGCCACGGGCGTCCCAAATCAAAAATCAAAGGTTTTTATTTCTGTAGGCAATTACATGCTCTTAGAAACGTCAATTTATAATTCATTATTAGGTACATAATATTTATACACAATATGTAGTGTAAATTAATATAATTTATGAATTACAAAGTAATTTGTCTATATCTCTAAATAAATCTTTATCATTGATAGCGTCTTTTAGTGTATAATAGGTTTTATCCATTAAGTACTGACGAACACAATTTAGTATCAAAGTCTTGTTATTAAGCGTTAGCTTAGTGTGGGGCTAGATGGCGCTGTGTGCAATATCCAGGAATATTTATTTGTTTATTTTTATTTACATTTAATTATATTTTAGGGCAATCTAATATATAACATAATCCCAATGCAGTGGAAACTGTTAGATGTTTTAGCTAGTCTTCTCTGAGGTCTACTAAGCCTCTCTTTCACTGACCTCCATTACTACTAGACTTGTACCTACTGATGGAGATCAATGCTCTCTATATTTCTTATTTCGTACCTATCTGACAATTCATCTGCCACTGTGGTGAACTGATCTAAGTACTCCAGAACATAGACTACATTTTGATATATATATTCACTAAATACTGTCATAATGCCTACTTCTTTAAATTTATTCCGACATGAGTCTAAATATTTTAAGCCCAAGATATAGCGCACTGCTCGTTTCTGTAGTACTAGTATTCTATTTGTATGACAGTTACCAGCTGATCCCCAGAACAGTAATCCTTAAGTCATTAGAGAATGGAAGTATGCGAAGTAAACAGTCCTTGCTGCCTGTTTACCGGCTAGTTGTTTAATTATTTTGATGGCATAAGTAGCTGAGCTTAATTTATTTGCAAGTTCATCAATATGAGTTGACCAATTAAGCTTTTTATCTAGTTGAACTCCCAAGAATTTTACATTATTTGATAGAGGATTCAATTCTTCTTCCCGTAATATGTATAAATTTGTTACGTTGTCTGCTTTAACATTCGAAATGTTATATTATATACCTACCTACTCTTACAAGGAAAGGTACCTATTCGGGATGAAAAATAAAACAACGTTGGTTTACTAAGATTAATTTGGATTTAATAAAAATAACAAACATTATACATATCCTTGACTGAAACAAAAGAATAAATAGGATACTAATGTAGAACTAAGTATACACAATATATAAAAGTTCATGAACAACTTAAAACTAAAGACAATTTAGTGGGAAATGCATTCTATTGTTTCAATAAACATATAAAAGTAATTAAAAATATGTTACATAAAACTGGAGTGTTCACTGACTTAGGTCGAGGATCGAATATAATTACATTTTATTCTCAAAATACATAAACCTTTGTTTTGTGAGTGAAAATACCATTTATAATGCTCCTTTTCAAACCTGAATGTACTTGATAGAGATTTGACCAAACCTGGCCTTAATGTTTGGTTCATGTACCACAAATTAATAAAGCTGGTTTATCCGTTTATCTTTATAACTAGTCTTAGATTGTATTAAAGACACTATGTAAGTTACTAAGAAAAATATATATATTAGTAATCAACCCATCATTCGTTAATTCAGGTGTCGGGGTGAGACTTTTGTGACGTTTTACTCTGCCCACTAAGCGAGTGTGGCGTAGCGGTTCCAGTGTGTGCTTTTCATTCAGACGCACCCGGGTTCGAATCCGGCCCTACACCAATGACTTGTATTTTCAAGTTATGTGTGGATTTGCACTCGCTTAGCGGTGAAAACATCGTGAGGAAACCGACATGTTTGAGGACCTCAATATCCGAGGACATGTGTCTTCCGTGGAAGGACCTGGGCGCCCACCACGAAGTATCTGCCCAAGAAAACTCCCCTAGCGGATTAATTCTGCGGGGGAGTCACGACCCTCAGTCATGAGGAATACGACTCAAGAGAGACTCTGCCCACATTGATTGTCGAAGCTGCCCACGCATTATATTATATTTTGACAACTGGCATCTCCATACATTTTACGTCAAATTTGATATGTATGGAGATGACAACTGTTGAACTGAAATGTAATCCTCCATAAGGTTTAAAAGGTTTAAAACATCGTTCATCATCGTGCTCGTGGATTTTATAATATTTGTATTAAGTAATTAAATAATTAAGTTTCTCTGTATCACTGCAAATCAAGGTAAATTGTTTTAACAATACGTGTATAGGTTATAAAATAATTAAACTCACTTTTTCTGCGATCTTTCAATCAATTTCATTACCTATCATATCTATCTAGATGGTACAAAAATACTCTACCTTGAAATATTGAATTTGCATCGAGTAAAACGTAATCGTGATAACGTGGAGTTCTTATAACTTTATTATTAGAAATGATTGTGTCACAATACGTACTATTCTCTATCCACACAAGAAAATACAATAAATTTGAAATATGTATTTAAAGATGTTTCAATGTTCTTAACACAGTCTCAGCCCTGACGAGACAAAAGGATGCTCTGATTTTTTATTACGTCTAACATAAAAATTAAATTGATAATAGTTACTACCACGTGACCAGTAGCAGCTTTTCCAAACACTAGATATATATTCCAGTTGGATGGCCATGCTGATGCTGTTGCTAAGCGAGTGAGGCTCGCTGGTGTAAGCGTCTGCCAACCAATCACTTTTTTCTCAAGTTGTGTGTGGATTTGTACTCGCTTAACGGCGAAGAAAAACTATCGCATAAAAACCGACAAGTTTGGGGACCACAAAATCTGAGAACATGTGTCTTCCGTGGAAGGATCACGACCACCACGATGTACTAGCCCAAGGAACCTCCTCAATGAGTAAAAATCTGGCGGGGGAAGCACGACCCTCAGTAACGAGGAACCTGACGCGAGGAGGGAGTGTCGTTAATTGTTAAATTGAATTGCTCGAGAATAGAATGGTCTACTCGATGGAAATCCAATATTTTCTTATCATAATTTCATACTGCTTCTAACTTTTCTCGTCAATAGTTTTATTTATTTATTTATGTTAATACAATGAGGACTCTCGTTTATTGCGTGGTCTTAAAGTCAAAAACAAAGCTAATGGTGTATCGACGACAATCATATCACAAAACAAAGAAGTAAATAATGCCAATGTTATGGTCTTTTAAAACAATATTACGCATTTGTTTTACTTTCCTATGTTTAACCGACTTCTTCAAAAAGGAGGTAATCAGATCAATCTAAATGTTTCTGATATTGGAAAAATATTATGTGTATTGAACACTTGTTTCGACTTTTAGTAACACAGAATAGCCAGACAGAATATAAATACCTACTCCGTGTTAAAAAAATAAAATGCTCATGCATGAAGCAGGCTCAATTGATAGCCTGAATATGGAATCTCGAAACTCATGATGTCACTGTATTGCTTAAAAAATTAGGTAAATTAATCGATCTTGTAAGTATGTATCGTTGTTGGATACATTTTCCGATATTATGTAGGGTCTGATGGTGTGGTAGGCTTCCAAATGTGTGGGTCAAATGTTTTTTTGCTGGTGCGGCCAATTCTCGGATGGGTGATCAATAAAAGGCATTTCATTTATTTAGAATGATACATTGAATTGTAGATCCCGGCTGTTTATCACAAGTAAGTCGGTAAGCCACACCAGAGGCCCTTTAAGCGGTTTGAAAAATCTCGACACCAGGGTGATCCACTCTTACATGAAGTTACTTATAACTTTAACTGCTGAGTTATTGAGATATATATTATTTGGATCTACCAGAATATTGAATTGAGAAGATACTCCTAAAAATGCATTAGATTAAAAGTATATAATACCCAAGTGATTTTAAAAAATTGGAAGAAACGAAACGAATGACACCTAAATACAAATCTGCATACTTGTTTTTTTTATTTTCGTTTATAACATTTTTTTTTTGTTTTTGTTTTTTGAGTATCACGACTACAACATTGAAAATTATGTACAATCACATGAAATCATCGAACAGAAGCGGGCCATCGTTTTGTGCCATTGACTAATACGATTAGAATAATAAAATTGAATTTATTGAGCTAATGTATTAGTCGCCGTGTTTGGGCTCCAGCCTAACTAAGATGAAGATGATTTTTTATTTTTTTTCGTTTTATTTGTTTTTTGTTAACCTAAGTGATAGATGATCCCGAATATATGTACATATTTTAGGAATTACTTTATTTTTATACTATTACTAACTAACTTAACTCCCTTTTTTTCTAAATTTTTATATTTTTTTCTTTTTTTGTACTTTTTTGATGGAAATGAATGTATGTACATATAAACCTATTATTTACATCTTATTAGTTGCTATATATTATAAACTAAATTATATTTATGCGCTATAATAATAAGTGAGTGAAGAGTACAGAATGTAAGGTCTGTATTTCCTTAGTTTTATATTTATATTTAAATTAAGAGGTAGTCCCATCACAAGGAAGCGTAAAGCAGGTATACTGTGTAGCGATTATATTTGTATGTACAAACCAGGCTATGAAGAAAGCTGGATATACTCCTATTTTCTATATTATATAATGTTGATAACAAAGACATCAATCGCCCTAGAGGTCGTTGATATAACAATTAAATAGTCTAATATAAACAAACATAATCAATTTTTACGCCGACCAGTCTAAACCGTTTTGATTCAGATAACCCTTATCGTTAAATTTGATCATATTTGTTTCTTTATAAATCCTCTTTATATTTACAACAGTTATATAGTTCTTTCACAGCTTGTGCATAGGAACTAATAGTTAATTCTATGTCTGCGTAGTCGCCTTTGAGCTTGTATTAACGCCGGTCGCTCGCTCATGTTTTTGTACTCAAATTTAATAAATCGTTCGAAGGCACCAGCTTTTTTTAGTCTGGCTTATTTACAGCGCCTTTCATTTAGATTTCTTCCAACCCGTATGACACAAACTGGCAAGCTGGGCGTTGTTAGTTGTTTCGCCACCTCTCGGCTCCGCCAAGTTCGTTTACTTATCAGCGTTGAGTTGCCGGCTCCGGTCACGGGCAGGTACTATAAACCGTAACAAAGGCCTAGTCAGCGGCCATTTTGTGCATATTCTGTCAAACTCGCGAATTGAGCAGCTATCACTAACCGCACGGGCTCAATCCGGTATAGCGATTCTATCTAGGTAATAATATGTACACTAGCTGCTCATTCTCAAGTCGGGTTAGTTCAATCTTCGGTTATTTACTAAACTATTTTATGTACATATTAGTAAGCTATTGTATGTTCATAATGGAAGCCCTAAAAGTTACACTGATTTATTAAAACTTAAGGCTAAGCTTAATGTTAAAGAAATCTACTATGATAGCAAGAATGCTGTTGAACATCTTAGGGCTACTTATGAATATGTATTAAAAGTGCAAAAGTACATCTAATCGTAAACAGGTACCTATGTGGATAACTAAATATATTTATTATTAAAATCTAGAAAGGATAATAATGCTAAATATATTAATTGATTCTATACTACTTATAACAATTCCCTTACGTTAGTGCATTAAAGTTATTTATTTAGGAGCTTTCTATAATGAATTTGATGGTTTTTATGAACTTACTCCAGATTGAACACAATGGTAGCATGATTGAGGCGGATACTTTCTAGTGCATGATAAAGGAATAAATCCTGTTTAGTTACCTAAATTATCTAAATCCTATATAAACTAAGATAATATGTTATTTAAAGCAAACCCCTACTTAAAAACTAGGCAAAAAATTTTGAGCCGTAACTTAATTATATATACCTTACATCGCTGTATGCCGATTACTTAACTAGGATAATTAAATTATCTAATCAAAAACAATTTATTTATCTACTTACAAATAATATTTAATCAATTATTATAAATAAAATAAAGCTAATAAAATTTACTGTAAACTAGAGCGTATAGTGCATTCAAACAACCAAACAGGCATCATCTGTAAGGCCCACCGTACAACATTGTTTATGGATGCTAAATAAGGACTGCCTGATGGTATGCAGCCGTTAATAATAATTAATAATATTGACACTGGGCCTTTATTTCTACAGTGCTTCATTCGCGCTAGTTTCTAAAAGCAGATACTAAATATGCCTCAGAAGTTGTGCACAAAAAAAGCACTGTAGCTCTCATTTCTGACTCACTTTTTTCACTTCACAAATTTTAATAGCTAATATTGCTTTTAACTCAAATCATTATTTATTACTTTGGGGTGCGTTTGGCAGAACTTTTCAGACTAGCGCATTTCTTCAAATGAGATTGGGCAAAGAGCCGGCAGTTAGCATGAGCACGCAAGCAATACTCGTTCAACTCGTGGTACATCACTTGCTGTACTCTAACCAGTCCAACCAATGTTAATGGAAGGGTGGTCGAGCAACTGCAAGTAGCTCCGATGAATTAGTATTGTTATTGTTGGCATGCTAAAAAGCTGTGCTGGTTTTTCGGTACATGTTTTAACCAAAATATTCAAAAGAACTGTTCAGTTTCTATTGATTTAGATTTATAATTTTTGTAATGGAAATTTATAGAAAAGAAAATCACAGATAACAAGAAAATAATAACAGAAAACTCACTCTACTGATGATATTAGCCGCGCTTCCATCACTTGTGCCATGCTGTATCCAAGGTCAGGACGCAGCATGACAATGTACCTACTCCCTCTGAGATTTAAGATCGTGTATCTCACAATTAGCCCAGTAATATCCGGTAACATTGCCATTGCAATCACTTCACAGTAGCGTTCGCACACTACCGCTAGGTGGCGCAATATTTGGCAAAGGTGTGGTCCTTCCCCGGACGGCCTCGGCTAGAGACCTGCCACTACAGGATACGAGTATGTTTCATATCCCAATCATATTATGTGCAGTTTTGAGTTTATACCTTCATCACGCTTTTACGGCTGAGCCGATTTGTAAGAAATTTGGTATAGAGACAAGTCAGACCTTGGATTATCAGAGAGGCTACTTTTTATCCCGTATGGACACGGATAAAACCGCAAGGCGTTAGTATGTAGTTTATATTGCTTAACAGATTTTAATAAAATACATACATACATTACATATGCGCCTGGAACGAAAAGAGCGAGATTTACTTAGCTTGCACTTTGCCCAATCTACACAACACAGTGAGATATTAAATTCAAACATTGAGATTATAAAATTGAGTCAACATTTTAGTTCATACTGTCATCATAACAGCGATCGAATTAAAATGTTGATTTTATTTCATGTCCAAAAATCACTATATTCCAGTTCAAGCCTTGACGGGATTTTAGGCATTCTTTTAGTTAATTTAATCTATTGGATATTGCCATTTAGCATACGTATTTATATAATTTAATGTTCGCATTCAGCATACATTGTACCGTGGAACTAATTGATTCAATGCAATTGGAGGTACGAGATTGAAGTATCCAAATATTAATATGATTCCTAAAGCGTGGAGCCGGTCACGGAAAAATCATCTGCTCAACAAATTACTTCTCACAGAAGTTTTTTCCGCCTTTTTAAGACGGGCTTTATTTTAGCTGTTGTTTCATCATACTTGGTACCAAGTCTCACGACTCCCATCGCATGGTTATTGTAAAATATTGAGAGCGTTGTAAGCGACCAATAATGATATTCTTACTATATACATTTCCTGATCTCAGTTAAATGTGGTATAGTAAGAATTGTCTGATCGGTTAAATTTGGGTGCCTATTTAAATTTACTAATCCTGATTAAAATGACCACCATCAAACTATTTAGTACTTTTCGTGACTAGAATGTTAGTTTGAGTGCAGTCATTTGAAGCTGAACCCTGAACATGTTGTCCTAAGAATCTGAGAGATGATGTACGAATAAATAAAAATAAAAAATTGTTAACAATAAAGAACAAAGCTCGCAGGTTCATTGTAGGCCGAAAAACTACTTTAACGTGATATTAAGTTCTAGCGATTTCTAACTCATTTACAACTACTAAGCGTATATAATATTGCAGCTACATTAAAAAATATTATGAGTAATATTGCAAAATTTATTTAAATTTAGCATTATTTATTATATTTAAAACTTTAATTGTAATTATATGTTTAATTTCAAGGTTAAGTAATTTACTATTTAGCTACTCTACTCAGCGATATAAATCAAAAGACCCTTATTAAGAACAAAATGTCTAAGGCAACATGGCCAACTAAATTTGAAAATATATTCCATTGTGCGATAGGTGCGTAAAACAAGTTTTAAGTTACCCACTAAGGTAAGCGGAAATAAAAGGCGTAAGTATGAGTGAAATAAATAAATAACAATTTTAATATGACAAAACGAGACCAGTAAAATAAAAGCAGAAATGATTGTTTTTAATTTAACTGGATTATATAACATTTAGGCCGAGTCTATAACCGAATGGTGGTATGAAGAATGACGATTGAGGACTACGAGTACACACAAGAGCCTCGCGTATACCTACACATCCTCACACTAAATATAAATAAAAGTAACTCCTCACTATTCGTCTTTCATTAGGTTCAAATTTAAATTTATTATTGCGTATCTCTTTAATTAGTATTGCTTTCTTTGTTTAAAATTTAATTTTCTTAAGACAGTAAGACATCGGCAGTTATGTGTATCACGGGGTTTCACGATTTTATTTGTCTTTTAGTACCACCATAGACTAAGTATACTCAACTTGAGTATACTTAGTCTATGGTACCACTATTTCCTTAAGTAGATAAAACTGGCACACACTATGAACAACAACCGTAATCAAAATGAAGGAAAAATAACTAGATTTTTGATGTTTTAAATGACATGTAAAATGTTGATAATATTTACTGTAAGAACAAACAAGATAGTAAAGAATCAACAGTATTGAACTAATCGCAACGTCCATTTCGCCGGAAGCATGTCCCGTAGCGGGGTTTGTCGGACTCGGACCCAGTAAGACTCTACTACCGACCCGCCTACCACGATGTCCTTTCCGTCAAGGACGGGGGCTAGCGGTTAAAATAAAACAAGACCAAGAACTACAAGTCAGTTTATCAATCGATTGGAGGAGACCTATGCATAGGAGTGACGAACAATAAGTTACTAAAAACGTTACTTATCAATAAAATATACATTTGTATTTATTGTTTCAATTTTAAAATTCTAATATTCTGAACACATGAAAGTGTATTCTAAATGCCTGATCAATTCTCTCGTGTGGGCAGTACAAAGTCGTTTTTGTGCAATATTTGACATACTTTATTTCTTACTACATACAACGACCCGGTCTTATTAAACTTACAGCATTCCTCATCAAATCTGGTAGCAAGAGAGAGAGAGAGAGAGAGAGAGAGAGAGAGAGAGAGAGAGAGATATTTTGAACAAATTCATGCTGGTGGTAACTTCATAGGTAAAAATTACATCAAAAAAAAGAATCTTTATGTTAAAAAGAATTAAAAAGACATAAATCAACAGTTCTTGAAACTTTTTTATGCCAAACGTTTAGCAAATCGATTTTAAAATTAGTAAACGATCAACATAATTTGGAAATTGAAGAATCTCTATAACAGAATTTAAAGAGTGAAATGGATAGCATTGAATAATTAATGTCTAATACAAATTATATCTTTTAAGGGGCTAACAAAGTCGATTGCTACTACGAAATTCCAATTAGCACAATACCATCGCCTAATAGTAGGACAAAATAAAAGGCCATTTTTCACTTGTCTTTTCGATACACTTTGCCATTTGACTCAATATGTATTGAAATAACAAGTAATAAATTACAACCTTATAAAGCTGTCCTATTAAATGCACGCTCATTACATCTCATTCTGATTCTTTCCATATTCAAGATTACAGTACTGCGATGAATTACTCTGGAACATCAATCAGATTGAGAATAGGTTTTGTGCTAAAACGCGCAATTCTATTCCGTACAAGAGCCTTGCTAGCGGGTCGCGACGACGCTAATAAAGTGCGGCTAAGTGCGATAACTATTTATATATTATTTCTCTCTAGACATGCATCCTAAAATCTATATTATTTAATTGCTACTCTTACCCAAAAAGAAAAACATCGATAAAATAATAAATAGGTATAATTTAATTACCTATCAGAACTAATATTAAACAAATAAAATTAAAACTTATAAATAAATATGTATTAAATTAACTACAAAATATAATTTACAGATTGAATCTATGAATAAAAATTATAATAATATCAACAAGGGGCAGTTAAACTATTAAAGAAAAATAAATTATTCTTTACCGAATACAACGGAACAATAAAACCTATCGTTACAAAAACAGAAAAATATTCTTCTCATAACAATATACAATAGTAGTAAAAATGTATCTGTTGATCTATTCGTTCATTTTCCAAGCCCAATTATCGTTATATTTGGTATAGAGTTTAAATAGAATTCTGAAAATGACATGTTATGTTATGTATTATAATGCTGAGACAGTATGGACGAAGAGACAAATGAATTCACAAACCTTGCAAGTACCGCGGCTCTGCTTTCAGCATTGCTCTCATGCTTAGTCTGATGATGATGACCACAGTTCACAGGTTGTGCAATCGGGATTGAGCCTCTCGTTTCTTGCGCCAAGAGTCTTTGCAAGATAACTAAATTTGTAACAGTTGATGACAACATAGATAGATGGCAGCAGTACTGCTGTAATTATACCTAAGCAAGCCACAATGTGGGACAGGTTTTCCACCTTAGTCCGTTGAAGATTTATCTTGCGAGAACTCAAAGGGAAAGACCGAATAGTTTGGGCTTTCAGCTTCATCGCGGCATTTGCTCGGTTTGGAACTGACGGCAATGACGATGTGAACCAATCAGGATCTATCAAATTTAAGGACAATGGTTAATAATATTTTAATGAGAATTCAATGAAATT
The DNA here is from genome assembly GCA_964023185.1 of Macaria liturata. Lineage (NCBI taxonomy): Eukaryota > Metazoa > Arthropoda > Insecta > Lepidoptera > Geometridae > Macaria > Macaria liturata. Next base: position 17,468,368 of record OZ026808.1, on the reverse strand, counting down.
ATATTCCTTCGAAAACAGTTTGTGTCGAATTTTGTTTCGCTTCAATGCAATTTTAGTTCAGTGACAACCTGAGTTTCGAAATCCAAAGTGTTATTTGTACTATGCTCATAAAAAAAATCAAATTTCCATCTTCATTAAGTAGGATTGTAAAGGTGACGATCTTTTACATTGATTTGGGAAGAAGTCGGTAATGAACATTGTACCAAGACCTTACTGTATTTTTTGTTGTCGATTGCTAATGTTGTCTACTATTAGAAGTAATTTGGATCTTCCTCAAGATGTTCAAGATACAAGAAAAGTTAGTCGGCTGATGATAAACTTTCAGATGCAGCATCTGAACTATTCTATAGATGTTGTTCTACATTCAAGATTATATTCATTCCTTTAAAATAAGGGGGTTTATACATACAAAATTATAAATTATTATTTAAACGTGTGGGAATCACTTATGTAACTACTTATCATTATACGGGTTTTTAAAACAAATGAAATGATATTGAAGCCTCTATTTTACCAGAAGTTAATTCATAATTGGTATAACATGGGGTAAATTAATTACAAAATTCAAATGCTGAATAACTTGATATAAAATCAATAAGATTAAATCAAAACAAATTTCAAATACCACGAAATTTTAGTATATAACTTTTATTTTAATGATATACATATATTATAGAAATAAATAAACATGTTACAAAAATAAACCTAGAATATACTAAAAATATATAAAACAAAACCTGAGCGCCAGTCTCACCCACCGTTCTGCCTCAGTTCAGAAAAATAAAAATTGTTGGCGAGTGGAGGCTAGCCACAACACGAGCTACGTCTTAGGTAAACTGTACAAGGCTGTATGTCAGTTCAGTGGCGAGACAAACAGGTCGTGAGCCTGATGGTAAGCAGCTCACTTGCTCATTTTAGATGCAGAGATACTTCAATTTCTGAACTTTTGAACCCAGCGTCAAAGTTATAATTTTGGAAAGGGCCGTTCTATGCATTTAAGTTTTGAATTTGGAGTTGGTCTATGAGTATTTAGTAACCTGTTTTTATATCATGAAGCGATGTTATTAAGCGTGTCACTGCATTGTGCTCATCACCGTGAGACTTGGCTTTTATGTCTCGGTGCCCAGTAATTATGCCGGAAACATTGCCCTTCAGACCGAAACAGTAGTGTTTGCACACTACTGCAGCGGCTGAATAACTGGCAAAGGTGTGGTACTTCCCCGGGCGGCCCTTGCATAAGAGGCCTACCACTACAGTCCTTTAAGATGGTATGATTTCCATATAAATCATATTCTAAAAAAATATATACTGTAAATTTACTATTTTATTCTGTTGCATGTACTTTTCCGCCAGTAAACATCGAAACCTTTTTTTTACGTAATACGCCTGATGTAAACTTTGTTGCAGCTAAGGTTTACCCATAAATTCTAGAATAGAAAACCTCTATCTATATGTGTGCTACCCGTTATAATTTTGATGTAAAATTATATTCCATTCAATATGAAAATTGTACCATTACGACTAAATCGACTGACAAAAAGACCTGTAATAAATACAGTAATTATTCAATAATGAAGTATTAGACGTAGCTCGGTGTGGCTAAGGGTGGTAAGATGTGCTGCACTACATAGTACACCCACCCCGGAGCGCAATGCTCCTGGCGTGATCCACTCTCGGGAGAATATGTGGCCGAGAGTCAGGAGGTCTCATTTAGCCCCCAGGGATTCAGGCTCGCGGTGACGCCACCCACCGGCGACTCGCCTCGAAGCCGCCCCTGCGCTCAAAAAATGTTTTAATTCGTTTGTGACATTTGTGCAACTATCTATAATTATATTTTATTTTCAGTTGAATTTGTTTGTTTTTTAATTTTTTGTTAGTAGCTCTATTTTATGATGGGAATTTATTAGCAAAATAATTTAAAATCAAATTAAGGAGAAAGAAAGTTGGAGAAGGGGGAGAGACGTACGTCAAGCTGTGGGATAGGTCTGGCCCGCCACCTCCCATGGTCTTGCCAACCTAGTGGTTGTGAAGACCGAATCTGTGAACCTCGCGGCAGAAACCGTTTGATCCTACAAATCTTTTTCTAAATGATAAGACTTACAAGTCGCATGCCTTGTGTTAAGCATCGAGCTTGACCATTTCAGTGACGCTCTGAGAATTGTATTTTTTATTTACGAAGTAAGTTTGCACTTGACCATAATTCGCCTGATGGTAAGCGATCATTATAGTCAATGTTGGAGCGTGCAAGAATTGCCAAAAGTCAGCACGTCACTGATATGTGCTTATCATCGCCAGACTCTGATGTTGAGTCTCTATGCCCAGTAACGTTATCGGAAACATTGCCCTTCCAGCTGAAACGCAGCAGTACTTGCACATTACTGCATTTCTGCTGAATATCTGGCAATGGTGTGGTACTTCCCCGGACGGCCGCTGCATAAGAAGCCTCCCACTACAAGTAAACGACACTATCTCCACAGGACAAACTCGTCTACTCCCAAGGGCATTGACCACCTTACATAATACAAAATTAATCAAATTTTAGTTTAACAGTGTTTTGTTTGTACACACAATGATAGATTAGACAACGAGTGAAAAAGCGAAACACTGTTTAAGTAAGTTACTAAATTTATCATTATGTTAAAGTCAGGTGGCAAATTCTCAAATAAAAATAAGTTTAACAGGACGTTTAGGTATGTATGACTGTGTAGATTAAATAAAATAGTGGCATATGGACCGGCAAGAGTCCTACAGCATCGCTTATATTATAATTATGGTGATTTATTTATTTATTATTGGTGGATTAAGACTTTGTTATATTTTTATTTAAAAGTTAGTTTTTATGTTATCCGATATTACCGCAGCTTTAAAAACTTTCAAGAAAACAAGTGTAACAAAGAGGCTTCAATATTTGCACGTCTTCTCTATAGCATTAACATTTAATTCTTAAATATTAGCTTGACATTTAAAATTCTATCATTTTAACCACAAATATCCATTGATAAAGCAAAATAATAGATTTTTTGGATAGAAACAAATCATAATAATAAGTATTAACCTGGTTGAGGGCAAGAGTGACCTTAAATTATAAATTAGAATCGACTGGTGGATTCTAACGTTAGGAAGGAACAAAAGACTGATCAACATAAGACTATAAGTATTTTGATGTAATTTCTTTCGATCTGTTCAAGTAACTAATTATTATTTTTAATTGTATACATAACGACGCATTAATATGCACTTATTGTAGAAATTTTAAATGAACCCGCACAAAGGCCAACGCTACGTTGATGTCTTATTTGGGTAAGAAGAAAACTCCCATTAGATATCGGGCGAGCGGATTGCCATTACATTTTAATGGATCTTGCCGAAATAATTGAAGGTATGAAAAACTATTCTTAAACAATACTTCGATATGACGAAAACTGGATACGAGACATGCAATAATTGAATTTGAGTTTAAAAATAAAAACCAACATCCGAATGCCTAAAGAGTTGGCATGACCCTTAGAGAAATTTTAGTGATCGTGAACAGATTGGCCTTTGAATAGTCGAGATTAGTAAAAATGGAAAAAAATCAAGTAATTTTTTTAAACTTTAGAAACTTCACCTTTTCGTCATCACGGTCACTTAACACACTTTCGAAATTTACAAAGTGTGTAAAGTAACCGTGTCAAAATAAAAGAAACTGAATGTAATGGGGTCTTACCGCGATTTCGCTGCTAGAGATAATAACAATACAGCGTAAGATTTTCAAGCTGGCAAATGTTTCCAACCGCAGTCACTCCACTGGTTAGTAGTGTAGCTTTAGGTCTGAAATGTCATTTGTCAAAATACGATTGTCCCCATTCTAGAGTCCTTTTCATGAAATAAGTCTTAATTATGATATTTTTATATAGGATAGATAGTTTCGCTTATGACTACAGCCTGCCTGATGTTAGGCTTTACTGCAGCCTCTGAGCTTACTAAGAAGGTACGCATGTTCACTTAACAACATTGTACTGATTGTTTGAATTAACTCCCCGAGAAAAGAGTGAAACTAACTTATTATAACTATAGTAATTGAGCCGCAAATGGCGATACTTTTTTCGTGAACAAGACTCTAATTAATAACTACGAATAACTTCTTTGTCAAGCGACTCGATACTAACGCGCAATATATTGTATTATAATCGATAGACAAATAGTCGTGTCGCTTATATTTGCATACAAGTCTATCCATAGAAATCAATTCATAGAAGTATACAGTATAGACTCGGACGCAAACGAAAAATGCAATCTGATACGCAGCTTGTGCCGGCAAAGTTATCTTAAGAGACTCTTCTTCTGATCTACCTGATTTGGCTGAATATCAGTTTTTACATGGAGCGCATATGCCATCGGACCTCCACAACCCGAAGGACAACTAATATTTGTTACTAGGTGAGACCAGGTGCCAGTTTGTGTTAGGTGCTGACCCCCTATTACGACTGTGGAATAAGTTCGACAGCCGAATATTGTTAAAAAGAAATATAAACTCGTGCTTGGTGTAGCGGAGATATATTTCATAAACTTCCCTCGGAGCAATCCTGATATGCTTAAATCGCATGCAAAGATTTGCCCGGAAAGGAATTGAAGCTCTAAACCTCATAGACGAACCGTTTACAAGGCAGAGGAAAACAAAAATAATAAATTAAGGACGTATGCAGTTAAGTTACAATACAACATACGGAAATCAATGTGATCCTTAGAGATCTGAAGAAGTATGAGTCAGGATCTATCAAATTTAAGGACAATTCTTAATGATAATAATATGTTAATGAAAATTTAATTAAATTATGTTCCTTCGAAAACAGTTTGTGTCGAATTTTGTTTCGCTTCGAATAATAAAATTTATCCTTGTAAATAAACATAAAAATTTAGTTAAGGCGAGTGCCAAACGTAGGAAACGCAATTTTAATGCATAGTTTTCCTCGACCAAAGGGATGAGAAGTCCCCTGTAGTGCTGTCCGGTGAAGTTAGTGGACTGAAGAAGGGCCAGCACGGGTTCCGCATCCACGAGTTCGGTGACAACACCAACGGCTGCACGTCTGCCGGACCTCACTTCAACCCCGACAAGCAGGACCACGGTGCGCCCGACGCGTCCGTGAGACACGACCTGGGACCTGTGGAACATTGAGACCCCCTCCGAAGGGGGCGTTACCAAGGTGTGCAAGCAAGAGCACTAGCATAATAATAAAGTGTATCTCACATGTTGTATGTATATCAAAGTAAATATAAAATGTATTTGCCATGGATGACCCCGATATTAGGTACAGTATAAATATTTGGGGTCAGTGTAATTTTACTAAAGCATAACATTTATATCACAATTATTATCTTTATGAAAAGTGGTTCCTATCAGCTTGACCTTAAAAATGAAAGATAACCTTATATTAGTGAAGTGATGTAGTTATGTGTCAATACATTGGAGTGGCATTTAGTGTAAGTTTGTACTAGGACTTGTATAATAGCATTCCTGAATGAACAGAACTATTGGATCTTTTTGTCACTTTGTTTGTTAGTTTGGTGCAGGGCACAGGTGTATCCTGATTTCAAAACCTTGTTCTATTCTATTAATTTTTTTTAAACTTTAGAAACTTCACCTATTCGTCATCACGGTCACTTATCACACTTTCGAAATTTACAAAGTGTGCAGAGTAACCGTGTCAAAATAAAAGAAACTGAATGTAATGGGGTCTTATCGCGATTTCGCCGCTACAGATAATAACAATACAGCGTAAGATTTTCAAGCTGGCAAATGTTTCCAACCGCAGTCACTCCACTGGTTAGCCGATACTATCGGCAGTGTAGCTTTAGGTCTGAAATGTCATTTGTCAAAATACGATTGTCCCCATTCTAGAGTCCTTTTCATGAAATAAGTCTTAATTATGATATTTTTATATAGGATAGATAGTTTCGCTTATGACTACAGCCTGCCTGATGTTAGGCTTTACTGCAGCCTCTGAGCTTACTAAGAAGGTACGCATGTTCAACTTAATTAGATTGTACTGATTGTTTGAATTAACTCCCCGAGAAATGAGTGGAACTAACTTATAATAGCTATAGTAATTGAGCCGCAAATGGCGATACTTTTTTCGTGAACAAGACTCTAATTAATAACTACGAATAACTTCTTTGTCAAGCGACTCGATACTAACGCGCAATATATTGTATTATAATCGATAGACAAATAGTCGTGTCGCTTATATTTGCATACAAGTCTATCCATAGAAATCAATTCATAGAAGTATACAGTATAGACTCGGACGCAAACGAAAAATGCAATCTGATACGCAGCTTGTGCCGGCAAAGTTATCTTAAGAGACTCTTCTTCTGATCTACCTGATTTGGCTGAATATCAGTTTTTACATGGAGCGCATATGCCATCGGACCTCCACAACCCGAAGGACAACTAATATTTGTTACTAGGTGAGACCAGGTGCCAGTTTGTGTTAGGTGCTGACCCCCTATTACGACTGTGGAATAAGTTCGACAGCCGAATATTGTTAAAAAGAAATATAAACTCGTGCTTGGTGTAGCGGAGATATATTTCATAAACTTCCCTCGGAGCAATCCTGAAATGCTTAAATCTCATGCAAAGATTTGCCCGGAAAGGAATTGAAGCTCTAAACCTCATAGACGAACCGTTTACAAGGCAGAGGAAAACAAAAATAATAAATTAAGGACGTACGCAGTTAAGTTACATTACAACATACGGAAATCAATGTGATCCTTAGAGATCTGAAGAAGTACGACTACATTTAGGTTAATAGGTATTTCAAAAATCCGTGAACTTTTTATATTTTCAGCTGTCGTATGGTACTTGCTGTATGTTAAAACTTATAAATTTTATTTGCATTTTAATCTACAAACAAAATGCGAATACATTGAAAGTAGACTGTAAAACAGGCAGATTAAGTTTGAACGCCAAAGAAAAGCCTTTAAATACCTAACCTAACACTAAGACGCAAAATTAAATTATTTGATGTTAAAGTTCATTGTTCACTTAGTTTGCACCACAATGTTACAAAACATATGGTGCTAACCATCTTCACCGCCATGTTTTACTCCGTAGATTTGATCTTATTACAATATAGTGCCTGATTAATTAACTTGGCTAACCCCACACTTGCAAATTATGTAACAATTTAAAAAACGCAATATTTTAAACAGATTTTAGAGTCTAATCAAAATTATGCTTTGTCCCAATTTAATAGAATACTTTCGAAAAACAAAAAATAATTTGCTTTAAGCGTGCTATTACACGCAATTTTTAAAAAAACATAAATAAATCTATTTACTATTTGAAATACATAATTTTGGTGAGAGGATTACCAAGCTGCACTTTACGTTAGTGAATTCATACGTTTCTTGAACACACGACGCTTAGCACGTTTAGTAAATCAATTCTCAATCTGATTCACATATCACACGACAGTTTCAGGATACATTTTAAGATCATGGTGATGATAGAAAAGAATTTCTAGAAAGTATACTGTGAACGGTGTTAGGAATAGTATTAAAATCTTAAATTGTTATATGGTCTTAAAAGAATTTCCGATCATAATCTAGAGTTTTTTAATTCTTAACATTACGATTTATTATGCCAAAATTTTCTATTCTTTTTTTATTTTTCTAGAAGTTTGGATAGTGGTCTGTTTATTTTCGATTTGTCAAAAATAAGACTGATGGTGAACTGTTAATGCTGGGTGCTTGCAGCATCAAAAATTTTAAGAATCAGTTTGTGTTGGTTTTGTATCGTGCTAAGAGTGCTGATTAAGATGTTTCTCTACGTTTCTCAACAAAGCAGTTGCAGAACTCCCTTAGCCGCCTTTTACGTCACCCACGGGAAGAGATGGGGCGGTCCTATTCTTTAAAGCCGGAGACCGCACGGCTTATAGTCGATAATCAGACTAAAAAGAGCGCATAAATTGGTTGATAACCAATTTAATCAGGCGGGCTTTAATCTAATGCAAACGTATCCCAAGTAAACATTGTATAAAGGAAAAGGTGAGTTTCCTTGTTAGATTCTCCAAAAATATAAAACAAAATAATCATCACAGTAACCAATATGTAATACTTAGCCTATCAAAGACCAATCTGAACTGATATAACAACTTTGTTTGAAAACTGATTTTGGAAAACATTTAAGCAGGCACTTTACTCTATGTTAAATACACACAAATCTAGCTGCCCACAGAGAATTACTTCCATTTATCTATTTTTCCGTCAAACAAACAATATTTTTGTAATGTTTATGTTTTAATCAATAGCTTTGGTTCAGTACTCTGATATAGGATGAAACAGATGACAATTTGAACAAGATATAGTCAGTTTTTTTTTTTTATTGTTAGAAGTTTATTTTAATATAATTGAATTACTTATTTGTGGGCGCAGCTTCAATGTTATGCAGTATTGAAGCTTATAACAGCAGCCATTAATATATTTTGGCTTATGTTAATTTAACAGTTTATATTTTTATATTGTCTCCGTTTCAGGTGTCAACGCCTCATCTGTCAAATATCCCCCAAAATATATCTGATGTGCAAAAACATATATGTACTACGTAGAACTGTTTCATCCGATCGTAAAGTCTTACTTTCCATCCTTTTTCTATATTTCCATTGTAAAACAACGTATTTTTAAATAAATATTTTTACAAAAAAAAATTAACGCGAACAGATTACATCGTTCCGAAAATTATTTACATTCAGTTTTCTATATGTAATATCAAGCCATCCTCTTCTAAGGTTGTGTAATTATTTTTTCCAACCTTATATTATTTTATAGTAAACGTGAGTTGATCCATCATACAAAATACATAAAGAACAACTGAATAGATAGTTTCTAAGATATCAGTCAAATTTATATACACACAATTTGTTTGTTGCTCTATGTAACATACCTACTATAATATGTACGTCTATCGTATCTTTACTCACTTAATTTCATAATATACAAACTATGTACAATACAGTTAGAACAATGCATACGATTTTATTTATATACCAATACTCTCTCCAAATATACATAATATAATACTCGTACATATAGCTACGGATACGTTGACTGTGTCAATTAATCATATTATGTACATGTTATTTATTTGTCATGTTCTCTATCTCATTATTTTATCTCATAGCAAGCCATTTCAATCATAACTTGAGGATCGTATCGTATGATATTTTGTTAAACACATCGACAAACTTTAATTAAGTTTTCGCAGTTTTAAAGGTACGACAGTAGCTTAAATCTGGAAAGTATTTAATTTTATTTAACTTTATACATCAACACGATACTAAATTAAAATTGACATTTTAATTTTCATTTACTAAGACGCGTTTAATTCGTCTACAACACTAAGTTCCTTCTAGACACTATTATAGATAAAACATTAATCTAGATATCTATGTAAGCATACATCATTTGTAATATTGTTGAAATGAAACATTTTAGTTCGTATCTATCAAATGTGACTTCTCATTTTGTACAAATGTTGCTTTAATATTATTTCTACCACAAAATGTCTGCCATTAAAGTTTTAACAATTTCAATTTAAGTAATACAATATTCTCTCGATCTGTGTTTAAATAGTGCGATATTTACTTAGGCTTAAAGAACTTTATTTCACACAAAGATACATTAATCACTTGTGAAACATGATTATAATTTTACGTACATACATATATGACGATCGTCGTCAAATCAAATTTCGTAACTACCGTAAATCTAAAATACAAACAAGTGTGACGCTGTCCGTCCATCGCATTCATAGCAGTGAGGTGTCCGTTACTTGTCTTTTTTATCCATAATATGTATCAACCGTGTAGCATTTTTAAGTATAAGAGTTATTATGTATAAATATATGTTTCTGTAATATTCGTTGTAAAATTGACCCCAAGATATGATATAATTGGTACATTTTGTGTATTACTATTGACTATATTAATGTTGTAATGAATTTTATAAATCCACAATGTATAATGTCAATCTCTGTAAAACATACTGTTTCTATGACAAATCGATAAATAATTATTCTGATGGATATATCATATTAATATTTTTATATGTATATCTAAATATATGTATTATCACTTAAAAAGTTTGATACATAAATATTAAATTTGCTTATCACTACAAAATCTATAACTCATCTGTATTGTAAAAACTTAACAATTTTTTAAATTAAAATCTTAAGTTTATGATGATAATATATTTTTATATATTTTATTGTATAAATAATATAGGTACTTTTCTCATATAACATTTTTTATTCTTAGATTAAATTAACCTTATTAATTTTTGTGTCAATATTCACTCTACGGATACAACTTAAATGTGTGTTCCTACGCTAATTAAATTTAAAATAACGCGTATTCGTATCTTTTACAATCGTTATTATTAGCAATAAATTAATAACCTGCTCTTTACATTTCTACGAATATGTTATACGTAGTACATAAACACGTAAATAAGAGATCACATTCACACAATAAATAATAAGTGATCTAGTAATTCTTAAATCATACTTTAATATCTAAATCTATATTATTACGGACCTCCCCACTGAATTAGGGATCCAACGGTCCTGGGATAGCCCACTTCTAAAAATAACCTTTTCAGCACTGTTAGACCAATCCCCAGACGATACCGACCGAGCGCGTCTCCTTGCAGTATCGCAGGCTGAGTCAGGCTACTGGCTTCACGCACTACCATCTGACAACCTAGCTACCGTACTTGATCCGGAAAGCTTGCGCGTAGCTGTAGGTTTGCGTGTAGGTGCAAAATTGTGTGAGCCTCATCGATGTCCTTGCGGCCAGAACGTGGACATGTCCGGAAGACACGGGTTGGCCTGTGTGAAGAGTGCCGGCCGACTTTATCGTCACTGGGTGCTCAATGATTTAGTCAGGCGGGCACTCTCCACCGCTGGCATGCCTTCGGTGCTTGAGCCGAGTGGGCTCTCACGTGACGACGGCAAGAGGCCAGACGGCGCTACTTTAGTACCGTGGTGTCTCGGCCGCCCTTTGGTCTGGGACGTCACGTGTGTAGACACCCTAGCGTCGTCTCACGTCAGTGCCTCCGCTCGTAGCGTCGGGGCTGCAGCACTACAGGCCCAACTCGGGAAACAACGAAAATACTCGCAGATTAGCGCAAATTACGAATTTTTTGCGCTATCTGTTGAGACTTTGGGCCCGTGGTCTCCGGACACAAAATTATTTGTTAAACAGATTAGCAAACGTTTGGTCCTTGCCACAGGAGATCTCAGGGCTGGCAGCTATTTTTCTCAACGATTGAGTCTTTCTATTCAAAGAGGAAATACTGCCAGCATCCTGGGATCCCTGCCGCACAGCGACAACATGGACGGTGTGCTGAATTTTTTGTAAATATCTGTTTGTTTTTTGTTACTTTTTCTGTATGTTTAAGTCTTTTTTGTATATACTTGTGAAATATATGTATATATATTATATCTGCATAAAATATATTACCGGTAACAGAAATGTGTCATATAAATTACGCTTATACATATTAAATTATTATTAAATATTATCTAATCTCTCAATTTTAGGGTCCGAGAAAAACAGTACACGTTACTGCCTTTTCTACGCTAAACAATTTTATTAATATTTTAATATATGTGTGTGTTATAAACACATGAAAAAGATATGTGCAAAGTATACCATCAAATTGCTTTCGTTAACGCTTATTCACATTTAAAAATCTTTTCTTACCAAACTTGAACTCTAAAACTTTAGTTCTATAAATGAACAACTCTAACATTCTAAAAAGGTATAAAAAGTATGTCCAATAAGATTTTTCTAAAAAATTTCGTCAATCTTAACTTTTGTATGATATTGAAAACATTGTAAAACGCTCTATAAACGTTGTATAGAGTACTTTCTACAAATATGTTAACTATATTATGTATATTTATCTACTGAGGATTTATTACTTTTTAAAGCACTTGAAGAATCATTGCGATAAGCACCATAATCGTTGCAAAGATCATTAAGTAAATGGATTGGTTGTAGGAATACCGAATATGGTACGTCATGATATATAGCTATTGCTAAGTGGCTCACCAGTCTCAATTATTTAATGATCTATGGTTAAAGCAAAAGCGTTTTTACAATAGGATTCTCGCAGGAGAGCCAGGATCATCTAGCTAACATCTACTTTCTCATTCACTATCATTCACTTTTATCTTTATCTGTCTTATGCCGATCAGTTTTCATTTTAGCAGTTGGTTTATCCGATTTGTCTTTAGGACTCTTTTTTTCATCGTCACTTTTGCCTTTAAAACTTTTTCTACTATCTTTTCCGTCGTCACTTTTCGTTTTGAAGCTCCATCTGCCATCTTTATCATCATCTGTAGCTTTAAACCCCCTTCTACTATCTTTGCCATCGTCACATTTTGCTTTGAAACTCCATCTTCTGTCCTTGTCGTCGTCACTTGGCCTAAAACTCTTCCTGTTATCTTTTCCATCATCACTTTTAGCTTTAAAGCTCCATCTGCCATCATCATCATTTGGCTTAAAACTTTGCCTGCTATCAATTCTGTCATTGCTTTTGCTTTTGAAGTTTCCCTTACTCTGTGTTTCATCGTCTCTTCTTTCTTTGAAACATCTTCTGCTATCTTTGGTACTTTTGTCATCATCAGCTTTGCCTTTAAAGCTTAGCCTGCTTTGTAAAGCATCTTTGTCTTTACTTTCTCTGCCTTCTGTTTTGTCTCTGGCCTCTAGTTTGTGCGTTGGATCATCGATACGTAAGCTGTGGTCTACTTTAACTGGCTCTGGGCTGGAAGCTTTTGCTCCGGCTTTACTCCTGTGAAAACATTCCCTTCATTGATATTGAGTTATTATTGTATTAGCTTAGAACTTACTGTTATTTGCTAAACTGTATTGTGTAATGTGTGGTAATTAATAAGATAAGACGTATGATTGCAGTCTTAAAAATGTTTAAAGTGTATTTTTTATCGATCACTACGTTATGAATACAATAGAAACATATAGCCGTCAGAAAACAAAAGTAAACCTGTGAAATCTGTGAAAACAAATAATTGCGACAGACAGTTTGGAATCATTACACAGGGTTACTAATAACAGAGCTATGGACCCGAAAAGTTAGGGTACCTCTTATTAATATTCGGAGACGTTTGCTGTAATAACCTTTAACCATAGGTACAGTAAAGATACTTTCTGAGGTAGATGATGTTACTAGTAAATCTGAATAGATCAATGACGTAAATAAACAAAGCGCAGTAACTGCCATCTTTGTGCAGAGGCGAACTTTTATTTTAATCAAATATAAGGAAATAAATAAATTTTGTAATTTTTTCTTACGTTATTGGTGTAAATGTATATTTATTTATCGTATGGCATTTTTTTTAATTCTCTACTTCATAAATTTATTGTTTTTAAATAATAACGCAATCGAATCTGCAGTTAAGGTTTTAAAATCCTCCATTTGAATTAAATTTAAATTAAATAATTTTTTAATGTATAGAACCTACCGTGCAAAGTTCATGAGCTTCCAGACCCTTGAATGTCATCCCTCCAGCTTGCAATGCCAGCCACCAGAGCTGAAGAAAGAGCTGCCCACACAAACAGACGAACAAACATATAGATCCATATTATACAAGCCCCTAATACCTACCTGACGTGACTCGTATAGCTGATGTGTGGATGCCACATATTTTATGTCAATTATACGTAATACTTTACATGTTATGAAGTTTGTTTGTTGAAACCTTAAATCAATCAATTATGATTTTATATCTTTATCTGAATATTTTTACAAACATCTTGTAATTATTTTATATTGAAAGCTTATTTTATTGATACTATAGGTAAATATCAATCACTCACTGAATTCTGTTTGTTTCATTTAAATTCGAAATGACAAGATGGCATTTCTTTTTCTTTGGAAGTAAAAATCAGCTTCGAAAATGAACGTCACTCTGACACTCTTACAATTTAAATAGCTCGTGTCGTATGATATATTATTTGAAATCAGGTAAAAATAGCACTGCACTTATACTGCATATACCATACGGGACAATCGAGACATAGACATAGAACAGCAATGGACCAAGTCTAAGCACATTATTTTGTTGGCGCACGGAGTGTACTGCAAACGCTACATTCGGCGTTTGTCTACCGATATTGCTAATGTGATATGCATGGATTCTAGTACAGGCATGTACAGTCATGCTCTGCATTACGCAGTGCTAGCTTGACCGGGTGTTGTTTCACATGACGTGGCTCAAATTGCCTGACCTTTTAGTGAAAATTATTGAACTGCCTTTTGTTTTTACGAAATGTGTTGATAAGGCTTGTCCATTACTATTTCATGTCGATCAACAAAATTAAGGCACATAACCCAAAAGGATCGGAAGGGCCCTTACCTGGTGAGTTGTTTCTTTTTGTCGGTTTTATCCGAACTGGTGGCCGGATCCTGCGATATTTGGGGTACCACAGGTACCTACAAATAACGTTTGTATGAGACAAGCACATGGACACAGAAACCCCACAAAAAGAAAGCAGATGTTCCCAAAACGTGTTCACCATTACCATGATTTTGAGATCGGTGTAGACAAACTGTGAGTGTGTAATTTACTTTATTTTATACTAGTGGCTGCTTGCGGCTTCGCTCGCGCTATATCGGGATAAAAAGTAGCTCATGGCATAGGGATCCTAAACACATGTCTTGATCTGATTGTTCCTCTTTTAAGCCTCAACAAGGCAAAAGATCGTCGTGATTTTAATTGTGGTGGTAGTAAACCAAGACAGTAGTAAGTAGTATATTGATATAAAAAGAAAAAATCTTTTACCCTCTATGATATAAGTTACTATATTTATTTAAATCGTCACAGCGCAAGCAAAGTCGCGGGCCCCCTAGTAATTAATTAATATTTTTGTGTGTTTGTGTCAACTCTACTCGTCATAACCTTTATAAAGTTGTGGTATGTCAATACTTCTTTGTTTTTAAGTTTTTTTTTGGTATTTGGGTCATAAGTTGACGCACTAAAAATATTTTGCGTTTGTTACTAATATACCTGTATAATGTTTCGTACCTTTATCTGACTAGTAGAAGCTTGTGAGTGGTCGATGATGTTGACTTGCGACTGACTGTTTACGTGGCCCATCTTGGACAGAGGCGGGTTCTTGAATGAGTAGGAGAACGCTAGACCTCGCTTCAATGATGCCCTGGAAATAGAATAATCTTTAGTATTATACAGCGTAATAATCAAATCAAATATACCTTATTGTACACCAAAATAAAGCATAAAATTCACATAAAAACTTTGAAAGTAATCACTAAAGTGATCTTAAAAATGAATAAATTTTGTTAAAAATAAAAAAATAAATAACTTCGTCAAATAGATACCTACATTTTCTATTGAAAACAAAAGGAAAGATTTTATTTAAAGTGCACACCAGAGAATGCCTTGTTTATAACAAATCTAAAAAATAAACAAATGATTAGTAAAACATTATGTCCTTTATTTTTTTGTCTTCTTGCATAAGTTAAAGTAGCTAGGAGTCGATGGTGGCTTAATGGTTAAGACTGGGAAGACATACAGCTGGAAGATGCACGTTCGATTCCTACCTGTCGTGATTATTTACTCTCATATCTACATAAGTTTATGAATAAAGCCTTAGTGCGGGTTTCACACTTAGCAATAATAAACTACATGATATAATAATTTACATTTAGAATCTGTTCTGGATCAAATCCAGCTTAATATGACATACTAAGTTAATTTAAGGACTTTTTATGTGTCGTGTGCTTTAAATAAATCAATATATGTATACATAATAGGGTTCTAGTCTGACCTGGTAGGACTTTTTTATATTTTTTTTTGTTTCCGTGTTCCTTGGACGGTATCCAAGGTCTTGTCTAGCTTGATCCATTTCAACGCAATATCACTATGGCCAAGTGCGAACCCGTTCAAGTTAAAAAAAAATGCTTTTTGGCATTGTTCTTTATAAGATGAGTCTTATTATAAATTACCTGGTGGGACTTGGTGGCGGGTAGCTGATCCCACGATGGTCCGGGCTGAGGTAGTGGTGCTGCGAGGCTGCGAGCCGGTTCCGCTGCAGCAGCTCCTGGTGGGACTGGTACAGCTTCTCCGACGCTGACTGCTGGACAGGTGGCCTGGACAAAGATGCTCTAGTCAACACAGCTTTTGGATGGGCTTTCAAGCTTTGTTTATTCGTCACATTTGCGTGAAATACAAAATACAAAAGTTTAAGTTTTCTTTAATAAAGCTATTGATGTGGAACACAAAAAAATAAGTTTTTTGTGAATTAATAGTGGGTGCTCGCGGCTTCGCTCACATTAAGAAGTATAACTTGCATCCTCCATTTCACCCCTTTAAAAGTGGCATTTCCAAAAATCCTTTCTTAGCGGATGCCTACGTCATAACATATACCTGCATGCCAAATTTCAGCCCAAACCACTGGACGGATTCGGCTGAAATTTGGCGTTGATAGATCACTTTATCAGTCAGTCAGTCAGTCACTTTTGAGTTTTATATATTAAGATTATCGAAGCGGCAGTAACTTAACCGTGTCGTTGTTTTAAGTTCATGGAAAGCTTACATTTATATTATTCTTATCATTTAGTGCATATTAGACAGGTCAAGCCGTTATTATGTGGTTTTAATAATTTTGTGAAATCCCATTAGAATAAATATGATGTTTATTGTTTTACGTCATTAATATTATCATCCAACGTAAAAAATATCACTGGTGTAATTTTATACAAAATTCTGAAAAATGGTGAGTTATGTAAGTTTCAAAGTTATGTCAAACGAATCTAGTCGTTTTCTTATACAAATAGTCTATTTACAACGTTTTTCTTATTTAAAAACCGGGAAAGGTATTTGAAGTCCCAAATTCACGGCATTTTTCCGTTCCATTAATTTCAGATAATAAGAGGCAAAATTTAAAAATGTAATACCTACGTAAGGTTCAAGAATAACAAAACTTGAACATGCCATATTAGTAAAAGGAAAGTAATTAATTTTACTTACGTAGGTAACATTTTTATTGTGCAGTGTAGCTTAGGGTACGGTACTAGACCCTTGGTCCCTTGCCTTGCCTTGAACGGTTTCTATACTATTGTCTGCACAATACATAAAAAGTAGGGTCCGTATATAAGACCCTATGCATTGATGAACCAGATGTATCACCCCTGCTATATCGAACCCTGCTACCTGCAGTTCGTTAGATCTATAATAATCTGTCGTTCTGAGAACGGAAAAGTATTTCTAAAAGTAATTATTGGATGGCCTTTTGTTTAACCTAGATAACCCACGCAGTGCCCAATTTAAAAACGTTATCATCATTAGCATTAGCTAATTACATATAATATAATGCACTGCTGAGCATAAACGATGAGTGACAAAGTATTTTGGTATTTTTATTTTTACGTGGGATAAAGACTAAGATAAGTTTATTGTAAACAAATAATATGTTACATTTACAAATAGCCCTGCCTCTTACATTAGTAAAAACTGTGTCGTAGAGAGGCAGGTTCTTCCGGGGGTTCTTGTTTACAACTAAGTATAATATTATGATAAGTTTGCGTTTGACTACACGTACAGCTTGGCTGATGTTAAGCATTGCTACAGCCTAGTTTTCTGGTTACCGTAAGCTCTGACTCTGTAGGTCTGGAAAAAAGGCTTTAAAGGTGCCTATAAAGGGTATAAAAGACTCACGGCGATGGTTTGGTGACGGTCTGCTCGATGCTGAGATCCGGTAGACTGTGGACCATGGTGACGGAGTGCTGCGGAGACACGCGCAGGGTGTTCTGGCTGCCGCCGGCGCTGGCGCTGCGCGGGCCTGGCGAGTGGTGCGGCGACGACTGCTGGAGTACCAACACCGGCGGCTGGAAGAGGAATGAGGTTATATTATTCTGTTTATTCTTTGTCTATTTATCCTTTTTTGTTTACTTTCTTATTTAACTTTTGACCCCGCGCTTCTCGAAGGGTCATACCTGCAAATCAGCGCTGTCGAGCAATCTGTAGCTAATGCTGAGGTATGACCTTTTTTGATGCGCGGGATACATCAATGTAACGCATATGTCACCTTTGTAATCTACCTGTTGTCAACTTTTTTATGTATATATTGTTGTGTCCTGTGTGTCCAAATAAATGCCTTGAATTTGAATTTAGGTTAATTATTGTGTTCCACCGAGGACTCGATCCAACTGTTTTTTTACGTAGGATAGGTTTACTTTTGACAAAAGCATGCCTGATGTTAAGCATTGCTGCAGCCTAGGGTGTTACACGCTTACCTAGAAGATACCTATTAACTCTAGATTGAAGACCCCTGAAATGTAGTTTGCAGGAAACACAGCTGATAAATTATTCTTATTCTTCTTCTTGAATGTACATATATTACACGATTTCGCCACCAAGTAACAATCGATGTTCAATTCAGTAAGAAATTGAGTTGGTTTAGTTTTTGAATCCAATAATGTAATGTAAATGAAATTTTAGTGTAAAAACTTTTTTTTTTGTTAACCTATACTGTCCCACTCCTGGGCGCTGGTCTCCCCCAACTCCCTCCATGCTTCCCGGTCAAGAACAATATGGTTTAAAAAAAAACAATTATTTTGCTACATATATACTTATACATAGGGTGTAGTTCATGGTGTTTTTTTTTTCATAGTTCTTACCGTAGGTTGTCTAGAAGGTACCACGGTCTCGCACTCACTCTCGCTAACTACATTTACGGTGATTGAGCGAGCAACTGTGAACAAACAAATTACTTTTTAGGAAACATTGTTTGTCTATATATTGCTATTTATGTACATACTTACGTATAACATAATTTAATTTGTAGTCGATCAATTATTTTAAAGAACAGTATTTATTTAATAAAAACTTATAAAACAAATTTTACTAATTTAAAATAAAAACTTAAGTAATTAATACCTAACTTATAAACTAAAACTTTTAATAAACTTAAAACACCTATAAAAAAAGTATATCTGTAGGCAACGTTCCTAGCATGCTGGCGGCATTGCCACGTTGGATGGCAATGCTTATCCTTTGCGCCAAGAATGCGCCAGCATGCTGATATAATGCGCCACGTATAACTAATATGTTAGGTACCATTTAACAGATTGCTTAATTAATACAAGATAATTTTGTAATTATAGTTATCAGTTAAAATGACTATCGCCTCAAATTAGATGTAAAACAGTTTACACTTACATTAGGCAAGATGTAAATAATGGAAGACAGTTAACTGCTAATAACATAGTCCTCTTAAACACTATATAACACAATAGAGTTAGGTCTATATGTATGTACTTTTATATACTGGAAATAATTCCGATGCCACCGCGCCGCCGCCGTGCCGGAAGGAAAGTTTTGCCCTCTCCAAAAGTTTTGTATACTTATTCAATGCAATCCGTATTTTTGGATTGAAGAACAAGATTGACCAAGTTTTGTTCAAAATCTAGGTTCCAAAATTCTCAGTGCCTAGGACCGCGCCGACCACAACGAAATTATGTTATAGTGTTAAAGTACTTTGAGCTAAACTTTTGTGGGTTCCATTTCTTGTTATGTAGCTATATTTATTGTTAACCAGAGGACGCCCGCGGCTTAGCTCGCATTATTTTGTAATAAAAAGTAGCCTATGACACTTCTAAGACCTCATACTACCTGCGTACCAAAAATCATGATTATCCGTTCAGCCGTTTATTTGCGTTATGAAAGTTTAAATAAACAGACAAACAGAAAAAAATCTAAAAACTGATAAATCGTGTTCTGTTATGTATTTAGAGTATGCTCAATTTTTTTTAAATATGTTCTTATTTTTGACCCTCGTCAGCTTTATTATTATGTCTAGATAGATAAAATACAAGGTTGTGTTGTCAATTTCTTAGTTATATACTTTATAAAGACTGATAGAAAGTTAGTTTTCAGGAGTTTTCTGTATGTGACATGACAATTAACTAGGTACTCATTTTTTCACTCATCATTATATTTAGACATCAATTTTAATTGGTTTCAAGTGACAAACTTTAAGTGAACGCAAATATAATGTATGTTTTTAATATCGTAAAATGTACAGTGTACCCTAGATCACCAGCGCTTGAAATAAATAAATAATAAGTATTGCCTTTAAATTATGATTAGTTTGATTGTAAATAGCGCGAGTCCTATATTGTGAGGAATCGCTTTTGTTCTCATTGTTTAACTTCCCAGACAAATGCTGTCACTTTCAGATGTGAAAAAGCTTCAGTTGATTTATATGTTCTAAGTTTCAACAACTAACTAAAGTAATATTGTGTTCATAGTTGGTGTCAACACTTAGAAAGCTTGAACTGAAGAATTCATTTTATTCAAGCGTGTTTCTGAGATTTCTGTGGTGTTAATATCTGGAAGGCTGTACTCGTAGAATTAAGGCATGAGCATTTTTTCTTTCAAGTTTCCCATAAGTCGGAAATAAATCTTGGTTTAGAATTTATGTACGAACGAAAATGTCCCGCCACAACAAATAATATATCAACTTAATTTTAATATTTGAAAAAGTATACTAACCAATCACAAACTTCGTAACAGTATGTTTGTAGGTCGCCACATGTGGCAATTGCCACAGAACAAGCTTTTTTATTTCCTTATTTTGTCATTTGTTAGTAGTGTCTATCTATCTATACATAATTAATTTAAAATAAAAGCACATTAAGTTACTAGCAATCTTGTACGTGAAACTGACATGGCACGCAAATTTCCTGGTACTTAATTTGTCAGTGCATTGTAAGCTTAATTGATAGCAAGTTAGGGCTATAAATAGGTATTTACCGTCGTCCGGGTTCTGTGGAGGGATCAGGTGTTCGACGGAGCTGCCGGCTTTGTACAGGTACTTGAGGGCGTTAGGAGGCTCGTCGTGCGACGCGGCGCTGGAACAGACACACCAACTTTACTACTCGTAACACACTACTGACGTGCTACTTACTGGTCTACTTCTTACTTCTCAAACATCGGCCCCCCCTAGGATCTTACCCTGAGCTAGGGATCTGTCTTGCAAAGATCTTACCGAGAAGTTTAATATCTTTGTGTAAAACTTACGTGTACGTCAAATGATAGTAATTGTTTTTACAATACCAGAACGACAGTAGAGGAACAGTTGTCAAAAGTGTGCCGAGCTTCAAAGCTCATTATTGTTTATACGTACATAAGTTGTACATAAATGAACATATATTTCTCAGCCACGTAATTCCACTAAGCTTTCTTCGTTCATCATTAAACTCTCTCCAGGACTCTGCTTGAATAATTTTCCTTATTACTTAGGATCATAAATTCTTCGCAGAATTGATTCATCACTTATGACACCATGTCCTCGGAATGTGTGGTTCACAAACAAGTGGGTATAGTCATGATGTTTTCTTTTACCGCAAAGCGAGTGCAAAGTTGCAGGGAACTAAAAAAGCAAGTACCTATATATAAAGAGCTTGGATCGATGCCAATCAACGGCACCTTAATTAAAAATCACACAATTTTATAAATGGTTAATATCTTTGTTAGTATGTAGTAGTATGTTTAGTCTTCTTTCACGCTACATTAAAACAGACCGACGGATTGTAGTGATATTTGGTATAGTGATAGTATATGGTAAAGCCATGAAGCAGAGAAGAGCTCTAGTATTTATTAAAATGACACCATCAACCAATTATGGTTTTGATTCCGAGTGAGACTTTTTGCACAAATTTTAACTTTTTTGGTGCTGTGGTGTTCAATCGGTGCCAACAAACAGAAGTGATACAAATAGGTGAACAAACATGTACTCACCTTGCAGATTGGTGGAAACTTGATAAGCGTGAATTTCGTGAACTGCAAAAAGTAAAACGGAAATACTTCATGTTGCTGTATGCGCAGTTTTATTGTGTCATATGGTAGTTGAGAGATTTGCCAGAGAAATGACGCAAAAAGTGTTAGAATGTCATTTAAAATGTTCCTGACTAAAAAAAAAACTTTAAAACTAAAGAAATATATTTAATGCAGGAAATATATAAATTAGCAGGTCCCCGCGTTAATCAACGCCTGAATGTAGCCTATATATTACTACAGGCCCCTATATACTTCTATACCCAATTTCATCAAAATCGATTCATCTGTTAAAGTGTGAAAAAGTAACAAACATACACACACACAAAACCTTTTCCTTTGTTAGTGGGATGATGAGACGGATGTACGTATTATGATAATGTAAATTAAAGATTTTTCAACTAACAAAAGAATATAGAATTCAGCCATACTTTGGCAGTTAAGATGTCATACAGGGACGTCAAAATTACAACACCCTTCATTTTGTATTGTAGGCTAAAGTAGGTAGATTTGTTACTTAGAAAATAATATCCTTAGCTGTCATTGTATTACTACGGTCATACCCAAGGTACTCCCATAAAGAGATTAAAAATGGCTATGAATAATGGACATTCCACATTTTGCACTAAGACCTCTATGTTATCAACAATGGGGCCGATTGGAGCCAATTGTCTAAAAAGGTTATGTAACATTTAACAATAACATATCCTTGGTCCCGCGTCCTGTATCTACGCTTTGGGTCTCATTATCCCTTTAAAATACCAGGTAAAAAAAATGGGCCTAGTACCCTTCCGACCCTAGAGGACAAAAAATGGTCCGAAATGCATTATTTTGCATCTCTAGATAAAGAGGCCGCGAAAATGTGGGTTCTTTTCGCCGAAAGGTTGCTGTCCCGTAGCTGGGGTCTGGTTTCCACACAAAATACAGAGTTGTAAGTTGTGAAATCAAGGTTCTGTCGTACTTTTTTTATTAATAAACTCGCTTGGTTGTAAGTTGTTAATTTGTCGCAAATGTTACATACAATCACTTACGTGATCATATTTTGCACATTCTTCGTCGCCATAAAACTAAAGATTTGAAATGCACCATTGATATATTATGTAAGTAAACATGGCGGGCATGAGAGTATCAGTGAGATGTTTGTAGGTAGGTACATACTTTATGAGAAACTAGGAATAAATTACGGCATTCGATTTTGTTTATAGATATTGGCGGTTAATGAATGCCAGGCCACTTTCTTGTCAGGTTAACTGGACTACTGGAGGTTATGGTTTCGAATATTTTTATCAAATTAGTTCGATAACTCCAAAAATGAAAAAAAAAATATATGCACAGCGAATTATTTCACTAAACGTTCCATTCGACTCTTTGTGCACTGGACCCTAGAGATAGTATAGAAAGAGAGCCACAAACATGCAAAAGCAAACATTTTCCGCCTTTCATTGTTCGAGACCTTCCATTCCAAGGGACATTCGAAAATCTTTTTTATCTCTTTGGTAAGGACCTGGTAGGTACTGTCTGATGAAGCTTATTTCACAGAACAATATAAAAGTATAAGTAATACAAAAGTATATTGCACTAGCTGGCCCCACGGTGTTACTCGTTGTTTGAATCCAGGACAAAATTAGCGTATGCTTTATTCCAGTTGTTGGCGACGCGCATCATTGTTTTGAGTACTACTAGCGCCATCTACTGGCACAGAACAATAGTGTAGTGTGATAGTAGGCAGATTTGTATATTTTTATTAATAAAGGATAGAAATGCGGGTGCGCTTCACATATGCTAATCTTTCTTTTTATTTTATTTTTTACTTGATATAGGCTTACGCTTGACTACAACTTGCCTGATGTTAAGCAACGTTATAATCTACGATCTAGCGCGCTTGCCTAGAAGAAACCGGTTTACTCTCAACTTGAAGACCGACAAATTATAGTTTAAGGGGAATAGAGATTCGGGCAAGGAGTTTCCAGTTGCTAATCGATCATAATATGAATTGTAGATTCTGGCTTGCTGTCCGACCGCGCCGATGGCCGGTCGTGTGCTTCAAATAATCCCTGATTTCTCATAAAAATGGACTCTGTAGTGTTGTGCGCGACAAATGTGTGACCCGCGCCCGTATTCCGCACGTTATACCCCACACATTCCGTGTTTTCGTTCTTATCATCTACACCAGTGTTAAATCTAATTGGAACGTGAAGAAGTAACAAACACACACTTACAAACTTTCGCTTTTATAATATTAGTGAGACGAGATGTATGTATGGAGCCTAAGCATACTAAGGTATCCTTTTGATGTCAGGATAAAGTTTCTTAATTAAGACAGGCAAAAAACTTGCCATGTATTATAACATGTAAGTAATAATGTATACATAATATGTACATATGTATGTGTACGTGTTTTTGTCAGCAACATCATGGCCATACTATATAAAAAAGGCATTTTTGAGGCTGTTTCGGTTGTTGAATGTAAAAGCACTAGGCTTGCTGCAATTAAAGCTAAAGTAGATAATCGCTGCATATTGATATTTTCAGTGTATATGCCTACCAAATCGAGCGAGAATCTACCTATTTTTGCAGATATTTTGGGTGAATTAAGTGCTATCGAAGAAAGTAGTGATACGGAATGTGTGTTCATATTGGGTGATTTTAACTCTAATCCTAATGAAATGTTCTACTCAGAGCTAGAAAAATTTTGCTTAGATAGAAAATGGGTGTGTGCAGATGTATGTAAGCTAGGCATCAACTCGGGGAGTTATACCTATATTGATGCATATCACGGTAGTAGGAGCTGGCTCGACCACTGTGTGGTGTCACAGTCAGCCTGGGATACAGTGACCAATGTAGGTATTTCAGAAGATGTTTATGTATCTGATCATCTGCCTATTTTCGTTGAATGTAATCTAGATATAGTTAGACCTAAGTTATACAAAAATACGTGTGACCGAAATAACTCAATTCTGTGGGGGGATAGAGATGAGTCTCAAGTTCAACAATATCATGATTTATGCATGAAAAACTTGCGAAATATTGACTTCCCCTCGGAACTTGTAAACTGTAGCTACGGTATATGTAACCTAGGTGAACATAAAACTGTAATAGACAGACTATACAGTGATATTGTACATGTTTTGACAAACGCAGCCAGTAGTACTAAAGTTAGTTCTAAAGCCAGACCTAGGCGTCATAAAAGGTTATGCGGCTGGAATAAGCACGTCAGGGAAGCTCATTGGGAGGCCAGGCTTAGACACAATATATGGGTACTTCACAATCGACCCACATTAGGGCATATATATGACCAAATGAGTGAGTCGCGCAGAGTTTTTAAAGGCAAATTAAAGTGGTGTCATAAGAACCAAGAACAAATTAAAATGGACCTGATCGCCAAGCATCGAGCTGATCAAAAATTTTGTCAGTTTTGGAAAGCCACAGCAAAGTTGGATGTTAGGCCTGGCCTTCCGGCGAGTATTGGCGGTGTTAGTGACCCTGATGTGGTTGCAAACATGTTTTTAAATCACTTCAAAGTGCAATCGCCTCTAGGTCCGTCAGCAACTGTGATTGATGCTGGGCCCAGCGGTCAGGGAGATGAGCCTCTGTTGCATTTTACAGCCAGTCAAGTAAGAGCTGTCGTAAAGAAAATGTCCAGAGGCAAATCTCCCGGACACGATGGGCTCAGCATAGAACATTTAAAATGTGCTGGCGTCCACCTTCCGAGGGTCCTGTCCTTGTTGTTCAATATGTGCATCAGCCACGCGTACCTACCGGCTGACCTAATGAAAACGACTGTTGTGCCCATAGTGAAGAACAGGACTGGAGACATCTCGGATATGGGGAACTATCGCCCGATATCGCTAGCTACGACGATTGCTAAGGTGTTGGACAGCTTACTTGACTCTTGCTTGCAAAAGTATTTAAATTTACATGACGCGCAGTTCGGGTTTAGGCCCGGACTATCTACTGAAAGCGCAATTTTGAGTCTCAAGTACGCTGTCCAATACTATACTGATCGCAAGACACCTGTATACGCCTGTTTCCTAGACCTCTCCAAAGCCTTCGAACTCGTAGACTATGGGGTGCTTTGGGGGAAGCTGGGGGACAGTGGTATACCAGGAGAAATGCTCAATATACTGAAATACTGGTATGCGAATCAGGTAAATCATGTCAAGTGGGCTAACTCTGTGTCGCAAGCATATCGGCTGGAATGTGGGGTTAGGCAAGGAGGGTTGGCCTCTCCGAAGCTTTTCAGCCTCTATGTAAACGAGCTTATTGTTGAGCTTAGCAGCATGCGTGTCGGATGCAGGGTGGGGGGTGTTAATTTCAATAACATCAGTTATGCTGATGACATGGTGCTGCTGAGCCCAACAGTAAGGGGTATCAGAGAGATGCTTAAGATATGTGAAGCGTATGCCACGAAACATGGTTTAGTATACAATGTTAAGAAGACTGAATTTATGGTCTTCAAGGCCGCCGGTAAGTGCCCTGATAGTGTTCCCCCAATCACAATAAATGGGTTGAACGTAAACAGGGTGAAACAGTTTAAATATCTTGGACACTATCTTACCGAGGACCTTAAAGATGATGTAGATATAGAGAGGGAGCGTAGAGCTCTGGCGGTTCGCGGTAATATGCTGGCTCGTAGGTTCGCCCGCTGTACAGACCTAGTTAAAGTCACGCTCTTTAAGGCGTACTGTCAGGGAATGTATACGGGCGGCCTGTGGACGGAGTACACCAAGAAATCGCTGGACACTCTACGCGTTCAATATAATAATATATTTAGGATTATGTTAGGGCTCCCTCGCTGGTGCAGCGCGTCCGAAATGTTCACACAAACGTATACTGACGGGTTCCATGCCATTATTCGCAAGAAAGTTGCATCATTGATGAGGAGAGTGCGAGGGAGCCACAACAGTCTCCTAAAAGTTGTCGCTGAAGATGTATGTGCACCTGTACGGAGGCACCTCATCAGGGTGATGCTCAAATAGTAAATTTATTTTCTATGTCGCCCGGGCGGAGTGCCTCTCTGCAGTATGTGTTTGTAGCATGTCAGTTTTCTACTCTTAGGTTAAAACACTAACAATAGTCATTAAGTTTTTATCACTAACCCATGGATCATGTAGTTGTCCCAATAAATACATTTTGAATTTGAATTTGAATTTGAATCATGTTTTTGTGAAAAAAAAATTTCCTAAATTAGGGTAGTTAGCAAATTAAGATTTCTATATTGTAACGTACCTTTAATTATTTACATTCTCATCGTAATATTTAGTACCTACCTTATACAAGACGTAATATTATATAAGCCTCACAATTGGGAGAAGACGCCGCCGCGCGAGCGGCCCGCCGGGACACAGTCGGGGCGCAGTCTGCGTGCTGCCGCGGTCCCAGAACATACGTTCTGAAGATGGATGTCATAACATCCGAAACGCGTAAACAAATTACGCGATTTACACGTGAGTGAAAACCGTTTAGTTAATGTATTGATATAATACATATGATAAAATTGTGTCTTACCCAGTAGGTATAACGTTATCGACATCTATAATATACCCAATAAACCTCTTCGATTAAAATATGTTGTTACCTAACTACGTCAAACAATACCTACAATAATGCTGTATTGATATACAACTTCTGACAGGGCCTAGGAAATCTTAAATGTACATATATTCTACAGCTGCAACTTACATTTAGTTCTGACAGGTTCTTTTTGACATCCATACAATTTTACTACGACAGGACTATTACATTCACAAGTAAGTAGGGGCAAAAATGTGTGTAGTGAAATACAAAAACACTCACTGATTACAAAAGAGTAAAAATTTGTGACAGACACATTTTATAATGGAATGCTGTAATCTGATCATGAGCATATCTTATAGATATACATTCATTTTAGGAGTGTTTTTTTTAAATCATTTTCTAACAATTGGTTTACGACCCAAAAAACATTAGTATTGTAATTAATATATCGAAATTAGTAGGAAAATACTTTTATATATCTTATATCTCAAAAAATATAAAATTAAAGTGGTGCTTCAATTTTCATTAAGGTCAAATGAAAGCGTTTTTTTTATCAAAAATATTCTAAGCTTACAGCATTCCACTTAAAACTTTTACCATATATTATATAGTACGTGGTAAAGTGGAGCGGTGAACTGACCTGGTAGACTGCTGGTGGAAGCTGGAGAGCCTGGAGTTCCTGGAGCTGCCGCCCGTGGAGGTGCGGTGCAGAAGGTGGCGCAGGCTGGGAGGGCCTCGACCAGCTGGCCAATCACAAAATTATAAAATAAATTCATATTTCAGGACATTATTACACAGCGCCATCTAGCCCATGTCTAATACATTACATAGATAGAAGAAAAACAAATCTTTGATATAAATCATTGTTTTTCTTTTAAAATTCATGGAAAGAGGTATTATTAAAAAAAAATGCCCATGCTACATATATGTATTAGGGAGATTGGACTTCTAAGATTTTTTGTTTGAAACCCCGTGTCCGTTATGACCGTTAGCAGCGGCTGCATTTCGATCAAGAGTTAGCGTGCGTTGTCAGTGAGTGCTTGTTATGCGTAATCATCCTTTACGGCATAAGAACTACTTTATTGTTATACGTCTTATACAAAGCAAGCAATGATTCAAAAACTTTGTTATTCTAACGTCACGTCGACTGACAAGCGGTGAGCCGATGAGGTACGTTTTGCACCGCATGCGTTCGCACTGGGCCCGCCCACTTACCCAATCTCTCTTTGTTTCTATTATCTGTGTCTGTATTTGCCCGAGGAGTTAAATAATAAGTATACATAGAGCCCTATATTACAGGACTATTTGTCACGGATAGTAGTATTTAATAGGCATTTTTTTTTCTTTCCACCATTGTTTTCCTCAACATGAGTCAAGGACATTTTCTGGCTGAACATTTGCTTAGGCGTAATGAGATTTTATGATCGGTTTATTAGAAACGTCACATGCAAAATTTGTACTTGTATATGAAAACTGATTGTAAATGTTATCTAATAGGCATACGATTATTTCGAAGTGGCTATTTCTTTTCTAAGAACCTAGACTTAACAACAGTTTGCTTAAATAGCCACATGTATCTTGGTTCAGTGGAATGCCACTGACCTGCAGACTCACGTTCGAAGGAGTCACTCCTGATGGTGGTCACCTCCTGACAGGTGGACGGCCGCCGGTTGGGATGCAACATGGCCGCCACCAGCTCGCGGGAGCGACGCTCGATCGCCCACTCGTCGGGGTACTCCTTCTATATAGGAGAATAAAGGACATGATGTAAAGACATCGTCATTATACTATATTAGTATTTGAACAATAATGTTAGTTCCTGTAAAGAACGTGATGATGTTTTACACGGACGTGTATGAGATAAGACTGTGAATTTGAATAAAAGGAAAAAAAGTGAATAGCAAAATCATGAATATTTGTTAGTATACTGCACGACATACAAGCAAATTTTAATGATTTTGCTTTTAATTTACTACGTACCTTGAACCCCTCCGACGTATAATCCGCCTCCACCTCGGACAGGTTTATGACAGGGTTCCTGTAGAACCACACGCTGAGCTCGTACGAAAGACGAGCCTCTCTTATCTTCTGGTCCCATATCTGTGGAGTAAACAAATACATCATCATAATCCACAGCCGGTTTCGTCCCACTGCTGGGTATAGGCTTCTCTCATAATATGCCTTTTGTTTCGATCTTTAGCCAGCCTCATCCAGGTTTGACCTGCGACAGATGTTTTGTCGTCGACCCATCTTGCTGCAGGTTACGGTGACCAGTCCTTGTTCACCACTCGGTCAATGCTTAACTCCACCTGTTATACTCATACTACTACTCGTCTAACCAAGTTTTTTTTTGACCCAGGAAAACCTATTACAGGTACAACCCGGCCCCGGGGAGGACGGATGGTTATGTGGGAGTCTCCGCCCCACTCCAAAGGGCGGCATACCCACTAAAACCTGGGGTGTTCCACCTCCGCATCGTTGGTCCAGAGCCGAGTGTGCGATGCATACATCCGCAGCCCTGGTGATGCTGGCCCGGCAACGGGCCCCGCCTCGGCGAGCAACCCTCAATGGACGACGTGTCAGAACACGGGACACGTCGTGCATCCTGTGGGGACTCATTCTAGGGCAACAGGTTCCCCGACCTGCCACCCAGAGCCCCCAGGAGTCAGGCAGTCGCACGCCAAAGCGGCCGCCCTCCTCCAATGCGCCCTCTGCGCACGGAGTTCGGTTCCCGTGTCGCCGCTACTCGGCCGGTACACCGAACTCCTCTCGCCTATCGGCGACCACCTCGGGTGCTCTAAACGAACACCCAGCTCTACCTGCACCGCGAGGTGTGGCGAGCTCCACGCCCCGGGCCCTACGCCAGCCCTCTCCAAGGAGAGGTATAGGCGAGGGCCCCCACTCGATCGGACATTTGGACACAGGCTAGCAAGATCCACCAGACTGTGGAAGTTACTAACCTGTGGACGGGGTGCACCAGGCCTCCCCAACTAACCCCAAATCCCCATATGGAGAGATGACATTAGTTGAGCTTACCCAACGTGAAGGTAGTCCGATCCGAACCCCTTTAACCAAGTATCTGGCCCAACTCCATTTAAGGTGCATAACTGGAAACCCAGCGTCTCGAACTTTCGCTCGTCGCCTGATCTCGGTGTTTCGTACACGATCTAAGAGTATGATCTTGAGCATGGACCATATATATACCTTCATATATGTATGTATATGTACTTGGATACATTCTTTTATAAGATATGTGAGAGACTTGCGTGTGCGATACCCGTTCCGGCAGTCATTTGCGCTCAACAAAATTATATGAATGCCAGGGCTAAGCTGGCTAGCTTACAACACTCGAATGTAAAATATGTCGTTTAGCACCTTACGGCGTGTTCAAGCAACCTCATTTGAGAGCAATTCCAATCCAATTCAGACATATTCTAATTTGGGCCACAAGGTCGTTTGTGAGGATGTCACTTATTATTAAATTTTTTAATAATAAGTGACAAGCTTATAAAAACATTTGGCGGTTTAAGCCTCCACTTACCCGTAAAGTCTGTTGCGGATTGGGATCCTTAGCCGGTTCCGAGAGGCAGAAGGCGGTGTAGGCCGTGCCATGCTCGTCCAGTACCACGTAGATTAGACCGGTGACTTCCAAGGGGTTGGTGCGACTGCTGAACCGAGCGAACGGAATCGTGCGCTCTAGGAGATATTTGGGCCTGGAGATAGAAATATAAGTTATATTTTAAGTTATATCAAACATAACCTGTTGGCAATTGCCTTAGACACGCTGGGGACTGTACATGGACAGCGCTGGAGAGGAGGCCTATACTCAGCACTAGGTAGATAAAAATCTGATGATAATTACAAATCAGTAGTAACCTTGTTTAGAGAAAAAGGTACTTAGATTATTAACTTTATCAATTTGTTGCACTTCTGCCATGTAATGTCCTTTTTTGTAGATAATCTAGCGATCTCCAAAACAAAACAAATTAATTTCTTAATATGTGTTTGATATGGGCTAGCACGCTTTATTATTTATTGAACGTAAATATAGTTCACGAGAAGACAAATTATGGTCCTGTGCATATGTAACAACCCCCAATACAAAGAAAATTAATTAATATAAATCAATCTTCTGCTGATTTATAAGCTCCTTCTAATTCATTCCGGAGAGTGTGCAGCGGAGCTACATGAACTGATTCCCTCAGCTCCTTTCTATAACCAAACAAGCAGAAAGTCCGCAGGTAGACACCGTTTCATGGTGGAAGTGCCAAAGTGTCAAACACAGCGCTTTGCTTCTACGTTTATTGTACGGACGGCAAAGCTTTGGAACACTTTACCAGAAGCCGTGTTTCCTGCGAACTACAATCCAGGGGTCTTCAAATCTAGAGTTAATAGGTATCTTCTAGGTAAGCGTATTACATCCTAGGCTGCAGCAATGCTTAACATCAGGCAGGTGTAGACAAACGTAAACCTATCCCACGTAAAAAAAAACCGTAAGTATAACCACTTAATAATACTTTACTCAGCCAGTCTCAACAAATTATTTCTAGATGTCACCCGAACATCTTCAATTCATTTGATTCTCTATTTCGATTAAAAAATCTAATTATTTAGGTTTCCAATTCTTTTTTGTGCCATGAGACGACTGCACCTACTTGACCCAAACTAATGAACAAAGCTGATAAAAATTCCAATAAACAAAGAATTTCATTACTCAGTATTGTTAAAAGACAATCAAATAAGTTCAAAGAGACAACATACCTTATCATTTTGTACGAGTAGGGCCCACCCTTTGTCAGTTTTTTGCATATTAGCAACATGTCCGTAAACAATATTGCTCGGACTTCGGTCTGTAACAAAAGAAAAACATAATAAATTTTGGTAAAAGGACGCAAAATTCAGCGTAATGAGTTATTCGTTCGCGATTGCCTAAGCTATTCATCTGAGGACGCTTTAAGTTTTTGACGGAGTAACTAAAAATAGTACTTATTAAAGTTTAATTTCGTACTATGGATGTCCCAGCATGTTTAATTCTTTATTTGTACTTTACATAAGTATATTTATTCAAATCTGGGTGGCTTTAAATTGCATGTGGCTGCTTACAGAAAGGTATTAAATCATGTCAAAAGCCCTATTTGAAATCTTAAGAAAATATAATATTTACCGCTCTAATATACAATTTTACTAGGTAGTTCGAATATTAAAGTGAAATTTTAGGTCAGGGCTTAAGTGAAGCTAAAGCAGACCGCTGATTAAACTTCTCCTGACTCGGTTGTGTCTAAGTGACTCGATGCGGCATTCTGCAGCGATGCAGTCGAGAGCGTAATTATGGATCAAACAGAATTTAATAAGAAATGCTTTGTTCGTTTTGTTTTTATAGATCTTGGCCCACAAGAAAGAGTTTTATTTATTTATTTAGTTTTGAAGATCACTATGAGATCAATGGAATTATTATGTGCTTGGTAAGTTCCAACTATTTCTATTTATGTCAATAGTTAGTAGATAGAAAAAAATAGTACAGATTTTTTGACATCCTTGGACTGCCGCACTATGACATTTTTTTTAATAAATATATTTAATGTTTGTACGGTGTTCTAAGCTTTTTAAGAGATGTACATTAACTGCTTACTTATGTAGTACATACCTAAATATAGCTATATCTATGTATAATATATATTATTGCGAGATGGGAGCCTAATAGAGCTGGCATTTTTCCACTAAGACCTTTTTAAATGCGAAGAAAACGAGACGAAAAGGATTGTTTTACGGATGGATTACATTCTTTTGTGTTTAAAAATCTTAACATAAAGCTGGGTTTCCCAAAATAACTCTGGAACAACAATAAGTACTCTTTACTTTTGAATATCGTAATCATTTAGGGTAATGATGTACGCCTGATGTTTCTCTTGCGTTATTGAATAATAAAAATATATAAAATGTTAAAAAAAATGCTTAGGTATTCATAGTTCAGAGAGACCTGAGTATTAGTTTGTGTGACCTATAATTATATCTGACTTAAGTAAGTGTAATTATTGCAACTGGTTATTCCGTATAGTTTGAATGAATAAATTAATAAGATACAACTAAAAGAAACATTTATTTTTATATTTTTACGATTTGTTTTGTTCTGTGCTATATAATTATTTCCTCACAAGAGTAGAAAGGTTGATCTTATTAAGCTTGAGTCAATTAAAACAACGCCATCTATTACAAAGAGTAGAAACTAACCTCTTTCATGTTATCCTTGAAGCGCAGATCACCCTGGTAGATGATGGCGCGGCTGTTCTCAGGCCCGCAGTTGACCATGGGAGTGCGAAGGTTGATCTCATTCAACATGTGGAAATACCGGTCTAACTCTTCGTCCCGAAAGTCCTGTAAAAAAAAACCTTATAAGCTACTAAAAGACCTTTAATCCACCTAGTTTTTACACTCTATTTGAGTCGTTTTCTTTATTACTGAGAGTCAACTTTTCTATAGAGCACCTCTATGCTACGGACTCATTCCTATAAGGATAGACATCGTGGTGTGCATCCAAATTTCCTATCAAAGACAACATAATTTTAAACGCATGTAAATTTTTGGTTTTCTCGAGATTATTTCTTTTTACCATTTTTAAATAAAACTATGTATTTATTTTTAAATAAAAAGCATTATGCATTCTGAGATCCCCCGTCAGTAACTTGGCCCATTGATAGAACTAATGTGACTAATATATTTATGCTTTGCTTATTTATTATTGATATTTATTGGTTTATATTAATATTTATTGGTACACGTTACAATCAAAGCTTTATCTTAAAACCTAAGTAAAAAAAAACAACAAACCTAAAATAAAAAATTCAAAAGAAACCGTTCCCACTACATACACATTTATACTTATATTATTACTAATCTCTATACTATGGTATTATAAAGAATGACTCATGTCAACTCATCTACTCACTATATCATACGAGTCCACTGTCTTCTCCATTTCCTCTAGTTTGCTAAGTTCCTCTCTCTGCCGTATAGCTCTGTTGACTCTGTGGACAAACGTCACCGCGGCGTTTTCCTGCAACCGATATAATATTTACACGTGTACTTAGGTATTGGCAAAATATACCTAATGTCGAACTGGAATGGTAAAATGATAGTATGGGCTGTCATGTAATCTGAAGTATCAAATAGTAATATTAAGATATTATTGTATCTTTTAATTTTTCTATGTAGGTATTAGTGGACGACTGCGGCTTCAATCGCATTATTTAGGCATACAAAGTAGCCTATGACACTTCCGGGACTTCATACTATCTACATACTAAAAAATCATGAAGATCCGTTCAGCCGTCTTTGCGTGACAAGCGTAACACAACGCGTAACGTAAGCGTAAGCGTGACACAGATAATAAGATAAGCAGCCAAAAATTCTAAAAACTGCTGAAACGTGTTCTGTTATGGATTTAAAGTATACCCAAATATTTAATTTCTAATATCTTCTGTGTTCAGATTTTTGACTCTCTTCAGTTGAATTCTATGTATAGATAGAAGTAAATGCTATACCGTCGCTAGAAAACATAGTAACAACTAAGCAATGTGACAAAATAAAAAAATAATAATTAAAGGTTTTATTTGAATTACTTATATCTGCGATAGAGCCTAAATTAATTATAAAGATTAATATTATGAATAAACCTATTCAAGATTAATAGTTTATTGTACTATATTGGAGTTGTTTTGAATAATTAGTCAGGGCATTGCTCTTGTATATTTTTAATTACCATTCTGTCGAGAGCTATCTTAGTCTCTTCAGCCTCTGTGTAGGTGATGATGCGATGGATGATGAGGCTGTACTTTGTGAGTCTCTGCATTGGTTTCACTAGAATGTCTGCCAGTTGTAACCTGAAATATTACACAAGTGGTTATACTCTGCAAGTAGTGAACTTAGCATGAGCGTACCAATTTGGATTCTGAAACTTTTGGCTTAGACTTTTTAATTAATTACAGATCAATGTAGTTGTCTGCCTCATAAAATCTGACAGTTAGCTGTCATTTAGAGGCGCGCTTCATTTGTTTTGTCTGTCTTAGTTAATACTCGTAGCACCAAGTTAGCACACCTTCTATGATTTAGTTCTACATTCAATGGTTTATCTCCAGTGAGATTAAAATACAGACATATATAAATAAAAAAAAAAAATATATTAATTTATTCGTTATTAAAAACTTATTTGTTTTAAGTAATGGTAAGATTTTCAATGTTACCTGTTAGAAGGATTCCTATTATTGCACCAGGTGAGATATGACATGAACTCTGCGTTGCTGGTCAGGCCTCGTAGATAGTCGACTGCTTTCGACTGATCACACACGTAGTCTTCGTACGGTTCGAAGATCTCCGCGAACTGAGCGAACCCTGGAGCCATCAGGTCCGTGTTGAAACTAAAACAAAAGGTGTGTGATTAACGGCTTCCTGTTTTTTTTTCTTATATGAGATAGGCTTACGCTTGACTACAAATTGCCTGATGTTAAGCAACGTTATAATATACGCTCTAGCGCGCTTGCCTAGAAAAAAAACCGCTTTACTCTCGACTTGAAGACCGACAAATTATAGTTGAACAAAAATGTTGGTTATCTAAGATAGACAGTCCATGAGAGAGTTAGTGAAAAATTTGTTTTCTCTATTAACAAAATTATGTCTAAATTTTGTCCATTGTTGTCTTGAAGTTAATGTTGAAGCATACTCAATAAATATAACAATAACATAATATAAATACAAAACGTGTTTTGGCTTAGTAGATCATAAGGAGTTTCAGTACAAACACTGTTGAAAAGACTGCTAATTCAAAGTTGTTTCTATTATTATTTATGGATACAAAGCAACATACACGTTTTTATATAATAGTGTAATGATAAAATGATGTTATCACTCACCAAGTCTGATTTCGGAAGGAGTCCTCGATCATGGGGTACATGACGAGCTCCCAGAACCTCATGTTGGCGTTGAGCACGTCAGGGATGTTGAGGAACAGCCTGCTGGTGTCCAGATCCAGGAGTTTGTCCACGTCTTGCAGAGCGTGCGCGGCGGCTATGTATACCTGGAGACCACAATATTGTTCAGTACATTCTAGTGGCTGAAGTTTGTTAAAAGAAGGTACTATTTTACTAATTATACTCGGTGACTTTTTATACCTTAAATTTTTTTTTTATTGGTGTGTATAAAAAGTAACCCAAGTAAGTAGTATAGAGGATCCCAAGAGTGAGCTCTTGGGATCCTCTATACTACTTCCATGGCAAAAAACTCAATTATCCGTGAAAGTGTACTCAATAAACATGTATGTATGTGTTGGTCAAGTGAAAACTTTATAATACTGTGATAATACGAGTAATAATGGTATGACCACGTGGTACTCACAGGAATATTCGTACGGCTAACTAATGACAAGTTGATACTAAATTATTTCTATTCCGATAAGTTCGTAAAAGAGTGGAAAGCTCTGGTGGGAGATTTGAGAACACATTAAATA
The DNA here is from genome assembly GCA_964023185.1 of Macaria liturata. Taxonomy (NCBI): domain Eukaryota; kingdom Metazoa; phylum Arthropoda; class Insecta; order Lepidoptera; family Geometridae; genus Macaria; species Macaria liturata. The sequence continues at coordinate 17,431,490 of OZ026808.1, read as the reverse complement.
TACATAACATGAATTAACAACTACCATATTTTATGAACTAGCGGCAACGTAGCATGTAGCCCACGGACACCACTTTTTCCATGAATGAGAATTTAAATTAACATTTGATTCACTTTGAACTCTTCGTGAGCGAGGACCTGTTTGACCGGTTATTTATTTATCTATCAAACTAAAGGATATCTTTTAATTTCTTGGCGTCTTAATACAAAAAATATTTGAACCAATTTAATGATTTCTGAAATTGAGATTAAAATATTTGGAGCGATTGAAATATCCTTAAAAACCAAGTAAACAAATAATAAACCTGATATATTTGAAACATTTAAGTCCATTACACGGGATATTAGGCAGAAGGACAGATCTGATATTATTATAATTTGGAATCGAGATTTGCGTCTGTGAGCAAATCCCTAAATTCAATCTTATCCTTTAGACATTAAAGGTTATATTTGTAAATTGAATGAGGCTGCGGTTGAGAGATATGGTACCCAGAGAAACGTTTCATGTCAGCCTTATAGCCATTTCCAATAAGGATTCGTATTGCTTGACGGATTCCTGTTATTGTTGATGAGATTCTCCTCATGTATCGCAGGTTTATTAAAGAAGGTTGCTAATCCAAACCCATCTGAACCAAGCGCGGGTTTCAGGAGCTTCGACCCGCGAAAAACATATTATTTGATTGAGTACGTGCGTTCAGACATTCTACTTTTAAGAACCCTTATGGTGCTTCCTAATTTCCCTACTATTGTACTGCTAACATTGGGCTGCAATTAATGAAGAATATGAAAGTGACTTATTCTTCAGTATAACAAAACACATGAACCGCATCACCTGAGTAATTTCAGTAGCCTATATAAACTCACAAATAAAAAATCTCTATGCGCTACAATTGACGCAAACAACACATCTCACCCTAGACTCCGAATATGTATATAAAATACTCCCTGGAGTAAAAATGTATGTAGGTATATACGTCATTTAAAGCGACGTTCACCGCACACTGGCCGTCGGCGCTGACAGCAAAATGTACCCTTCACGCTTATAGCTACGCGTCTATCAGAAACGCTTCCTGGATTTAAATCGATTTAACCGATGCTTCCCGGGAGGATAACATGCTATTTCTAACCCAAAAACTAAATCAGAATAAACCTAGATAACAGAAGCACTGGCTACAAAGTGGTGACCAAAAAGTGGCATAACATTTTGGGCGTTTCCGTGGGTCGTAAATTAGTAGGTATTGGCTATAGTACAGCCGTCACTTAACCATATCAAAGGCCTAGAGAGGGCGGTCCGAAAACTCAGACACTAGAGCTGGCCACGCTCATACAAACTTATGTACTAGGTATAAAACATTAATATTTAGATATTCATAATCTAAGCTCGATGAAAAACAATGGCTTCAATCTCACAAAAGCAATCTTGACTTAATTGTCGCATTGACGAAGGATTCATCAAAATACATTTATGTAAATCAAGCAGATATCGATGGTTCGATTTCGAGGTATTGGAGTGGCTTTGAAGATTTACCTGTAGTAGACAGCTAGCAACACGAGTATGTCAAATGGTATTGCACATACGAAAATAAAAATGTTTCTATGTATAAGTAAGATGCTTATTTGGATATAATACACATTAGAATTTTACATTGCGTCACCAAATGTAAGTTAAAATCTCAGTGTTTTGCAAAGGTTGGATATTTTTCTGATCTTAATTGGTAATGAATGAAAATAATCACGACCGGATTGCCTGCCTCATTCCAAAAATAGGACGCCCAAACAAAAAAAAAACAACCAATAAACGGCCATTATTAACTGACTGCCAGGCAAAAGTCTATGGATATAATTTTTTTACTATATTAATTGAAACACATTATTGATGCATTTATATGAAGCAACAAGAAATTCGGAACTTTTGAGTGACTAAGTAACTTTTGCTTGGATGGTAGAAAACGGAGGGTCTTATGACATGGAATAAATAATTCCTGATACGAGGGCGGGTCAATAAGTCCGTGACTTTTTGAATTTCTGACCTCTTTACTGAAAAAGCAACACTACTCCTGTCAACAGGCATCTGTCAGTTGACTCCTGTCAAAATTTGAACTTGCTGCGTCAGTTAGTTTGTGTTTGACAGCTATCTTTATCAGACTACCCAGTAATTTGAGGAAAAAATGGAAAAAAGTGAATTTCGTGTGCTTATTAAGCATTATTTTTTGCGAAAAAAAACCATTACCGAGACTAAGGCTAAGCTTGATAAATACTATGGGGACTCTGCACCATCGATTTCAATGGTAAAAAAGTGGTTTACTGAATTTCGTTGTGGCCGTACAAGCACTGAAGATGCCGAACGTCCTGGACGCCCATTTGAGGTCTCTTCACCCGAAACAATCGAAAAAATTCACGACATGGTGTTGGCCAACCGAAGATTGAAAGTGCAAGAGATTGTGGAAGCCGTAGGGATCTCGCATGGCTCAGTGGTTTAAATTTTGAATGATCACTTGGGCATGAGAAAGCTTTCCGCAAGATGGGTGCCGCGTTTGCTCACAGTCGACCACAAACGCAATCGTGTAACAACTTCACAGGAAGGTTTGGCGTTGTTTAATCGCAATATGGAGGAGTTTTTGCGCCGTTTTGTAACCGTGGACGAAACATGGATCCATCACAACACACCAGAGACCAAACAACAGTCAAAACAGTGGGTTTCTAAGGGTGAATCGGCGCCAAAGAAGGCCAAGGTGGGTTTGTCAGCCAATAAAGTTATGGCGACTGTTTTTTGGTATGCACGCGGGATAATCCACATTGACTACCTTCAAAAGGGAAGAACAATCAATGGGGAATATTATGCCAACTTATTGGACCGATTCAATGACGATTTGAAAAAAAACCGACCTCATTTGGCCAAGAAAAAAGTTCTTTTCCACCAAGACAATGCAAGGGTGCACACATGTGCAGTTGCCATGGCAAAAATCCATGAATTGGGCTATGAATTGCTCCCTCATCCGCCCTATTCTCCAGATTTGGCTCCGAGTGACTACTTCTTGTTCCCAAACCTGAAGAAATGGCTTGATGGAAAAAGATTTGACTCCAATGATGAAGTCATCTCGCAAACAAAGGCCTATTTTGAGGACCTCGACAAATCATATTTTTTGGAAGGGATAAAAAAATTGGAGTAGCGTTGGACAAAGTGTATAGAGCTCAAGGGAGACTACGATGAAAAATAAAATGATTTATTTATCAAAAAATCTGTGTTTTATTCCAAAAGTCACGGACTTATTGACCCGCCCTCGTACTTGTTGTAAACAGTTATTTTCAGCTATAACGAGCAGTATCTCGAAGTGGCGGCAGATTTATGATGAAACCGGGAAATATAAAAATAGGTACCTAATCTGTAAGCTATTGTAATGCCTTGTGTATCAGCTAGCTATATATTTGAAGTTATGAAAATGAGTGAAGAAAACCAAGCCCCGATCAATTCATACTAGATGAAGATGATCTAATTCAGATTCATTGAGAAAATATTTCCTTTTAGGGAATTATGTTGTCAGAGGTTTCAAACTCTCGAAAGCCCTCTGAAACGGTTAAACGACTGTTCTCTGATATGAAAAAACGAATATGAGAACAACATGGATCTAGCTGCTACTTAACTAGATACCGTATTTAATAGGTCATTGTTCTAATACATTTATAGCTAATAATTGGTGCCCGTCAATTTCACCGGAAAGTAGTAAAGGCGTGATTCTACTTACTGGCTTTCATAAATACTTATTTTCAGCATATTGCCATGTAACAGTAGTAAGGAGACAATCAAGTTATCGTCCGTCATTAAGACCGGCATCTCCAGCGAGCAGATTTACGATGGAACCGGGAATTATAAACCGTAAGCTCTGTGTTGGTGCAGATATACGTATAGTGAGTATGGATCTTGAACAAAGGATATTACAGATAGAGTAATTTAATACGAATTGTTCAAAGCCAATAATTACGTGGACTGCACGGATATGGGATAATGTAAGTGTTAAAAAATATGTTTGGTTGCGCTGTGCCTCGATGTTACTAAATCTAAGAAAAGAAAGCGGGCACGACCTACGCAAGAGTTGTTTATGAGATATTATCAAAAAATATAGTATGTATGATATTATCATACATACTATAATCGGAAGAATATATTATAATCGGAAGAAAGATACAGTAGAAAAAAAACACGCAACTTGGCATACATACCACGCCTTGAGTGGCTTATATATTTTTTCTTTAGTATTATCCGAATCCCAGCTTCAGTTAGATCCCACTGTTTTTAATCTGTTTGGGTTGCTGTCCTCTATATCTATACATCACCTTTTTATTATCTCTGCGAAAAGTTATTAATTTAGGCCGCGTCCCGAGCCCACCTGCGTTTTTTGCTCAAATCTCCTCTTGTGTTCCAATTTTTATTTTATTTACGACCGCGGATGTAATTTTGTACGTTTGTTTCCACATTGATTGGGTTTAATTTATATTCGCCTGTTTGTTCTTTTATTTGAATTAAATTACATTTTTCTGGTATTTGAATGGAGCGTTATTTTATTTATTTGTTCTAAATTATTGACTACTATCGCATTGTTGATTTAAGTGTGCTCCTTACTCGACTTCTTATTCTACTTCTTCAAACAGCAATCGGAACTTAATGTATTTATTTATTTATTTATTTATTTATTTATTTTATTCACTTATGTACTAACAGCTTAAGCCAACACGTACATTAAGCCAACTACCTACTACAATAATGCATTTGGGTAAAACATATTATACACTATATATATACTATATATTTTTATTTTATTCCTATTCTGTCTACTAACCATCAAACGAAATAAAATACAATGATATTAGTCTGTGCCTACAGCTTTATACTGTCACATTAAAAATATTTTTATTGACAACGAGAGAAGTATTCCAAGGATTTGCTGAGGATATTATCATTTCCTTCGATTTCAGCAAGGTATTATTCGGAGATTTTGGTAATATTAATATAACTTACATATTTTTATTTTGCGAACACACCTTTTTAATAAATAACTTTGCGTTTTTTGCGATAAAAAGAAAGCTTTTCAATTGTGGGAAACACTGAAGATATTGTTTTAGCTGAAATAGTTTTTATAACCTAACTCTTATCAAAGAGTTGTATTATGAAACTCAGAAGCTGAGAATCATGAAGACATTAGTGAACCTCAAATTCTAAGAATCATAAATAAAAAAAATACCTCCAGCAAACTAGCTACATAAGTTTTGGTTTTTAAAGCTGTAAACTGTAAGTAACATTGGGCCTTAGTCTCTTTAACCCCAGTGTTTGAGTTTTACAACACAACATTTTCATTTTTGTACAACTCTTCTCCATTCTACGGTTGCCTGGATGAAATCGCTTTTAACGTTAAAGCCGCCAGAAGCTGTGCTTTTTTTTTCAAAGTCTTTTGTGTTTCTGTTCTTCTTTTTTCTTAATTTATGTGTTACAATAAAGAGTTATACTCGTATCTATTTATCTAACTGCAATGAAAATACATAATTGGATATTTTCAATTAATTATTGTTATCATAACATAATCTGTGATGGTAATATCTTACCTCGACGATGTTCATGAGGTGCCGTATATGGTCTGCCTCGGTGTGAATGAGTTCCTTGATGACTGCCTGTCGAGCTTCATCCACCGGCGTCAGTTCTGTAGATAAAAGAAACAATAAAAAATTTAGTTTTAAATTGCTCGGCAGAACACACATGGTTTTTTTACATAAGATGGGCTCACGCTTGACTACAACTTGCCTGATGTCAAGCAACGTTATAAATAATCTACGATTTAGCACGCTTGCCTAGAAGAAACTGGTTAACCGAAACATGAAGTAAAGTAATAAGGCAGGTGTACAAGAAAATAAAAAATCCAGTTTGTTTCTGGATGTTATAATTATTGTTTTTCTTATGTGAATCGACAACAATAGCAAAATAATTAACAGTATTTTTTCTATGAATTATGCAGTACTGTGTTACATCTAACAATAAATTTTTGTAATCTGTATACTAACGAAGTAAAAAGCAGACAAAGCCGATTTATAGCTCATCATAAAACCTTTCTAAAAGCTTAACTAGACACTCCATCAAAATAATTTGAATTATTTTAGTCAAATACACGGTAAATCGTTTCAGTAAGCAAATTAAAAATGACAGACCGTAATATCGGAATTAAACAATAATGCTTTCGATCACTCAAAGCGGTATCATCGGAATGCTTTTTGACGTTTGTTTTTTATCGTTGTCAATGAAAAAGCTATTTGGTCTAAACGTTTTCGGGGTTTCTAAGTTATTATCTGAATATCACAAGTGAGAACCAAGTTACAAAATATAAAGAAATCTCTTTGACATAAGTACATAGATTATAATCGTATGTAAAAAACAAGAATAGTATTATCCTTATGTTCTTAATTTGTTTATAAACGAGATATTATAATATGCGTACGTACAACAGAAGCCGCACTCTTTTTAAACAATTTAATTTAGGTCCGTTAGCTCAATGTTTATAAACACATTTAGACATTTTTCCTTAAGTAATTTCGTTACTAAATACGTTTAAACAATATTCTGCAAGTAGCTTTAATATCGAATAACAGCAGGTAAAATTGTTCGATTCTAATATATTTCATAAATCAAAAGGATACGATCGGAACTCCTTTCAGCGTTAAAACAATACAAGAACCACGTCAAAAGAGCCTTTGGATCATTTGCACCTTGGAGTCCAATTAATTTTGCTGACGTGTGAAGCGTGTGTACAGCCTAAAAGGCTACGAGAATAACATGTAATAAGTAAATAAATATGCGCCTTCGTATGTGTGTAGTCAACTTTGCTTTTCTAACCCTTGGACCAAATTAATTAACAATTGACTGGGAACTAGTGTTGCTTAACTTGTAATGGTCAATATTTGGTCAGGTTGCTTCATATTTTCATAGCTTTTACAAATGTATTTAACTATAAAAATATGTTTTTATGACATGAAAAGTATCTCTAATTAGTTCTGTCATTTATTCTCTCTGCTCGACATTTAGGTATCGTATTATCAACAACTTTGTATGCTACGTTTAATATTTTATCAAATTTAATATGCGAAGTTATTGATTTGGAATGACATGGGGACATAAGTAAATAGCTCGCCGAACAAATAATGACGCAGGTTTCATTTGGAAATAATTTCAATTGATATCTATCTACCTAGGTTCGATTTTTTTTAAATTGATACGGAAATCATTAGTACGTGTTGTTTACTGTATACATCAGACAAAGAAACTCCATCGTTGATCCAACTATTTTTAAGCTTTTTATTTTGGGTGACTACGTCAGTTCAAAGTGGTTTAGATATCTACTACGATTTCAAACAATTTCAGAATGCCTTAGGATAGTTTGAAAACTCACAAAACCAAAGTCTGCCAGTCTTATAAGATCATACTTTTATGGGCAAAATCCACTTGGAATCTCAGAGAATACATAAAATGGCATCGCTGACCTTTCCAACTAAATCAAAAGAAAAATGTTGATACAATGTCCTACATAAATAGTCATACAAAGTATTTGAGAATCTTTCGGCTGCTTCGTATTCAATTATTTAGGAGGTTGTCCGACCAACTGTGGCCGATTTAGTTCTTTACGTGAACCTTATTGTCTTGAGAATAAAGATTACTTTTCCTTGTGTTTTAGTAAAGTGACGGTATGTTAGTGGCGGGGTGAAGTCAAGCACGTAGCATAAAAATTGAGATAGAAAGCGGTTTCCACATATTCTAATAGCATTAGCTTGATATTTTATTGTACCTGCAGCTTGTTATTTTTTCCTCAAGTGAAGCGTAAGATATGATCTGTTCAGGCTCGAAGGCTGGGTGTACTCAGCCGTGGGTGAAAAGGTTTGATGGATTAACCTATTTAACATATTTAATACGAATTTTATGGCGATTTGGGTTCAATATCTCAATATGGTATCAAATTATACTACCACTTAATTTTCTATTAAGTTTCTTTTTTTTGCGTTTAAACGGCCTAACTGATTTGGATAATTTTTGAGTCGGTCAGATTATTTCCAATACTTCCAAATGTAAATATGCAACATTTTTTATTTATATATATAAAATAACATAATATATTATTGTGTATTTTTTTTCTTCAAATTTGTTAAGTGCGTGGAAAGTGTTTTCTTGGTTATTTTTTTTTTTCATATGAAATTATTATGATATGACAAATATGATATTATATAAAAATCATCATATATATTTTTTACGTCCTTTATAGATTTTTATTTCATCGAAAATTTAAGTCTAGTCTTTGAAGCTGTCAAGAGCTAAATGTCTGTCAGGTCTCTTTATAAAATCTGAAGATTGCAATCTGTTTGTCCGAGGCGGCTGACGAGGCCCTCAACGTTCGAAGATACTCATCGCATCTCGGCTGGTTGTGTTGCATTCTTTTACAAGATATACTGAAATTTTATGATATACATAAATACAAATACAAAATCATTTATTTGCCAAATAAATTGTCACAATATGTTTGGAATCCTCTGACCTCGTGGTAGCCGTTAGGCTGTGTTACGAGGCCAGAGTCATCTCCCAGTATAATATATCTAGTTTATTTATAGTTACGTCTTAGCTAGGTTACACAAACAATGCTTTTATCTTATTTCAATATCTAAGTAACTAGACAGGTTGGCACGGTACAGCCGAGCTGGTGAAGAAGGGGTTCCCAAAAATGAAACATTTTTATAGGAACCAAGGACGTTTATTCGCCTACATGGCTACGCTAATACTAACTTACAAAAACTAAACTTAGTTACAATACTACCTGCGCTCAAAAAGGCAGCATGCACATGTGCAGGTCGGGATCGGACCGCACTGCAGGACACTGGAGCCGTCTCCGGTGTTGATAAAAAAAACATTGGTTATTGCAGATGGCAGGACATAACTCCTCCGTCCATAAGAATGAAATTTTACGATGATGAGTAAATCAGAGGAAAATTACATAGATATCTGTAAGTATTATAATGTGTTCCGTTTCAACAATTATAACCAAAAATCAGTTTCACATATTTGAATAGCAAAATGGGTTTTTTACAATTTAACAGAATAATACAAATAATAGTTACACAGTACCTACTAAAAGATCATGAATCAAAATATTACACATGTATATAAATTAATATTTTTTGCTTAATAGCTTTAGAAACAATAAACATCATTTAAATCTGTCTACACAACATTTACAGAGAAAAACAGTAATACAAATTCTATGGATAAGTCCAAATTATGAAAGTTTACAGTAAAGTAAAACATTTAAATTAGAAGTTAGTGAATACGCACAGAGTTGTATCAAAATATGAAAAAACCGAACTCGATTAAAATTGACTGTAACGTTGAGACAAAACAATTGATTCAAATTTATTATTAAAATTTATTAATATTATTTAAAATACATATTCATAATTATTATGCTATTCAGTATGGAGTTAGAATAACAAATTACAGAAGGTAATATAAATATTGCAAAAATGGACAGATCACAAATATGGACAAATACGATTAAATTCGTTCTATTATACAAGCAATAAATGTAGTTAATTAACATTAAATTTGATTGACTTTACATTTCCTTTTTACGCTTTTGGTTCATTTTTTATTTTATGTTGTCGTTACATTATGACACATACACATTATGGGGCAACAAATCAAAAGACAATGCTTCAGCAAACTTACTAAAATTACAATTACATAATTATAAGTCACTTGTCAGAAACTACATTTCAACATTTTATTTTATGGGGCAATATAAAAGAACAAATTAGTTTTTTTTTACATAGATATGCAAATAAACACATAGGCAATGCAATTACGAAGAAAATTAAAAAATTAGACACAATTTACAATTGAAATTTTAGAAGATAAACACAAATATCTGTTATATTGTCCATTGTCTGTTCCGCATTTTTTTCACTCTTATGTAACGTTGTTTAATCACTCCAGTAACGTTATCACAAATACGTTTTTAAAGTACGGCACTGATTGGGATTTCACTGTTGTAGATTAAATATTTCACTAGTTTTAATTTAACGGCTTGCACAAACACTTTTATATTCACCGTGTTTCTTGGATTCGCGCACAGAAGGTGTCGATGTAAGGCAGTTTCAACCGCCACCAGAGCTGGAACTTCGTTGAAGTATCAGGAGACATCATGAAGGCGACAGGCAGAGTTACCTGCATCACTTTTAGGATAGGATTGGATAGGTTTTAGGAACACAAACCGTTTTACGTATGGGACAACTATCTACTAATTAAAATGATCTCAAACTTGGCAGAAATATTGAAATTATTAACTCAAAACAGTAGTATGTAACTAAATTACCTAATAACACAAAATTACATTAATACTATATCGACAAAATTGTGTGTTATCTAATTTTACTTATTTTAACTTCAACTAAGGTAGCTAGATTTTGTAGCCTCATCTAACGCTAGAGCTTAATTCTACCTAACTAAGTCGCTATTGACTCCGCCGATTTTTAGTGCAGTGTGCAGCGACAACTTGTTAGCAAGCGATGCTTGTCTCACTCCCAAGTTCCCTAGTCTAAACTTATCTAAGTCACTATGCATCCCGCCGATTCTTGTGCAGTATGCAGCGACAACTTGTAACACGAGCGATGCTAGTCTCAGTTACAAGCTCCCTAGACTAAGATCAATCTAAGTCGCTATTGATCCTGCCGATTTCTGTGCAGAATGCAGCGACAACTCGTAAGCGAGCGATGCTTGTCCCACTTACAGAGTTCGCGGAATAGGTAGGAGGTCATGGGATTAGTGATGGGTACTACTCACATGCCGTCGCAAACCCTCCATGAGTATTAGCTGCCGGCGCCGTCCTCTGCTCCAACCTCGAACCAGTTTCTTCTACAGCTGCACACGCGTCCAGGAGTCGTATTTGTTTGGTTCGTGGATTCAGGTTCCAGGACTTCGTGATATACACCGGCTGATGATGTCACTAAAGAAGTCCGGACTTCCTTAAATCCGCACCGGCTGCGCCAGACAAGTTGGCACGGTACAGCCGAGCTGGTGAAGAAGGGGTTCCCAAAAATGAAACATTTTTATAGGAACCAAGGACGTTTATTCGCCTACATGGCTACGCTAATACTAACTTACAAAAACTAAACTTAGTTACAATACTACCTGCGCTCAAAAAGGCAGCATGCACATGTGCAGGTCGGGATCGGACCGCACTGCAGGACACTGGAGCCGTCTCCGGTGTTGATAAAAAAAACATTGGTTATTGCAGATGGCAGGACATAACTAACTACCCTCAATTTGTGTACAAATTCAAGTGGTATGACAACAAACAGTGTAGGCAAGCAATGAAGGCACTCACTCACACACGCACAAACGTACACCTCGCTCGCACCATCGACTTCATAATCAACTGACGCATAATGTGAACACTATATTTGAATTTCATGTGTCAAAATAAATCTATGTATTATGTCAGCCACCAGTATCTTTCGATACATATCAATCGTATTGAATAGATTTCGAAAAGCTGAAGGTTCTCTATTCGACTAAATCTTTTATGTATGTGGTATGTAGTATGTATGTTTCACCTTATCTCCAAATTATAGATTTAGTTTTATCAGTATATTTGGTTTAGTGTCAGTATGATTAATGTATTTCTTCTAGAAATTGGTTTAGCGTTTTGTAAAAAAAACAGCTGTTACGCATACAGACAAATGTGAGCAACCAGTATTTATATATTATATACTAGTGGACTCTCACGGCTTCACTTACTTTATTATGAAGTAAAAAGTAGCGTACCATGTCACTCCCAAAACCTCGTACTACCTACATACCAAAAATCATGATGATTCAGCCGAACAAAAAATCTAAGAACTGCTAAAACGTGTTCTGTTATCCATTCAAGAATAACCAAACAATTTATATTCGAATATCTTCTATGTACAGATTATTGACACTGTTTAGCTTTATTCTATAATGTAATATGTATAGGTAGATATAGATTTCCATTGCATTGGTCACTTCACATTGTTTGAGTTACTTATCTACTTTTGTTTACCGAAATGTGCCCATGAAATATATTTTAATGAAACAATCATTAAGCTTCAAAGCATCATGCATGGTTCACAAAAACTTTTACAAGACAATAATAAATAAAATAAATAATAAATGTTGCGAGACATTGCACACAGCGCCATCTAGCCCCAAACTAAGCAAACAAAGAAGCGATGAAACATAGAAAGAAAAGCCCTGATTAAATGATAGCCACAGACAGGAAGCCACTAATAATGTTAATATATAAATATGCCCAATTCGATTCATGATGCAGTAAACTGACAAAGGTAGTCAATACTTCAATAGTTTGTGTCATGTTTAAATACCCAAAAATTAAAACAAGGCCAAAGCATTATGACGCACAAAAGAGAAAATTATTATGATTATATGCACATATTGAAAAGAAACCCATTGGGTGGAACATTGAAGGTGTCACACGGAAAGGGAAAAAAAAAAAAAAAAAAGTTTTAATAAATTTACTAAATTAATTATTAGGTACATGTAAGAAACCTAAAAAAGGTCCCCTACAACGTAGGGGGATTAATAATTGTGGAGGAGGGAGATGAAAAAAAAAAAAAAAAAAAAAAAAAGGTGTCACACATAATTTATATTCGCGTCTGTAAGTACGTGTGGGTAGTTTTACATTATCACTAGCTGTCGAAATTATTCATAATCAATCATCGTAAAGTGGAAGTAATTTTTTCAACCGGCGAATTGTTTTTATTATATTCACTCATGATTCGTACTATTTTACCAGAAGCTGTCTTTCAAGCAAACTACAATCGTCTTCAAATGTAGAGTTTGTAGGTATCTTCTAGGTAAACGTGTTACACCCTAGGCTGCAGCAATGCTTAACATCAGGTAGGCTGTAGTCAAACGTAAACCTATTCCACGTACTTAAAATATATTTATTAGTAAATTATGATTATTAAAGAAGAGAAAAAGATACTTAAAACTTGCCAAATAAGCAAAGCTTTTAATCTGTAAATTAAAATATTACTATAATTTCCATCATTCAAAATCAAGTTCGGTTACAAGTTTTTAAATAGCAACGTTATCATTGGATTCATATTTTAATGTGTCCGAGTTTTTCTTAGTTTTGTCCAAAGTTTAATTTTTATAATCTTATTATGGCAGCATGATCTAGAGAAACGCATGTTACAATGTATATAATATGTATACCTACAAACTATACCTATACCTACAAACAACTACTGCATGTTACTAATGTTACTGTTCATCAGGCAATTACTGTGATGAGATAACAGTAATCATGTGGTTTACCAAATAGTAATTACAATGGGAAAATAAAGCCCCTAGTTCACCGTCGGTTCAAATAGATACCTATACCTAACTATCGGCTATAGAAGCTGATTGCAATTTGGCTCAAAGCTTTGATGTATTGAGTAAGTACGACTACAAAGGCTTGATCACATGTCACATGATACACAGATTTTAATGGAAACTGCATTAATGGCAAAGGGTTTATCTAAAATTCAATTGAGAGACAGTTCTAGTCCGTCCGATTTAATTACACAAATGCAATAGTTTTGTGTTAGTCCAAAATCCGATCGGTACATTTTATTTATGGCATTTTATGGTTTCGTTGGCCTGTACGTACACCCATCACGATGTAAATTCTGTCGTCCTAAATGTGCAGAATCGGTCGCCTTAACCGAAAACGGCTAGGAGGATTATATGTATTGAATGTATATCTTATGTACGAGTATGTATTAGGTCCTTACATAATATGTAAGGACCTATATGAAATTGGCGTTTTGTCGTGCTGGCCACTTTAATCACAAATTGGTCTTCCTTGGTTGGGAGTACCAAATTCAAATTTATACAGCCATTTTCACAAGTATTTGTGTTTTATTAGGCGATATTTTTTTTTTGTTTTTCTGATTTTCTTATTTGCTTCACCCTTTCAGTGTATAAAAAAAAGGAAATCTTGAAATATCGTGCTTGAGCGATGTGATTCAACCAAAAGGATGAGTTTCTTATCTATTTGGCTAGCTGCTATCTAACCTTAAAAATAGTAAATCTGTCACCAAGGACCTAAGGTGATTTTTATGAGCTTTGTAAGAGCCAGTTCTATTAGAGTATTTTTCGAGAGTCACTTTATTCAAACTGTGATGTTATATATATTACTGTACATATACAAACAATATTCACAATATGTCTGAGCGTATGGATAAAAGGAATATAAGCACGTTTACAAATTATTGTCTATAATATATTAATGCAATCAATTTATTTTACCTTTTGTAGGAAAAAATACTGTAAGTTGTGTAAAAATATGAAACGCTTTAAAGAAACTTACTAAACAAACAATAAATGGTCCACTTAAAGAAATGAAAGCCAATTTCTCGAAACGAAGTCGTACCAATAAGAGACAATTTTTCAACTAATAAGATAACTCTGGTGTCGAGAGTTTTCAAACCGCCCTAAGAGCCTCTGACATGTCTATGTTTAGTGATTAGTATTTATTGGTTTATTGATCTTTTAATTAGGCAACGTATTTATTGCGTTCCGAACCTACGCTGGCCGCCTTGAAAGATAGAATAATACTGAACGTGGTTATTTATACCTGTTCCTATGTAGTTGTGGCCCAGAGCTTTCCTCCAGTAAAGATTAGGAACTAAGCAGAAATACTTATTCAGAAAGAAATCACACTTATCAAAACAGAAAGTAATTACGAATAACAGTGTTAGTGATTAGTTAAACGAAGTAAAATATTAGTTAATTGTAGGTCCCGGCTGTTTGTCTAGAACGACAGTCGTTAAGCCATGTCAGAGGCCCTTAGGGCGGCTTGATAAACTCTCGACACCAGAGTTGGCCACTCTCATTCGATAAGAAGAAGAAGTTAAACGACTAGTAATCTTCGCCAATGCGAATTAGTTTAAGGTTTATGACATTTTAAGTAAATTGGTATTTAAATAAGTTAAAACAAAACGTAGGCATTCATTTTGAAATTGCTTTAAAACCAGATATTCCTATTTTACAATAGCAAACAACCCATGGTAGTAGTAAACTGGATGATTGCCAAGCAAATAATCAACATGACAACCGTGTAAACGATACTTTGTAAATAGTTCGTTTAGATATCAAATTAACATTATTCACGCAAAAGTTGTGAATGTGTGAATGTATGAATGTTATAAGTATATAATAATATGTATATAAGTTGTCCAGAAAATATTTTGTAAGGTTATCATTTTTTCAGGGATGAATTTGTCAACGAATGAACACAAAAAAAATCTTAACCGTGCATATTGGCAAATCTTAAGATTTACCAAGCGAATAGTGGAAAAGTCTGAAATTAAAAAACAGTTTGGATTTTACCACTGATAGTCGGTAAATCTTAGGATTTACCACAGTTCGGGCTTTTAAAGTTAAATTTGCATGTGTAGTATTCTCAATTGTATGTAGGTATCCATTAAACATTACATTAACAAACAATCTTAAACAATTATAAATTAATAAATAATAATAAATATTTCGGGACATATCACACAGCGCCATCTAGCCCCATACTAAGCTTACGCTTGTATCATGGATACTAGGTAACGGATATAATACATATATATTTTTCTTTTGTAAATATAGGTACATACTTATTATACATAGAAACGACCAGACTCAACACAAGTAATTACACATGTTAATATTCATAATTACTTGTGTTATGCGGGAATCGAACCCGCACCCCTAGATTAGAAGGCAGAGCCACTACCAACTAAGCTAACGGAGCAGTCAAAATTGCCACAAGTGGCAGTCTAATCGCTTAAAACCTCTTCCTTGCAATTTTTTTTTATCTGTGCATCACTAGATAGAAACCCCCGTTCCTCTGGCTAAATACTACTCTCCCAGACCATTGCGTGTCGGTGACTGGCGTGCTGCTAATCTGTACATCGTTGTGAACTCACTAACTCTATGATTTTCTTTACTATAGCCTTGGTTCAATCGACGAAAGATGCCGATACTATTGTGCTTTAATAATGTGTTGAAATGTCTACGTAATGTAATCACATTAATTACTATTATAGGGAAGCCCCGTTCTGTTAACTGGGAAGTCATATGTATTCATAACTTTAAGAAAAACGTATCGGCCAAAAAATATGACTACTACTGTAAGTATGGAACAAATATGTAATGAACATTAGTGAAGCGCACATTAATTGTATAGTTAGCAAATATAAGAGATAATTTTAACTGTTTCTCTGTAAATTTAAACGCTCATCGCGCAAAAACGGCTGAACGGATCATCATAATATTTTGTACGTAGGTAATATGAGATCCCAGAAGATTCATAGGCTACTTTTTATCCTAAAATAATGCGAGC
Organism: Macaria liturata; assembly: GCA_964023185.1. Lineage (NCBI taxonomy): Eukaryota > Metazoa > Arthropoda > Insecta > Lepidoptera > Geometridae > Macaria > Macaria liturata. The sequence goes on along the minus strand of OZ026808.1, from coordinate 17,415,049 downwards.
GCAGCCGCGGGCTTCCACTAGTAGTATTATTAGATCCTGAGAAGCGAAGCGTAAGCAGCCTATAGTTTTACTTATCTTAATCCGATTATGTGGCATTACCTAAGCAAAGTCTAAACAAAATGGTGTAATTATGAACCACAATCGTTAAAATTGGCTAAGTTCGAACGATTAATTTTTAAATCTCTAGATCATTATTATTTTATATATTTTTGTAGTTGAGATCTTTAATCTATCTACATAACTACAAATAACAGATACAACATAAATAGCAATGTACTACGAGGTTAGAGACCCACTATTCATAGTTCAAAAATCATCCTGTGATAAAAAATAATCAAATGCAATAATGACATTGGCTAGAAAAAGCTGATTTTCTAGTCGATACCATTGGTCAAATCGGTGAAGCTATGTACGTAGTCACGTCGCCAGGTGTGGGCTGGGCGAGTGGATGAATGATAGAGGTAATAACACCGTACTTATTAGCTCACTAATTACAGAGCTGGAATTTAATGGGCGCAGTGTAAGAGATATCACTACTGCTAGGTTACTTCTTTCTTGATTCTTCATTTTGACCTAGTTTGGCGACTGTCATCGGTTAAGAGTTCATTTATTGGTACCTTTGCCCACTAGTGGGAACTAATATTTTATAAAAAATAAATAGTAATTGTTAAAGTCAATCATCCTATGCGTATTTTTGTAGTGTTTATAAACTGAAAAACATTAATTGATCATGTATAACATTGTGTATATGTGTATAGCAATCGAGCAAAGAGTTTGCCAGGGTTTCTAAAAGAGATCTCATTAATTGAATTCAATTTTCCTTGTAAATTTATTATTTATATAATTGAATGGAATAAATTAAATATGAAGGCATTTAATCTCAATACCGTATCTTTCTTAGCTTCTTGTATCTTACTGTCCGGCTCAATTTTACTATAATCCGTGTCTTATCCGTTCGGATGTAGGCTCGGGCAGGTGAATAAATAATAGTAGTAATAACACCCGACCGGTACTTCTTCTACTAATTTAATTCCGGGAATTTAATGGCCAAAGTAAAAGTACTACATATCTCACTAATACTATTTTCCTTCTTACTTGTAGTGGTTCAACAGTAATTGTTTTATAATATATTTTTAAATAATACGGTAATAATAATAGGTTTCTTCTAGGAAAGCGTTCTTAGACTACAGTCGTGCTTAACATCAGGCAGGCTGTAGTCAAACGTAAGCGTATTCCGTGTTTTGTATCTATTAATATATCTATACATATAATAAAGCTGTAACAGGTCGGTGTCTGTACATTAAAGATAATTGAAAAAGAAATGTTAGTTGAGGGGTCTTCATTGATGCATTTAGTGTTTATTTCATGTCAATCAGTTAGTAAATAACAAAAAAAAATACGTTTATTTTAAACTTTTTTATCTCAAAATGAAGCAAGCGAAGCCGCGGGCGTCCACTAGTTATTAATAAAATACTTGCGGTGATCCGAGGTTTCTACCCTGTTACTTCTTAATACAAAGTAGTGTACATATTTGTTATAATAATATCCATAAGTTATTTCATCCAAATCGTGGGTCGGATGACATGTTAAATTTTAGGTCCTGGCTGTTTGTCATAGTACGGCAGTAGTTAAGCCATGTCAGAGGCTCTTAGGGCGACTTGATTAACTCTCGACACCAGAGTTGGCCACTCTCATACCAATATACTAACTTTGGGAACTGAACCCCCATCTCACGATTGCAAAACAGTCATGCAGCCACTGCGCCACCGACGTCATAAAAATAGGCAAGCGAAACTGTGTGACTGAACTAGTGCTAACGAGAGTTAACTAGACTAATGAAGAAAGCAATAAATTAAGAATCAAGTCGCCGGTGAATTGATAAACGAGAGCCAGCGTCGCACCTTCCATTTAATTAATTATGCCCATAAATAGAAATATTAAAGACAAATGGCTTTAATTATAATCATTTTAAGCCATTAGATGCTCAAATGGCAACGTGATCCGAAATAATGGAACAATTTTAAACACACCAGATGTCAAAAGCACTATTTTAGTGATGCTATTTAATTTAGGTAACTACTACGCACGAATAGTGTAGATTTATTTCTGATCTTAATGTTCTTGTTTGTTTTTGCTTGTACATACAATGCAGAGTGAAGAAATATTTAATTAAATTTAAATTTAACAGACCAATAAACTAAATTTCCAACTTTTATAAAACAGCATTTTTGTTTTGTGTGGTAAAATCAAGTAAAAAGGTTGTAGCAAACTATTACACATTTGATTTTAATGGCGAATTTTCTCACATTAACCTAATAAGTGAAATTGTAAAGGTATATTTATTCATTATTACCAACTAAAGCGCTCTTTAGATGTAAATCGTACAATTCAGTAGAAATCATACAAATTACGTTCTCGTTTTTTTAATAACCAACTAGCGCCTTAACATTTGTAAAACCCGCTATTGTTGTGAAGGAAACAGACTGTTGCCAGCTCGTTACAGCGATACGTAATGAAATAGATGTGGTTTTACTTTTATGATTTATACATCTATTTATTTATTTATTTATATATGCTATACACAATACAAAATTACATTTTAGAACTTATTCTAAAAAAAAAAATGAATTGTGTGACCCTGTTGCTTGTTTAGTTTAGGGCATTACACTTTTCGTACAATATCAACTTAAACACTATTTTACTTATACTAATTTAGTTACTTACATGGCAACAGATCTTGTTTTACGTATGCTTATGATTTTCAAGAGAACTAAATCTTACACTATTTCTTAAGATTGCTTGTCATATGTTTTAAACATCTTCATTTGTGGATTTTTGAAATAATTGAACTCTTAAAAATCTAGTTATAACATCATCATCAGTTCCTTCCTTATACGCTAATACATTATATAACTAGTAGACGCCCGCGGCTTCGCTCGCATTATTTCAGAATATAAAGTAGCCCATGACACTCTACTACCTATATACCCAAAAACATGATGATTCAGCCGTTTTTTGCGTGATGGGCGTTAAAATAAACAGACAAACCGGTAAACAGATAAAAAATCTAAAAACTGCTGAAACATATTCTTTTATCAATTCAAAGTATTCCCAAATTTTTTTTCGAATATTTTCTATGTATAGAGGTACAGATGTTTGACCCTCTTCAGCTTTGTTAGACTGTTTTAGGTATTTAACTGGTACTTTTGTTTCTTATTTTGTCATAATCAGAAATGTTTATTATCTCAACTGTGTAACAGATTTAAATCCGTGTGCAAACTTTTAAGGCACATCTATAAAATAAAAAATATAAAAAAATTCCGGGTAATATGCACACAGCGCCATCTAGCCCCACACTAATCGTATAGTCTAATACGAGTATTCAATAGTCCAGAGTAGCCCTTTCCTGAGTTATGCTTGTTACAGACATGTTGTATACAATCAGAGCTCGCCGTCATTTTTGCGGTCAGAACAAAAGACCCGTGACAAGAGAGTGGCTCTCGTTGCCAAATATTTCACTGCTCCCTAGTTGTTAGAACAAAAACAACAAGTTCCAACAAATATTAATTACAAGCCTGGCAATAATGAAATACCATACTAGTCTCTCTCAACTTATGTCAAAAACGCATTTGTGGCATTCGCTTATGTAGTCTCGAGCAAAAACAGCACGGACTCTACATAAATAAAGATAAAAGATAAAGATAAAGAATCTTTATTGATAATGTAAAGTTGTAACATACATAGGTATAGGTATAAGTACTAATATCACAGAATATGCTACACAAATTACAATATCTCGTCAAATTGAATTTATAACATTTTATTAATAAAACAATGAAATTTTTTGTTATTAAAATCATGTCAAACATAATAATAGGTATGTATGTAATCATATATGTAGTACATATATCATCATATAATATGTAGGTACATATATCTACGTAAAATATCTAATATCCTACGATCTTTAAAGCGAGAGAGAACAGGTTCTTATAGGGTAAGCACGACCCATAATTAGACCTGTTGCTCACTATCAGGCAAACTATGGCCAAGTGCAAACCTGTATTAGTTAAAAATAAAAATAAAATCGCTCGTGGGTGTAAATAAGGCCATAATGATGATGATGGTTGTGACCGAAGTATATCAAATGACATGATAATTTTAACTATTTATCATTATATATTCACATATTATGTATTATATTTTTTTATCACCTGAAACACTCAATAAGTTTTTTTTGCTATAATCAAACGCCCCACGTAAAAAAATATGAGTAGGTTTCTTCTAGGTAAGCGTGCTACATCTTCGACTACAGTGGTGCTTAACATCAGGCAGGTAATAACGTCAGTCTATTCCGTGCTAAAAAAAACTTACTTTTTAGCAGGGAGAATAAATATTACATGTTTCAACAAGCTTCTTTTACATAATCACAATAAAATATAATCTTGCTATTCAGCTTTGTTTCCCGTCCGGCTGGTTTGAATGGCAATACCGTCGCGATATGACGACCAAATATCGACCGTACCTACCCAGAGGTTGAATACAAAGTAGGTATCTGCACTGGGCTACTCTACTAGTAACAATTTATATTATGTATTTTTCTTCTTAGTCATAACTCTCACCGCTGAGGTTCAATGTTGCCATCTTAGCTCTTTAGATATTTGGTCAGACCGCTGTATGGTACTTCAGCCTCTCGGTCTCTTGGCGTTCGTCTTTCCCGGTCAATAAAAGGCGCTCCAAACTACTTAATTACTTACACAAGAAAATGTTAGCTATTTCTTAACAAATCACACCTCTCATGTCACACTGTTACTAGTTGATAATGTTTTTTTTTTAAAAAGGCTCAACAAGTCACACTTTGGTACTATAGAGTTTTTACAATGAAAACCATTTACAATGAAAACCAAAAAAATTTTGGTCTACGAACCAATAAATTTTGATCAAAAATGAAAACCTGTTCTAATACATGGATAACAAAATCTGAATACATTCGTTTTCAAATAAATAAATTTACGTAAATTTACTACCTACAAAAAACACAAGTTTGATTTTTAATACATTTCGCATAGCAACAAATAAGCCTGATCAAGGTAGGGCCGCGACCCTTCCGCGCGAGTCCGCTGTTTTTGTCAACACCCGTTCAGATAAGTTCCAAATAGACCTCTGGAATACGAACAATGCGCCCACGCTCTTAATAATATATACTCTCCAGGACCGTTGGCGCAATTTTAAATCATTAGGTATATCAAAAATAAATAAAAAAACAAAAATATTTATTTGCGAGCATGGTTAAGTACAGATAATAATTGGCGTTTATATGAAGTATCTCTGTATTCCACCTTTCAGCATGAAATAATTGATGTCAAATTCTTAAACAACAACAATAACTAAGTTACATCTTTAATCATTGTTATTAATTGCAGAATTACTTAATATAGATCTAGATCTAATATAATATAATGAATCATACAGCATACTAATATTAGTATGCTGTATGCGCACGAAGTTTCGCCTTTATAATATTATAAAGGCGAAACTTCGTGCGCGTGAATGTTTCTTACGTCTTCTAGCTGAAACGGCGAAGCTGATTTGGATAAAATTCAGTATGGAAGTAGATAAGACCCTGGATTAACACATAATATACTACTTTTCCGGATTAAGGTGAGTAACACCGCAATCTTCTCAATAGGTCAATTCTTGTATGAAAATATCATGATATAGGTACAAGTTGACATGATTGGCATGTATTAAGACAAATAAAAATTATTTTATCTTTCATCTTATCTATCTTAGCTTGTCTTCGTACAAATTGCTGCAAAATAGTAGCCCGTCATATTCCTGACTTTAATGTGGAAAGCAAGTGAGATGGCTACCGATCATTTTCCATCTTATAGGTAACTTGTGGTGTACAATTTTCCAAGATTCAAAAGTTTGGCCAACTCACAGAAACTGTTAGATTAGCTAGTATGCTAGGGATCTTAAACAACAAGACATCATTACTGATGTAATGATGTAATGATGATCCGGATCTTCTAATAGGCCTTTATGCAGTTCAAAATATCAAGACACTACAGTTTAGTTGTAAAAAAAACAAAAACAAAAAAAAATGTACCAGTCAAGTTTGGTCGAATTCTTTCAAATAGGACCTTTTCCATTTCAATTTTCTGCAATCTCATATTACAAACAAACAATAGCACGTTAGTTGGCGTACAATATGCATTAACCGGGTAAAAACCTCAAGGGCCATTAATGTCGATGAACTTTCAACAACACGGCTCATGTGATATTCAAACGGTCAGAGCATTTTACACAACGTGGCAATAAAATTGAAAAAGTAAAATTAAAATTTAGTTTGTATGAGAGCGGCTGACTCTAGTGTCAGAATCTTTAAACCGCTCTAAGGACCTCTGGCGTGGTTTAGCGCCTGACGTATTATGACAAACAGTCGGATAAGTAAAGTACAAATTAAACAGATACGAGTATGTGACTGGTGGAATATATTACGCAATAATACTTTCTTTTGAGCTCGAATTTTATAATTCAAAAACGTATATGACACTGCCTTCTATTTGATTAGAATTTTACTTTAATATGAACGATCATTGAGTGATCGTAAACGATATTAAACATTCGTAATTGAAAAACCATATTCTAAGGACAAAAAATACCAGTGTCAATAAGCTGAAGAGTGTATTTATTAAATGAAAATTATTAAAACAAATAAGCATTGTAGTATAACTCAAGACGAGACGTAATCACTGCGGCTGGGCCACAAAAAAAAATTGGCTGGATGAAATGCCACGTTGTATGAAGGTAGAATGCGCCTGCACTCAGTTATTTGTTTGTACAAAATGTTTACCGACTCGATTGTATTACTGGTGTTTGTTATTTACTACTTGGCCGATCTAGCTTTAAACGAAATTAAACCTTTTATTGCAGTAAAAGTGTATACGAAAATAAACCTTTCTCTTAGGAAAAGAAATGATTGGCAATCTTATTATAACTTCATATAATTTAACACAAATTTACTGAAAACTCAACTAAAGGAGACTTGGCCACTCAGGTGTCGAGAGTATTCGACCCATCTTAAAGGTTTTGACATGATTATAATCACTGTCGTACTTGATACATAGCCGACACCTATATATTTATGTTTTTTGTCGTGAGCAAGTATCTTTTTATCTATTGAAAACTCAGAACAAACGCTTTTTTAAAATAAGACGGAATGACTGGTTAAAACCTAACTTAAAATAGTAGTTTGTGCAACTGTCATATAATGAAGGGTATTAAAACACGAGTGTGAGTTTATGAAACGAGCGCAGCGAGTTTCATAATAGTAACGGGTGTTTTAATACCCGTGTTATATGCAGTTGCATACACTACTTTATCTTCACTAATTCGCTATCCATTTTTAATTTTTAATTTATTAAATTAAATTCACGCGTACGTGTATTGTCACAGTGATTTTGCCGCCATTAAAATCTAACCAATGAGAGCGCAGCTATGCGCGCATCAAACGCGACCAACCTGATTAGCCCTGCAATCAGGTTGGTCGCGTTTTATTGATGTTATAATGAGATATTACGATATCGATGTGGATATTATACCATCATGTGAAATTGCTTAAATTGAGTGTTTTGTTGTCTGCTCTATAACAGTAGTAATTATAAGTCAAGTATTGGAAACATAAGTAGAATGTTACAACATTAGTGTAGATAAAACAAATTACATACTACCATTTGATAGTATTGTCACAGTGATTTTGCCGCCATTAAAATCTAACCAATGAGAGCGCAGCTATGCGCGCATCAAACGCGACCAACCTGATTAGCCCTGCAATCAGGTTGGTCGCGTTTTATTGATGTTATAATGAGATATTACGATATCGATGTGGATATTATACCATCATGTGAAATTGCTTAAATTGAGTGTTTTGTTGTCTGCTCTATAACAGTAGTAATTATAAGTCAAGTATTGGAAACATAAGTAGAATGTTACAACATTAGTGTAGATAAAACAAATTACATACTACCATTTGATAGTATCTCGTTTTTTAAATCACAACTTAAGCTCCTTATAAAACTAAAACCTTTATTATTTGAAAAATATATACATATGTAAATTTTACATGTCTGTTGTATTGAGAATATCCCCGACAGTTGAGCGAGCTAAGGATAAGTAGAAGAAAAAGCTGGAATCTATTCATAAATATGGGAATGAGACCCATCCAGAGTGCTGGAACGCATTTCACTGTTAAGCGAACACTTTTAATTTAATTAAACATCGTCATCATTATCTGTGTGTTATCGCCCACTACAAAGCATAAGCCTCTCTTCTAGTAGGCCACTTGACCCGATCTTGTACAGAATTAATTAAACGAAAATGTAAATGTGACCACGTCTGTCCACATTTTGTACGGCCGAAAGAATACATGTATCTGTAACAAGTACCTAAAGTACTGTACCGGTGCTTCTCGCTTCAAAATTACTTAAACAGGATGTTTATGAAACCCGAAAGCTGTTAAGGCTCATAAAACCGCGGCGCTGTTACACGCTCTTACTAAGATTGTATGTATTGTTGTGGCTCGCGGTCAGTAATTAAATAAGATAAGACTACTTTGGTTAAAATAGTTGCACGCACTTGCTCTCGAAGGGAAAATAGTAGACATTTTTGGTCACCACCAAAAATGTGTATTTTTTTTTAGATGTACTCCAATGCATAAAATGTTGATTGCATTGGATTTAATTTGATAATAAAGTTATTTACTCATATTTTACAGACAGTATATTATCCCTTTTACTGTGCCTTATACGCGTGCTAAGTTTTGCGATAAGAATATTTTTTTAGATAAAAAAAAAATATGATTGCCAATTGCATAAAAATTTATTCACCTTTCCATAAATTTTCATGTTTCATACAAATTGCCATTAAAATGATCACCACTCGTATCCACAAAACTCTTTATATGGTAGTATTTTAAATTCCCAAGCAATCTAGTCATTAAACAAAAGTTGGATCCATAATTCAAATAGAGGCAATTCCCCCAAATAGACTTCCCAAGCGTGGTTTGATGGCGAGCGTTTAATTTGACCACTTTCATTTTGAATATTGCGCGCTTCGCTCACAAATTATGGGATAAACATTTTACCTTAATTATATTTTCACTAATATTAAAATTTCACTTGGCGTGGGTAACGCTCCACGGATTTAATGTAGGAAATGTCCTTGAGGCCACATTTCTGTGGTTTGGCTCAGGGGGAACTTTTTAGGGGCCACTGAAAAGTAGGACGTTATTGTCGATATGGTTTGAGGTGACATGGCTTTAAATTTCAGTTGTTTTTTATTTTTACTGGCTCTTATATATCGTATATAACTCTCAACTGCGTCTATGTCATTTGTTATATGCAAAATTATATGTCACAAAATTATCACATCTTATCGAAAACCTACTATTTGCTACCTTTATATAGCAAATCTCAAAACTGACCGCAATGAGTATATATAACTTAAGCTTGGTAACGATATATTTAAGCCACATAAGAAGTACCTAATTATAAAAGGTTTTCTGAGACTAATTTGCCTCTCTCTTTCGAATTTTCGAAGAGCAATGGGCCTAAATCTGAACCTAATTTTTTCGACCTTCAGACATGGAAGAGATACGTCTCAAAAATTAACAAAAAAATTACTACACTACTACTACCTTCTGTTAAGCGATTAAAAAGTATTTTATTGCAGTGAATGCCTATTAGGTATACCAGCTGACAACAAATGGCTCAGTTCAAGAATTCGCTACGCAGAATGCTACGGTATTTGCTACGCTGGATCGTAGCTCTCGTAGCACGCAGGGGCGTAGGCGTCTACGCCGCAACTACGGAGCATGCCGACTACAAAATACAAACATAGGCCTGTTAGCTTAGTTGGTAGTGGCTCTGCCTTCTAATCTAGGGGTTGCGGGTTCGATTCCCGCCAGACACAAGTATTTATGCATTTTAAAAATGTATAATTTCTTGTGTTGAGTCTGGTTGTTTGTATGTATAATAAGTATGTATTTACAAAAGAAAAGTATATAAGTATTATATCCGTTATCTAGTACCCACGACACAAGCGTTTGGTTAGTGTGGGGCTAGATGGCGCTGTGTGCAATGTCCCGAAATATTTATTTATTTATTTATATTTACGGGAATATTTCTACCTCAAATACCCCATCCACACGTTTGGGAAACAGTCGCCTGCAGTCAGATATTGGAGGATTGTTTTCCAAACGAATAACAAAACCTAAAGTTGGCTCTATGTTATGTCTATTACTCGTATATCATAAGAAGAAGAAAATTTCATGATACTTTTGATATCTGTCATCTTAAAATATACTGCTTTCATTGAATTTGTGGAAACTGTATGGAGATAGAGCAAACCAACAACAGGTAAGAGGTCATATCAATTAGCTGATGGTCCGTCGTGGTTGGTGAAGTAGTCTGTTGCACGTATGTTTGCCATGCGTGTGAATGAGGCATAACACGGATAACGGATAACTTTGAAAGTTGTAATTCCTCTTTCATCATTGGATGTATACAATGTTGCATTGCATATTACGCCCGACTGGATGTCAGGAGGTGAAATACCATAATATGCATTGTTAAATCTCGGCTGGCATGGTCGTCATTATTTTCATTATTGCATTAAAGGAATGGCACCTAAAGGAGAGGTCTATACCCAGTAGTGGGTTGACAAGGGCTGGGGATGATGATGATGATTAAAGGTTTTTTTTTATGAGTCAAAAATTGGATCTCATCTTTTAAAATATTTTTGTTTCTATTGTTTATTTTAAAATAAATCCGTGGGTTAAATTACCTATACTTTTGTGTAAGTATGTTACACGGACTTTCCTATAAAATAACTTTCCGGCCGTCGATAATGTGTGAAAGGTATTCAAATCCTTGTTTATGAGAGGTTTGGTCTTATCCACAAGTGACTATAAGCTTTATCAACCACCTTCACATTTCATGGGTTTAGTAGATGGTTATACTGAGTTATTGATAACTAACGCATAACCTTTTATGAGTGGCTTTAGTTCGTTAAAAAGCGTAAATTTTTTGACTTCAACCACTTTGTGTCGAGATAGAAAGTAGTGTCAGTAGTTTTAGAACACAATTTTTATTATAAAAAGGAATAGCTTTGTTCTAAGATGGTTATGTGTTAGTTACAAGTAACTCTGTTTAATATCAACTTTACTTTATATGGAGTAATACGTCGGCAACGGATGACCTACGTCTAAAATAAAAACTAATATCTAATATCTTAGTCACAATATCTGTCCGTGACTTCAAACTAAAAACTAATCGGATTAAATAAATCTTGCAAATGGCAACATTAATTTACTTTCCAGGGCTCTTGTTAATACTAATTCTTATTAGTCGTAGCCATATTTATCAGAAAAAATCGAGTGCAGTCGCAAAATTAATATATTTATCATTTTATTGTGTCGGAGAAACTTTACAGATATATTTATTTTCTTATCCGATTAAATCTGGTAAATATAGACCAAGGCAGTGAAGTTCTTTATTTCATTTCCAATTACCGCTCTATCTGGAGCTGTATACAGTTGTGGCATAAAAGCTCTACAACATATTCTATCCTTTTACAAGACCAATATTTCAAACGAAAATCCGTGAAGCAACATTCAGTCATTGTCTGTTAAACAGGGCCGCAGTACTTGACATAGAAATCCCCTTAGATAATCGCCAGCAAAGGGCCCTCGCCTCCCCTGACCTGCCCTTACTCGAATATTTCCTCCGTTAGCACATGATGACGTCATTGGATAATATTAGCCGGTTGTTTAAACGGGTATTAAATTTGACTTTGTAGTTAGTCTTAAACTATAGCAATGCTTAACATCAGACAAGCTGGAGGTAAACTTAAGCCTAACAATAAACGTGATGTTTGAAAAATTCGATGATTCGTACAATTTTTTGTAGTTGTTTTTCATACGGTATGCGTTGTTTACTAACTTCTCGGTAATCATATCATCAAGGTAACTTAAAAAAAAACATCTACCTTCAATTTGTGTACTAGTTCACCACATTGATCACTTTCCATGTAAGACTTAATCCTGCTGACCGAACTTATCATAAAACTTACTTGTCCTTCGTAGGCAGGTTACTCTTAGCACATTGAGTGGAGAATCTACCGTGCTGTCTCTACTTGAAATAATCTAGATGCCACGTTGCCGACGCTAACCATGTGATCAGTTTTGATCAAACGTATCTGAATATTATTTACATTTCTGACGTACTGTTTTTTAAGCGAACACTCGTTATAATAATGTCGAATTGCAGCCAGGCGTAAAACCATCGTTCTATCACTATTTTCTCTTCCAATAATGCTCTTCCAACTTTGGATCGCTCACAGCATATAGATGTTCCGGTCATATAGTCGTCCTGAATGGACCAGATATAGAAGTCATGTAGTGGGACGCCAAAGCTATAACTGCGAGACCAGTTGTAGTCAAACGTGTGGCCATCTAACTACGACTTACTTTTTAATCTTAGCATTATTTTACAAACGCGCTCCATCACATATCAAACTACGACCAGGCGTAAGACCACTTTAATGCTGGTTTTATTTCTACTACTTACTCTTCCAATCGTAATGTTCTTCCAGGTTGGGTTCGCTCTCTGCCCACAATAGGTACGCGAAGGCATCGTCTGGTATGGATCTGATCTGGAAGCCGACCAGCGGTGGGACGCCAGAACGGGAGAACTCCGCTAGACATGCTGACAGCTCGTTGTTGCCCTGTAACAAGGTAAAAAGTTTATTGTATACTTTTCCTCTTTGAACCGTATTCCTTAAGACTGTGAGTCAGGACTATCCCGCAGAATTATGTTATTGGGAGAGCTCTAAAGCAAATACATTGTGTTGGCTGAATGATATGATAAGAACCGTTGGTCTTAAACAAATGAAAATCAACATAACACTTGAAATAAATAATTGATGTAAGTATTTGTTGAACTAAGTATACCTTTTCGCCGACTTTATGCAAAAGGCTGTCACATTAAGGTCAAAGTAAATGTTTGAAAGATACTACTTCTTAACTATACTACTTCATTAATAATATAGATACAACAGTCTTTAAAATACAGAAACAAACCGGTATTTACACGTATAACACGAAAATCGTAAGTTTTAACTATCGCCTACCTATATTTGTTATTTACTTACATATGTATTATATGGATGTACATAGTAGTTAGCAGTTAGGTAATAAATTACAAGTTACCGTTTTTGTTTTATGTTTTGTGTAATTACGGGCATTGCCTCACTAAATTACTTGACCACATGGAAGCGAAACCTATGTTGGTTGAAAGTAAGAAATTGATTGCAATTGGGTACCTAAGTAATTGTAACCATTTCAGTTTTACACCTAGTATTAAGTTGTTGTACCTGTGGTTTTGTAAACTGAGGTATTTCTAGACTTTTTAGCAGCTTAATAGCGCGATAAGTCAACCTGTGCAAAAATAGCGACAACTCACTCTAGTGCTTCTATAAGATGGATTACTCGTTACTTCTGATTATATACAAACAAAATAATTGAATCTGCAGGGATCACCTGGATATAATCTGCGCAGGACTGAGACGAATGGCGTACTAGAAAAGAGGCCTATGCTCATCAGTGGGTGGTAATGATGATTATGATGATGGCAACCATGCAATTCAACTTTTTTGAAGTTTGTAGGGTTTCAATCCAAAAGTTAATTTTTTATTCATATATTAGCTTATTTGTATGAAATTTTGTGTAGAGTTAGATTAGACTTTGAATTAACATAAAGGTTATTTTTATCAGGTAATACCGCTGCACGCTGCTAGTGTTTAAACACAATTTCATAACACAACCCCTGATTTCGTCATCCAAAGCTCAGTTGTTTAATACTCGTATAGACAAATGTTTGCATTCAGTAGGAGCGCTTCGATCAAGGTTACCTAACAATATGGGCTGTACTCTGTTCGCTATGCTTGGCTCAGACTAGCAATTTTAGTCTCAAATATGAACTTTATTGCCGAGCAATAAGGTTGCTGGTTGCAGTTTATGTAACTGAGACTAAGACGAGACGCTTCTGAGGTTATACACGCCGTATAAGCCTACTACAGTACGAGTTCACTCAATAAGGTATATTTTGCTGTTTCTATTTGTAACATTTAGTATAAATACAGAAGTCAGACCCTTCAAGCTAAGCTATGTTAGCATTGGTCTTCATTGCCAAATATTGAGATATTTTCTGTACCATTGAGCCAGTACAAATGTACTCGTACATATAACTTGAAACACAAATCATTGGTATAGAACCGAACAGCGGCGTGTCGAAATGTAAGGCGAACGATCGCACTTATTTGAATGCTACAATGCTACAAGTCTCACTAAAAATATAAGCAAATGTTTTTGTGTGTATGTAAGTGTGTATATTTGTTTCTTCTTTAATCTCAACAGCTGTTTGAGAGCGAAGAAGAAACAAACATTTGTACGAAATTTTTGGATGGAACAAATTTAGACCGGATTAGCACATCATCATCACAAATTTAAGGGTAGGGCCCTTGTCTTTGGAGCATGCGCCATCCTTCCCGATCTTCTGCCAATTCCTTGACCTCCTCATACGACATGACACCCGCCTTTTCTTTTACTTGGTCCATGTATGACCTTCTCGGCCTTCTTCTTCCTCTTCGGGCTTCCAATTTTCCTTCCATGATGTTTTTCATAAATTCGTCATGTCGTATAAGGTGGAGTTCTTGGACCATGCTCAGCACTTCTTCATTGGTCTTTTTTTCTGTCCAACTTATTTTCTCCATCCGCCACCAGCACCACATTTCAAAAGCTTCTATTCGTTCCCTATCTCTTTGAGTCATGGTCCAAGTTTCGCTTCCGTTAAGAGCAATACTCCATGTGTAAGATTTTATGAGCTTATTTCTTACGTGTTTTGCAATTTTGGATTTTAGTAAATGTTTCTTCCGGTTGAATGCTGTTTTTGCTATGGATATTCGGGTTATTATGTCTTGAGTGCATCTTGAGTTGTCTGTTATTACGCTTCCTAGGTATTTGAATGAATGGACTTGTTCTATTGGGTTATTGTTCAGTTTAATGGGATTTCTATTGTAGATTTGGTTTCTGGTGATCGCCTTGGTTTTGGTCTTGTTTGAGTTAATTTTGGGGCCTATTTCTTGAAAAGCTTCGTCCATTTGTTTGATAAGATTTTCCAGTTCATTTCTATTGTCAGCTAGAGCTGCAATGTCATCTGCGTAACGTATAAAGAAAATCCGCTATCCATTCACTTTAATTCCGCCGTTTTCTGATTCTATGATTTTGCTAATTGCATTTTCAATAAATATGTTGAAAATAGTTGGTGAAAGTGGGCATCCTTGTCTTACTTCTTGTCGTATTTTTGCTGTTGTGGTTTCAGTCCCTATGTCTATTGTGTTTTGCTGATTTTTATAAAGGTTGTATATTATTCTTCTGTCTCTATAGTCTACTCCAATGTTTTTTTAAAATCGCAAGCATCTTTTTCCAATTTACTTTGTCAAAAGCTTTTTCCAGGTCAATGAATACAATATCTATACCCAGATCTATTCGCTTGTTAGTGATGAGTCTTAGAGCCAATATTGCTTCGCGTGTTCCTTTTCCTCGTCTAAATCCATATTGGTCTTTGGTAACATTTTCTTCGGCGATGGGTCTTAGTCTATTGTGAATAATTTGTACGAGTATTTTTGAAGCATGTGATATGAGACTTAATGTTCGCATTTGTAGGTGTCAAGTTTTTTAGGTAGAAGTACTGTTTTAGTGGTTTGAAAATCATTAGGAATGTTACCTGTTAAGTACAATTCTTGGGTCAGTTTAAATATTTCATCTAAGAGAGGGTCACATACCGCATATTTGATAAGTTCTATGTGAATTTGGTCTACTCCTGCTGCTTTTCCATTTTGTATATTGTATAGAGCTCTGTCAAATTATTCTCGTGCTATTAGTGGGCCTAAATCATCACAATCTATTGAATTTTCTTCTTCTAGATCTTTGTCATCCAGTCCTGCTCCGTTGTATAATGTTTCTATGTAGTTTTTCCATCGTTGTTCTATTTTTTTTTCGTCCAGTAGCATTTTTCCATTTAAATTATTAATTATAATTTGTTTAAGGTCAATTTTCTTAGTAAGCCTATATGTTTTATCTACTTTTCCTTCTTTCAGGTATTATTCAATGAGTTGACAGTCGTCTCTTATTGCATTTTCTTTGGCTCCATTACATTTTAAAGTTATTTTGTTGGTTAAAGTTTTATATTTACTAACACTTGTAGCATCATTTTTATTTTTCAGCTTCCTGCGGTCAAGCATGAGGGTTATTATATCTTGTGTCAACCACTTTTTTCTTCGAACTATTTTTACTTTAATTAGCACTAGTACGTATTATGTTGCTAATGTTGTTCCATCCTGTTTCTATGTCTATTGGACTAGAATTATTTAATTCTATGCTATTTATATAATCTTTCAATTTATCTCCCAGCTTATTACTATATTGCACTGTTGCATTGCTTGTTTTATCCTTAATACTAGTTCTTTACACAATTGTACGAATCTGTTTCCTCTTTCATTTCCTTTTCCTAAGCCAAACATTCCTACTATATTGTCATCTGCTCCTTCGCCTAATACCTACTGCGTTAAAGTCTCCCATAACGACTAGATAATCATTTTCGTGGACAATGTCCAATATGGAGTCTATGCTATTATAGGTACATATATTCTACTTCGTCTATGTGGTGTCTGTTGTGGGCATGTACAATTGTAGAATTACGATGTTTCTGTTTTATTTTTTTATTACAACTGCTGTTAATCTATCGCTATGGTATATGGTATTTGTTACATTATCTCCCCATTTTTTACTTAGAATTAGTGCTACAAACAGTTGTGCATATTGGTTGTGCCTCGGGGAAGACAATAGTACACTTTTCATTCCTTTTGGCACAACCAGTTGGTCAGTTGTGTCGTGGGTCCAGTTTTTTTCCCAAAGGACTAACTAGTTGTGCCGAAGGGAACTAAAATTCCCATCCGCACAACTAGTTGTGCGGAGCAGTTGTGCGCCGGGGAAGTCACGACTTTTTCCTTGAGTTTCTCCTGTATATATTATTCTGTGATTCCCGTTCCAGTAATCTCCACTCCCTCCCCAATGAGTCTCGCTTAATCCTACTATATTTATCTTACAGTTCTCCACTTTAGCACATTTTTTAGCGCATAGTTACTTTTTATTACGGATTAACAAGAGTAAATCCCCGGGGTGCCCCTAGTATACACATTAAACGGACCACAGACATTCTTAGTTGCATTGAAAACCATGTTGGGGTGAAGAGCTCAAGAGTTATGGTTTAAGACGTTTATTTCTGATAAGAAAGTATACATTTTACTTTTACAAAAATACGAGCTAAATTTAGTATCAAACTTATAGTTAGATTAGTAGTCTAGTTTTAAGGCGGAATATAGATAAGCAATTTATAAACAAAATAGATAGCTAGTAAAATACATGTTTTGAAAAAAAACTTCCGAAAATAAACATTGTATCATATAAAAATAGTAATAGTAATAGACATATACACACAGCGCCATCTAGCCCCATACTAAGCTTACGCTTGTATCATGGGTACTAGATAACGGATATAATACGAGTACATATATACTTTTCTTATAGTAAGTCCCTAAAGTAAAGTTTTTAAAGAGTTTGGCTCCGTTAGCACGACTATGCCACTCTACAAAGGGCAGTAGGTTGGCCCCAAGGCCAGCGGCGGGGGTTCCGACGTCAGACCGTATTGCAGCCGTAAACGCCGCGCCTTCTTGTAACTATCGCTTTTATTGCTTACGTTTACTTCTTTACATCGCTGCTCGATCGAAGCTATAGCTTAGTCATCCTTTAACTAGGATTTGGAGTTTCTTAACAAAGTTTACTCTTTTATATGGTTGTAGTAATACGTATGCCTGTCTCCGGGTATGAACATGCATGATGTAACAGAATTGAAGCTAATTGCGAAATCTCATAATTAATCCACCTCAATTACTAGTAAGTGTAATCATTAGTGTGATTTGACCATGTGTGAAAAAGTCACAGATGTGAAGAGATGGTACATATGATATTGTATATGTGAGATTTAAATTAGGAGAATATATTACAAATACAGAAACTGACTGTGGATGATGATGATGCAAAAGCCGTATCTAAATATCAAACAAAGAATTTGAGCCTTATCTTGTAATATTAATAAAGTAGCGATACGATAAGCCATATTTTGTAGCATAGATAAATCAATGTACCAAGAATAAAAAAAAACTTTCAGAAGACTTGATCTTCTTTTTCTAGTGCCTCTCCTTAATCGAGGTTGGCTGTTGTCAGCTGGCTTGTGTCTTTCTATTGAAGTTTCTCAACTGTAATTGAAATGGAAGCCAGTACAAAACATCTGAATTTTTTTCTTGCATAAATTGAACTGAACTTATCGAGTAATTGAACAATGCAGCTAAAGTTGTGCACTCGGGAACTATTCCGAATATGACTGAAAATCGGTGGCATTTTAAGGTACGTTCTTTTTGTGTAGAAATAATAATACACACTTGAACTGGTCAAAAAGACCTATATCCAATGAAATTTCTGTTTTGCTTACCGAATTGTTTTCAAAAGTCCAAGGTTCAAGTCTCAAATGTTCGCGTACTTTGGATCAAGTGATGCGGTTGACAAGTTTTGGCATTTTTAAAACAAGTGTGTTTAGATGAAGATGGTACGATGTAGAGGCTCGATAAAATAGTTGAGTTAAACCTGTATAATAATCTTTGTAAACTCGTAACGTGTGAAAAAAAGATTGTGTGTCCAGGACTCTAATTATTTAATTTAGAACCTCATTGAAACTAATCTGAATAACTTGACAATTTTTACACTTATAAATTTGTAAAATTTATAAAAGTTTTCTGTATTAGAACAAAAAAACCTAAAAGGTTCAGAAAAGTTTTTGTGACAGCTAAGGGCTAGATCCTACCTTTTGCCTACCATAACTTCAAATAAAAGACATTCAAATTTAATTAACTAATTAAAAAGAAAACCAATCAATTGAATTCCAATATTTAGACATTTGTAAGTAAACAAATAAAACAATAAATCATTGACATCCGATCCATCGAGAGGCCTCTCTGGACATGAAATGCACAATACCGACACCAATGGCATCTAGGGGAGGAGGCTTATACTCAGCAGTAGGCCGAAGTGGGCTGAATAAGATGATTATGAAGTAAACAAAGTTAGTAAAAAAATACATTAATTATATCTCATACAAAATGAGTCTTCTTGTCGAATGAGCACAGTCCTTATACTACTTATGCAACAAAAGGGCACCGGACGTAGCCGCAGACAGCAAGCCAGAGTACCTTGAGGGTAGCGGAAGTGAGGTTTCAAGGGTTTGCTTGTAAAATTAGCTCGTCTCAAATAACTCTCACTTGACTGTTGTGTTGGAATTTATGGACGGAGTTTTGAAGCAAGACAAGGTTAATTTTTATCGTCCTTAAGATTACGTATGTATCTAGCGGATATTGGTTATCTGATCCGTGGTCCCAAATCCATAAAGCTAGTGCTTGATGGCCTAGATTTGGCAGAATACTAGTTCGTACATAGAGCGACAGTAGATAAAACTCTGCATTCTGCGCGACAGTCTAGAAGGTTTAAAAAATTAATAACAAGGTAACACAACTTGATCAATTTAGCATATTTTCAAGCCCATTTTCAGTGTGCCTTATGAAACCATATACGAGTATAAGCTATAGACATACTTATAAGCGCCCCTTTTCAATGCGCACACCTACTTTGGCCAGAGGGGTGGTTTCGACAAGTTATTTAATATCGAATGGCCTTCGAATGCTCGACAGAAGGGCCCGACTAAAGCTCCGCTACACCAACGCTGATGGTAAATTGATAAAGTATTTTCTATAATATTTATGTTTACAGCAAAAAATAATGACTAATGTGTTAATTTCTTAAAGCCTATAGGTACACGAGAAGTTTAACAAGTTGATATCTATGTAAGTATCAATTGGTATGTTTGGAAGTTTGTGTCAGGTTACAAAAACAAAACAGTGTTTAAAAAGTACGATGCCATAGAGAGACATACAGGCAGACAGGTACATTTCAATATGTTGTATGTTAGTATATCCATTACCATGAAATGAAATGTCTTGCCTTTTTCTTACAAACTGTTGTTTGTGTGTACTTAATCTTTTTTAATATTGCAATGTATACACAACTTACCACCATGAAGCGTACGAAGCATTAATAAGTATATTAAAGTACATATTACCTCCAATTTAAAATACAGAAAGTGAACATAAGTGATTTATAGTTTCTCTAGAAATTTACAAAACTCGGCTGATAGTTAGGTTCAAACAGCGATCAATATGTATAAAACTTGGTCATTTCAAAGTCAAACTGATTTTAGTCTTTCTACTTACGTAATATGTTGAAAATGAAACCTAGGTGATTAAGTTTGAATTTAAGTAATATTAAGTAAATGTAAGTATGATTTTTGTTTAAGCTATCGTCACAGAAAAGACGGTTCTCTATACAAACCTGTGTGAATATATTACGAATCTATAAATGATGTATTTAAGCACTTATAGACATGGGGAAACGAACATTTACGACACCAAACATTTTACTAATGAGTATTATCAAGTAGACAACAAAACAAATCTAAAAATGATACACGGGCTTAAGCCAAATATAATAGTAATCTGGGTTCAAAGATTTGCTGAATGCCTTCGTAAACATGACATAATCTGTCTATTCGATACCTTTCACTGTTCCCAAAAATACAAACTTTTCCTTAGACGCAACTAATAATCTACTAAGTCTGAAGTCCCTAAAACTTTAGGGTCTACTCGGGCATATAAGCTCAAGGCAAAGGGCAATACAACTTGTATTGGAATTCGACAGCCTTTGGCACATATAAACAAAATAATCCAAAGACTCGTTACTATTTTCTTCCATACGGAGTTGGAATAAAAACTGGACACACATATTTATACGAGTACATACAGTATGCCTATTCCAGACCAATTTCCAAAAGTCATAAAGCAAAAGTTCTTGCTTTTACGTTAACGTACTACACTCACAGCTAAATAAGAAGTAGTTTGGATCAACCAAAAATGGATTGTAATGGGACGGATATAAGAAAGATACAGTATGAAGAATGAAAGAACGATCCGTAGCAAAAGCAAGAAGGTACGATAGAGTCAGCACAGCATGGCCTCCGAAATACATCTCGTAGGGTAGGGCGTCGAGACAACACTAACCTACTAAAGCCACCCAGGTTATACATAAGTACGTAGAAATACTTTGTGTTCGGTGGCGTTATTTTTAACAGTAACTATGTATATTTTCACTAATTATTGGAATGGTGGGTTCACAATTCACAGTGAAAGTATAAAGAGAATGTACTATTCTATTCATTTACGTACCCCTCAGATTCTACGTATTGCTCGTGAATGGTTGTCATTTCCTTTACTGTATGCTCAGAAATATTGTGGATAGAATATATGGTAACAGGTTGAATGGGTTGAATCACAAGCAAAGCTAACTAGAGACTTCTAATTACAGAATCTTGGAACTGGATAAATAAATGTACTTTCCTGCTTAATTAGAGATAAATAGATTAGCCCGCACCGCAACTAAACTGATTGCAAACATCTTATTAGAGTATTGTCTATTTTTGTCCAATGTCAACTATATCGTTAGCATAAGAACTATTTAAAACACAAATAATCTAGTAATTGCTTGGATTTTAACACCAGTACAATTGTATTTAATGTACCAAGAGGTCTCAAGCCAATAGGACGACGTGATTAGTCTGGCGAGGACACGTCGACTAAACTTCATTTTACTATTAAACTTACATAATAAAAGGTTTAGAAAACAAATACCTCATTAAAAAAAAGATATTACTTATTTTACTTGATATCGTATTAGATTTTCGGCGACAACAGTCTAGTAATTGCTAATTTCAGGCTCAAAGAATCTTTAGGATATATGTGCTTGAACTAAAACTGTAGAGTACTCGATTCTTATTTCTAGTCACCCCAAATGATTTGCAAATCGCTTCAAAATAAGTTGAGGTTTTTTTTTAGGAAAACATGCGTAAATATTGAACTCGATTGACTCGAACAGATTAATGTATGTTGTTGTAATTTTCTTACAAATAGAAGAAATAGATTGTTCCAACCTTTAACGCACCCAATACTGCAGTGTTTTCAAGTTCTGTACCTACATATTTAGTATGGGGCTACATGGCGCTATGTGATATGTCATGAAATATTTATTTATTTATTTATTCACCCCTGTGACATGAGGCTTGTTTTCAAGCTAGGATAGCAAGCTACTGCTAGTTGACTGGCCTATTAGCTTAATTGGTAGTGGCTCTGCCTTGAAATCTTGAGGCGTAGGCTCGATTCTCGCACACAAGTATTACTGAATTTTATGTTTATATTACTTGTGTTGGGTCTGGTCGTATATAAATATGTATAATAAGTATGTATTTACAAAAGTATACAAGTGCCAGCTTAGTATGGGGCTAGATGGCGCTGTGTGATATGTCTTGAAATATTTAAATATATATTTAAAAGACAGAACTAGCGTGATCCTCTAGCTAGCTAGGTAACTAGAGCATAGGTGACGTGTACATACGTATAAATCATTATTACTTCTTCCCGCTTGGAATAGTTATTATCATAAAAACGGTTCTAGTGAGTTAATCTTAAAAGATTGACATATACTGTTGCGGACATTTTTTTAGATCATTTTAAGAGGAATAATTCTTTCATACATAGTTTTTTTATATCTTGAACCATTTTCGCAGCGCACGCAACGGAAAGCCTTAAAGATGAATATTTTTCCCCGTTTTTTCCATATTTTCCATTATTTCTTCGCTCCTATTAGTTGCAGCGTAATGTTATATAACCTAAAGCCTTCCTCGATAAATGGTCTACTAAACACAAAAAGAATTTTTCAATTCGCACCAGTAGTTCTTGAGATTAGCGCGTTCGAACAAACAAACAAACTCTCCAGCTTTATAATATTAGTATAGATTATTACATACAATATGTAGACGTGAATGAATTATTCAATATAATAATGATATTAATTATTTGTTATGTCACGAACATATCCAATGTTTTGAGAAGGTTTTTATTAAGGTATTATTATTTTATATTATAGGCCTTTAGGCCGGTAACAGTAGACACAATACAGGGGCCGCCCACGTTACGACATAGAACAATGAAAGACAGGCCGTGTCAACATATTTCCTTAAAAAAACATAACGAGGCAATGTGGTCGGCATTTTGAGAACGCTATCCATTGGCACCAGATTTTTGTATTAGTTAGGCTTCTATTTACCTTAATATCATTATACCATTGTTTTTTTTTCATTTTATTTGTTTCCGTTTAGTTTCTGTTATCAAAGAAAGAATAAAAAAACAAAGAATCATCAACACAGTTAGAGATGAATAATGGCACAAGTGCACGAAATACTTACGTTGAAATGAAATTATTTATTATCAATAAAATCAAACTACATTTCAAAATTAGCATTGCCAAGATATTTTATAGAATTAATTTACAGTAGTGGTTGATTTGTTGTATCAGATAAACAGATAAACCTTTTATTAATAATTTGTTCGAATTATATGTCATGGATTATGATCTCCATATTCATTCATTTACAACTATTTTTATTTTTTTTACAATATATGTATAAAAAAAACAAATATCATAAAAAACTTAAAACTAGTGATGCCGCCGGCAACGGGGCAGGACCCAAGCAACCGGTGGGCGGTGGTACAGGCTACAAAGAAAGAAACCTCCGGACAATACGCGCCGTGTCAAGGATCACTGCCTTCTGTATCTGTCCCTTAACCCAACCTTCCAAGGAGAGCCTCTCAAGGTGTTGATCGAGGCTCTTCGCTATTAGACCGTTCACCGAAACGACTATCGTGACAATCATCGTCGAATCAACATCCCACATGGCGGTAATCTCATGGGCCAAGTCAAGGTACTTGCTGACTTTGTCATGGATTATTATTATTAAATTAATGATACATTCTAATGATGTACTTAACTTACATACATATAATATATAAACATAATTTAACTACTTTAATACATACATCATTTAACTACTTTAAATGTCAATTCGATAAGTTTTATCAGTATGTTTGAAGTATGATACGAGTTCTTAAAAAAATATGTCCATTGGTGTTCTATCTCACATGCCCACGCTTACGCTGTTTTGTTTGTCTTCCGCTGAGGGTTAGGCATACAACATACATACAAACACCAAACACAAATTAAAATAATTCTTTGTATAAAACAACCTTCTGTTTTACTGAATTCGATACAGAAATATTTTTTTGTTTTTTAATTACCAATTTCTGTTCAAAACTGTTAAACTTATTTCTTATACCTTAAATAAAATGAAACAGAGCCTATCTGCAAATTTGTACCTATGATATCAATGTTTATAAGTTGCCAAATTGATCCTAAGTAATTAAATTTATAGATAAATTAAAATAGAGTATTTACTGAATATTATAATTTACATTGATTATTGTCGTGTTGTAGAACTTCTGGTTATTTGAAGAATAACTTTTTGATTTGATTACTTTTTTGAGATGGAGCTAAAATAGCAAGCCAAATTAAATCTGTCGCCCAGCGCTTAGCGCTATTTTTGATACTCGGTTCGAATAACATATTTTTATGTGTATTTTCCAATTATAACTGTTTTACGGCTTTCTGTATTGGAAATGTTTATGACTCATAAAAAACTACCAACATTTTATTACTACTTCTTTAAGTGATATGAGCACTTGTTAAAATTTTATATGAATATGAAGCGCCCATAGCTCAGCTAGCGGAGGCAATCACTTGCGATTAACAATGTTAAGCAAAGGTCGACGTGGTCAGTCCTTGGATGGGTGACCGAAGAGTGGCATTCCATTTTGGGCTTCCGTGGGTTGGATGAACAGTAAAATTATAGGTCCCGGCTGTTTGTCCAGTACGGCAGTCGTTAAGACATGTCAGAGGCTCTTGGGGCGGCTTGATAAACTCTCGACACCAGAGTTGCCACTCTCATTCGATAAGAAGAAGTATATGAATATACATAGGTATGCATACTATGTATTGAATAGTTTGTTTACAATATCTTATACAAATCTTTATGAAATACTTGTAGGTCAACAGGTAGAAGAGTATTCTTTTTTGGTTTCCAAAGTTATGTTGCGGTCACTTCTTGAATGTATGTCTATAACTAAAAGTGACTTGACATACATTATGTATAGTGTAAGGGCGTAATTTCTTGCCCCTATAATTAAAAGATATAATTTCTAGAGACCTGCTATTCTTATAGTAACTGGAAAAACTCTAGATATGTATAAGAATGTATTTTAAACATGGCAAGATGATGACACAATATGATTTGATTTAGGAAATCTTTTTTATCGGCACTCAAATTTAATTTCAATGAATCCGCTTTCAGTTTGTGAAACGAAATTAGTGCATCTAATGTGTCTGTAAAACAAATGCATTTCAAAAGCTTTAATCTGGCTTTGTGCACGCACAGACCATAAAAAGGTTTATTTTCACAAACTCGCCCCAACGTCGGAGTTTATTGGTTCAACCCGAATGCACTATTATTTTTGCTACACCTTGCTTGATCCAATATTTGCGGAACCTCGCGCTGTCGATGTTGCGGCAAACAAAATGCTCGCGGTTTATTTTAGCTGCTTTCTAACGACGCGACGTTGAAATCCGAGGTCTTTAGCACGATTTTTATTGGTTTTTATGAAGGATGTTTGCTACCATATTTAAATATGCTAGTTTGACTGTTTATTAAATAAACAATAATAATAATAAAAATCCTTTATTTATGTACTACAGAGAGTATACGTACCACTAAAATCACTAAAACATAATGTAAAACTAGTGACTTACAAAGGTAGTACAATAAATATAAAATAATGTTATGTAATATTTAACTTAGGCAAGCGCATTGGACTTAGTCTGTAAGGCTTGTACTTATGTAGTGAATAAATAAATAAATACAGCGAACGTAGCAAAACGTTCGTCGGTAATCGACTTGATAGTAACAAGACCGTGTGATAATTACAATAATTTTATCTAAAATAACTTAGTATCGTATGCAAAGTAATATGAATTGATTAAGGTGTTCCCAAGCTGTTAATTATACTTCTCAATGCCAATCTACGATTATGTAACTTGTAAAACATGACTATAGTGTAACACGAAGATTCCGCTTACGTGGTTCTTTGTAACTGAGACTGAATAGCTTATATTCTTAAAAAATTACAATTTTTGTATGAACTTCAAAGGAACATCTTTTTGGAAATAAAAACATTATTATGTCATGAATAGAATAGTATTTATATGCTAAGAATGTGAAAGTAGGTATAAATAATTCCTTCTGAATACTTGCGCCCTCTGACTGACTGCTTTAGCCTATGCGCCTAAGAATGGGTTGCTACAAAAGTGTACCTAGAGCATTCGACATTATAAGCAATAAACGCCACGTTCAAATCCCACTATATTATAAAAAAAACATATGTTTGACTATGGGTGCCTGTATGTGGGTGCGTGTACATAACTTTTTCACTCTCAAACGACTGAATAAGTTTGAATTATATTTGGTATAGAGAAGATAGATTAGACCCTGGATTAACACGTAGACAACTTTTAATTCCGGATCACCATCATACTGTACAGATCGGCAATGAATCTGAATCAGATGTTTCGAATGCTACGTGTGCTTATTCCCTTTTACCACCAGACTACTACAGCAGAGATACGGAAGGACGACACCGGCTTATGGTGGAAGTTCTATGACCCGTACGAAGTGGTACGCTTTCACTTTTATCGCATCGTTGCCGAGCTCTCTGCCTGACTACCTGTTCCCCTCGAACAATAATCCGGCGATCTTCAAAGTTAGAGTGAACCGGTTCGTATCGGATTAGCACGCTCCATCTTGGGTCATAGCTTTTGCCTGCCTTGCAAACAGCAGGTCAAGTGCAGCCCCATTTAGTTAAAAATGTATATGTAGGAGTCCCAAGCGTGTAATGCCTGAGTCCCCAACAAACGTATAGACAGAGTTAACGTACCCCTTGTTGTCGAATGCCCTTTCCGTTTGACATTTCGCATCCAGTGGAGACCTCGCTTACTTTTATTGACAGCAGGGCGGCCTCGCTAACTCATTTCGCCACAATGCAGGCAATTCTTAATTAGCAGCAAAGTTTAGCAATAGCAAGACTAAGCATGTGAACTCTAAGCTTAGTCAGTGTACTATGGTCTAAGGTAGTATTCAGATGAATGGGTAACAAAGAGGAACAACTGCTGACAAACGGTTGGGGCTGGATCCATTCGGGTCTAGCTTGGCTTCGTTGAGGCGGCGCCTGAGCAGCGAGTTCTTTGTTTGATTTGTGTGTTATTGTTAGTAAGTATGAAATTGTATAGTTTTATTCTGTTTTAAGTAAGTTAAGTGTAGGTTTGTGAGTATTTGTATTGTTGATGTAGGTGTAGTGTTTTTGTGTTCATAGTTTTATGTATGTATATTGTGTTGTTACCCGTGTTGTCCTTTAATTGGATTTTTGTTTATATTATTATTTGCTATTGTGTGTCTGTATCCGTTGGACAACTTGTAAGTTAAATAAAAAAAAAGAATCTAATCAAATACAATTGAGCGTATAAAGTTATACAAGCTCCGCCTTCTAACACAATCAAGTAAATGTATATATATCGCATATAGGTTTTATTTGTAAATTAATTCCTATAAAGCAAATTATTGATTACTTTTTACAAATGTACATTGTTTATAATGATTCTATTAGTGTTTCTAGAAACTTTTAAAGTACCTACTTTTGAAGACCGCACCATATTTCATATACTTGGCTCTCGTCATATATAGGGTAGCAGAGAATTATTCTGTGAAACAAAATGAAATAGCCAAGACGATATTCCTAAATCCGGTAGATCTCAGAATTACTACTAGCCTAGACTGTTTATTTACATAAGGCAGTACAAGTTAATATTTACTGTTCTCGACGGTCGTAAGCTCGTTTTGCAGCGAGTGCTTGCAAATCTCTAGCAGGTAAATGCATAGGAATTTATGCCCAAGTCCAGCAATGTTTTAGGTCTTTGCAATATAGGAAGGCATTTCCAAGATATATGTGTTTGAAATAGTTGTTTTCTTGTGTTTCAATTTACTTCTTTGAACTGTGTATAGATCTAGGTTTTAACCTATTTAAAAATAACAGCGATGTGCTTCAGTTTATGTTCACTTGTTTGTTATTTTATATGAGTCATTGACATAATTATTGCAAAAACGAACAGCTGACCGTAAAAAAGACGCTTAGATATTATTCTAAAAAGAACTGCGTTTTCGAAACTGTTTTCTATATTTATTAATGGCTTTAAAATCTTTTGCCTATACTTTCACCGTACATATGTTCCGTGTTTTCACCATGTGTTAGAATTTCCAATACTGTTGTCAAAACTTGGAACCTTCCTATCGCTACCTAAACTTCAGCATCAATAAACAAACGCCAGCATTGAATATGCATTTCATGTTCCCATACAAACACCCGCCATGCTAACCATTAGGGGTGCCTATAAGTGAAAGCCCTAATAATATTATACGCCCTCTGAAGGGGTAAAGCTAAGCAGTAACATCACTGGCGCACTTACTGACCTAGTTATGAACAGGGCTATTGCCAAAGAGCAGGATGTATTGTATTACAAGTACCTGGCGAAATTGTGGAGTTCTTCTCTATCTCTATTTATAACTTATAAAAAAGGCTATTATTCCGTATGTGTGTGATACCTGTAAAGCTATACTCTACCCCCTAATATATAATACCCCATAATAATCTACCCCCGTGCCGAATTTCATCGAAAATAGTTCGACCGTTTCAGCGTAAATAAGTAAGAAATATTATATACTGAAGTTGGTTCCCAATCTATCTTTTTGTGAGATGGAAAGAAGATTTAGATTACTAACATTTGTGTTCACCATCTATAGATAGTTTAAGTTTCAGGATAAGTTAGGAACAAATCCAAAGCCGACTGGAACTGCGACAAGCGCCGATTTCGTTTGACAGTGACTGGCACCGACATCAAATATACGGATTTCAATAAGAATACTAATACGATTGTACGTTTCAATAATTTGATAGATTCTTTAATCCGAATTCTGAATTTTGGAGTCGCTAAAATAAAAATATTTTTCTATTTACTTTTAAAAATTTTAAAAATAAAAAACCGACTGCGTTTGTCACTAGACACAAGAAGTCGGTTTTTATTTTTTGAAATAAATTTTATATGTTAAGATTTTTGTCCTTCTTCAGCTGTATTATATGTATATATATAGATAGTATGCATCAGTCACCAACACCTCTGTGCAAGAAATGGATTTGAATCGCGTTTGATTGGGCGTCTACGAACAAAGGGACAATTCGATTGTTGTATGCCTAATGAACTATCCGAACCATTCTATGAAAGAGACGACTAATGGAATCTTAATCCTATAGAATTCCTATCAGGAATCATGATAATATGCTTATAGCCGTATAGTTAAATTATAAGTCCTGGCTGCTTGTCCAGTATGGCAGTCATTAAGCCATGTCAGAGGCCCTTAGGGCGGCTTGATAAACTCTCGACACCAGAATTGGCCACTCTCATTCGATAAGAAGAAGACCATATAGTTTCGTTTTAGATTTTATTCATGAATTAAAATATTTTGACAAAAATCTCTTGACATTCAAAAAAATATTTCTTAGCTTGTTCCTAACTGTATTACTGTAATCAAGATCACTGGAAGGGACTAGCTAACATAGCACGGGTGTGCTCTCACCCAGTATGTTAGGTAGTAATTAAGAAATATTGTAAGTAACACTTTTTTGAATAAATGAATTTTGAATTTGAATTTTGAATCTTATTTTATTTTCTTATTGCTTCCGAGCAGACTGTCCTGAACGTGGTACTCGACTGTCCTGTAACCAAATATGACGGACAAAAAGATTTTAAAACCTTAACTGCAAATGTGATTGTGTATTTAAAAACACAAGTCTATGAAGAAGAGAATGAAACAAATGCCATGCGATAAATAAATCTATTCTTATAAGCTCCACTTCCATTTCAATTCGATTTAAGTTTTTACGAGTTCGATAGATTGATTTGATAGGGTTTATCGGGCTGAGTGATTTGTATTTACTTTCTTTGTTCTGCTCTAGTGCTCTTCTCAAACAAATAGTTGTTCCTTTATAAGACCTATTTCAATAGCCTTATTTAAACGTTCTGTCTAAATCGAAGACCAACTAAAAACAACCAGTTTTAATTATAACAACCTATCAACCTTTTATTAAAAAATAGTCTTCAATTATGATTTAAAAAATATATATATTTAAAAAATATATTACTTTTTAAAATATTAATTACCATTATTTTCGTTTAAACACCTTATTTATGAAATGTATTAGCATTTTCTCTCATTGGTAGTATTACAACAAGAGAACAAGACAATAGACAATAAATAGTTATCAACGCAGGCAACACCACCAAACAACCTTTATGAGTAAAACGGTCACTCAACAAAACCTTCCATTTCATACCTACATTGTCAAAAAGTTGTTCACTTCAATGACTGACGTATCAATACAGTATAGCTACGATACTACGGTGCATTTTGTCAAAGGTGTAGTGAAATAAAGCTTGTAGAGTGCTTGCCGTGCATTCCGACCTATCAGGCTGAAGGCAATATAGCTCCATGCTACAACTGTAACGAACTGTAACAAAAAAACGAACGAACGAAGCGGGTGAAGCGGCCTTGTTACTTCTTCAAACGATTTTTTAAATCCCGTAACGATGTATTGAAATTAGTGTTAGCTAAGATTTTTTTCGATACGTAATGAAATATCCCTTAAGTGTAGGTAAGCATGTTATATCCTAGTTTGCAGCAAGGCAATATTATTTATTAAGAAGTCTATCAGAGGTGCTAAAATACCTAAATTACCTATGAATCATTAATTATATATGTAAATCTATTTCCAACATTATCGCAATGAAATAATTACAAATCCAAGTGATTATATATATTTCTAATGTCGTTTATAAATTGTAGTGATGTTAGTTTTACGTAAAAAAATATGTCAATGTTTGTTTCTACTAAGTAATATAGCAAAATATTCAGTATTTGAGGTGTACTATTCGAAGAACTACAGAACTATTCGTATGCTTATTTTTGAAAGAGTATTTCTAGCAGTAAGACGGATAGAGCTTTTGAGTAAAAGCTTTCATGGCTGTAAAACTTTTTGATCAAATAATGTAAAGCTTTCAAAGCTTTGCTTAGAGTTATCGCAATCCTGATTTGTTCTGTATTCTAATACTAAATAGTAGTGCTACGTGAAACGTTTTTGTTCATTGAATTTATCAGAAGTTTGCAAGACTAAAAGAGTTCTATAACTAACCTTAAATAATTGGTTGATCCAAATTTTATATGGATCGTCTATTTCCTTCTTATTAGTTTTTTAAACGTAATGGTTATGTGCGTGACCATAATTCGTCTGATGTTAAGCGATACGTTATTAATTATAGAATATTTTGAAATATAAATTCCATAATAGAACAGTATTTATTTTATAAAAACTTATAAAACAAATTTTACTAATTTAAAATAAAAACTTAAGTAATTAATACCTAACTTATAAACTAAAACTTTTAATAAACTTAAAACACCTATAAAAAAAGTATATCTGTAGGCAACGTTCCTAGCATGCTGGCGGCATTGCCACGTTGGATGGCAATGCTTATCCTTTGCGCCAAGAATGCGCCAGCATGCTGGTCACAGGTTGCCTGAACTATCTGTTCTACTAAAAATTTATATATTTTATGGGCTCCCGGTCCCCACGGCCCCAATGTTTCCACGCCAAAAGGCTCAAATATATAACCCCGACCTAGTGTGATATATTTGAGCCTTTTTCGCTGTTCAGCCAGAATAGCCGCCGCTCCAGCCTGACCCTGTGTCGCGGAGAGATGGGATGGTGCCAATGTGTCAACACATGTAGCGTCCCACACAAGGGGCCGCCCCAACCTCCAGGGCACGAGGGTCATTCCGTCAGGTCTTTTGCCATCGCTGCGTGCAAGACCCCTCGGTTCGAGCACTGCTGCAACTTTGGCGGTGGCAAAAGCCCGACGAATGATGTCATTAAGGCTGGCGTGGCGACTAAATCTTCCCGCGCTCTTTATGCACGAAAGCCCGTGGTGACCGAACTTATCGGCAGATGCACCACACTGGCAACGATGCGCTTCACAACAATGAGCACCCAGGCGTAGGCTAACAGCTAGACGGAACGTTGTCGGGTCCATCAAATTCCCCGTGTTAAAAGAGGGCAACGCGTGTAGCCATTGCCCGGATTCCCACTCTCCGACCGCAAGGATACGAGCAATATTGGTGAGCCAAGCAGACGAAGAGATTTTTTTTCAAGTATAATAATACCCGGAGCCAATTTGTTGAATTTTTCAATTACCGAATCTTTATCCAAAAGTGAGTCAGACACAAATAGTTCACATTTTTTTGAATTTAAATCTAGTCCTATAAGGCGGAATTCGTCCACCAAAAATTTTAAATCTGCCAGGACAGTGTTTACATCACCACCCAAAGTTCCGTCATCTAAATACCAGAAGTTTAGCTTAGATTTGAGGCGTTGTATAATTGGGTGTATGGCGAGGCTAAAAATAGCTGGTCCAAGTGGGTCACCCTGTTGACACCCAACTGATGAATCTATAACTTCACCTTTATAAATTAGTTTTGTCTTTTTCGCATAACATTGCCAAAGAAAGTTATACAGCCTGGGAATTTTATCTTTAACCTGGTTTAGCAGTACTCCTCTATCAACAGAATTGAATGCATTTTTGATATCTACCTTCAGTATAACTTCGCCACAGTTTTGATCGAGAAAAGTCCGGAGTGAATGTACAGCAGCCTCAGACCATTGAACTAAAATAACCATTCCATAATTGAACTAAAACAAAGTATGCTTCGACCTCGATCGCAATTCGACATAAGCATTGTCTATTGAAAACACAAGCTCTAAACAAACTCTAAGGTTCTAAACTCTCAGCTTCAGACTTCGTTGCTCTCATTCGATCTTGCAACTACTACTATAATTTAAAAAAAAACTAAGTACTCACAGAGTCAGCGCGGCTGAGACCCGACAGTGGAGTATGGCTGCCCGTCATAGTGTTCAAAAAACACAAATAAAAAAGAATCAGTTCAACCAATCGGGGACTATGGCATTAAGGCACCAAACATCGCTCCCGCGATGTAGAACAAATAAATAAACAGTTTGAACAAAAATGAATACGGGAAATGAAAAAAATAACTCCTTAGGGTCAGACCTGCGTAGAAACACAAGAAGATTAGAACATAAACACATTAATATGTGGGTATATTTAACTCTATAATACTTAATTATTTATAGGTATGTGCTTTTGTCTGTGTGTGTGATATTTTCTATATCTATATAATATATATCGGAAAAAAAAACAAAACACTATCCAATTATGCGTCAGTTTAATCGTTGATAAAAAATGTACAACCGGTGGTTTAATTCTAATCGCAAACGATTGATAATTGTTCTTATCACGCTCATGCTTTTTTTTATCGCTGGTTTTCAAAACTACCGAAATGAGAAGAAAACAAAATATTGTTGAGGTAATATTCTGGGTTTAAAATTAATACGGGTAAAAGTTGATGTTACATCAATATTATGTTATGGTTAACACTGCATACTTTTAATAACGATTCTGGATTCAGGGTTTTTGGTTTCTTCGTTCATCATTGGGTCAGACATCTCCTAGTCAGGTCATAAGTATTGTCACACAGTAAAATTTTCTTTCAGAATGCTGGCCACAAAAAAGTTTATTGAATTCGGATTTCGAATTGTTCATGAAAATAAAAATGTATACTCTTTAGAATTTTACTCATTTTTAAATATGGAGTGGACGCTTAAAGAAGACCGTGTTGCAGTTATTTCATTGCATCGTTGCGGTTACGCGCCAATTCAAATTTTTGACATACTGAAAAATTTGAATATAACCAAAAGATTCGTTTATCGTACCATCAAACGATAAAATGAAGACTCTAGTGTAGATGACAGGTCAAGAAGTGGTCGCCCTCGGTCTGTTAGGACTCCAGCAGTGATAAAAGCTGTAAAGGCGCGAATTCAAAGAAATCCCAAACGTAAGCAGAAACTGTTGGCCCTTCAGATGGGGTTAAGCAGAACCACGGTGAAAAGGGTGTTAAATGAAGACTTAGGGCTTCGGGCATATCGAAGAAAAACAGGACATCGTTTGAATGCTCGTCTAATGGACCTGAGACTGAAGAGATGCCGCGCTTTGTTGAAGCGGTACGCGGGAAAAAAAATTCGGGAAATTCTTTTTTCGGATGAAAAAATTTTTACCGTAGAAGAGAGCTACAACAAACAAAATGATAAGGTGTACGCACACAGTAGCGAAGAAGCGAGCAAACGTATTCCGCGTGTCCAACGAGGTCATTTTCCATCCTCGCTCATGGTATGGTTGGGAGTTTCTTATTGGGGCTTAACAGAGGTACATTTTTGTGAGAAAGATGTAAAAACGAATGCAGTTGTGTATCAAAATACAGTCCTGACGAACCTTGTGGAACCTGTTTCTCATATCATGTTCAATAACAAGCACTGGGTATTCCAACAAGATTCGGCGCCAGCTCATAGAGCGAAGAGCACACAAGACTGGCTGGCGGCGCGTGAAATCGACTTCATCCGGCACGAAGACTGGCCCTCTTCCAGTCCAGATTTGAATACGTTAGATTACAAGATATGGCAACACTTGGAGGAAAAGGCGTGCTCAAAGCCTCATCCCAATTTGGAGTCACTCAAGACATCCTTGATTAAGGCAGCCGCCGATATTGACATGGACCTCGTTCGTGCAGCGATAGCGA
Source organism: Macaria liturata (assembly GCA_964023185.1). Classification (NCBI taxonomy): domain Eukaryota; kingdom Metazoa; phylum Arthropoda; class Insecta; order Lepidoptera; family Geometridae; genus Macaria; species Macaria liturata. Next base: position 17,379,965 of record OZ026808.1, on the reverse strand, counting down.
CTGGCCGCGCAGATTGAAGGCCTGTATTCAAAATCACGGAGGTCATTTTGAATAAACTTTATTGTCATAAGAATCTATGTTTTGTTATGTTCATTTTGGTATATAAATGGTAACATAAATAATAAAGTTGTTTCAATTATTTTATATTAAACATGTAACAGAATTTATGACCTGACTAGGTACATATTTTTTTATTGTTTATAACAATTGATTGCGTTATCATACATTAATATGAACATAACTTTCGCCGAAATAAACAACACCGTCGCGCAAATATCGCAAAGTATATTATTATATATAAGTATATCTTCTTTCTTTTTTTCCCATTTTTAGTTATGTAACTTTAATAAACTTATACTAATTATATGTGTAAATTTAAGCGCTAGAGTAGACGCGCTCTGCGCTTCATGCTCATTTATAGATGTACTGCAGGGCTCAACACATCACAGGTACTCTTAAAAACAAATCAATGTAAGTTTATCTATTTTTTAAGTAAAAAAATTACCTAGATGTCAGATTTTGTCAAATAATTAACGTATTTGTATTTTTTCTTTATTGGCTTTGCCATTTGTTGTCCTGGTTTGTAGTGGTTATTAACACTTTGTTTAATTAGTTTATTTTATAAAATAATGCTTGAATTGAAAGAAAACGAGGACAAATGTTCGTTATAAGATTATTCTTGTAAACAAGTACCTAAGTTTTGGTTAAATAAAGTTTAAAAGTTCAAAGTTAGCGCATGCAAATATGCTGACAGAGTCGTTTTATAGTTATGTACATATTTTAATAAATTTATATATTTATTAGACGAGCTATTACCGAACGTAGACGTAACTGTTCGTACTGCAAAGAAACTCCGCTCCGTTTGCCTGTTAGATAAGTCGCTCGATCACTGAACTCAGCTTCCGACGAACGAAAACCAATACGAAACAGGAGGACTTGGAGATTTAATTAATTGATTCCATTACAGTAAAATATGCTTTACCTACGGCCGGAATGTTACTTGTGCACTTTTGCCATATTATGATGTTCAATGCTTCAGGTTCACGTCTTGTTTGACTACACAGTATATAAGTGTATAAAGTTAATATACTATTTTTGTTACGCACGCAAGACATGTTAGTCCCGTTAAAATAACGAGTTGATTAAACGATGAAAAAAAAGTTAATAATTACTTTGTTCTTAAACTATTTAACAATATATACTCAATTTCCTATGATAGCAATTTGGGTTTTATAACTAAACGTTTAAAAATAATTATTTCCGCTTAGATACATATATAACGAAAACCCATTTAATATTATTATACATATATACAATGTCATTTAATAATATAAGTAACGGTATTTTTTATACGTAGTCTTAGTACCTCAAAAGCTGCAACTTACGATTCACGACTAATGCAACTACACATGTTTTGAATGTATATGAATATCCAATGAAATACTGCTCATCAAAAGTCCCTTATCCTCTTACCTTCTCTCTTTGCCACAACATTATACCTACAACAAAAACTCTAGTGCTGTAATATTTATACTCCTAATCTTCGGCCCTGTAAGTACCTACAGCGCAAGCCGCAGGCTAGGGTTCTCATTTCGATTTCAAATGACGGACTTCAACTTTTTATGGTTATTTATATAGGTATGATAATATTTAAGCGTGATTCGTTTTTTTATTGATTTTTTTTTAGTGTTTAGTTTGTTTTTTTCTTTTGTATGTTCAAGTATTTTTGTATATAAATTGTAAATCTATACTATAATATTATAAAGCTGAAGAGTTTGTTTGTTTGTTTGAACACGCTAATCTCAGGAACAACTGGTGCGAATTGAAAAATTCTTTTTGTGTTGGATAGACCATTTATCGAGGAAGGCTTTAGGTTATAAAACATCACGCTGCAACTAATAAACTATTTCATTTCAAACAAAAAATAAATAAAAAAAAAATAGGAAAAAATGGGGAAAATTATTCATCTTTGAGGGCTTCCGTTGCGTGCGCTGCGAAAATGGTTCAATATATCAAAAATATATGAATGAAAGAATTATTCCTCTTGGAATGATCTAACAAAATGTCCGCAACAGTATATGTCTATCTTTTAAGATTAACTCACTAGAACCGTTTTTATGATAATAACTATTCCACGCGGACAAAGTCGCGCGCACAGCTAGTTACTAATAATGCTGTTGTTTTTCTTTAAACGTGCTAGTGGAATCTTTCCGCCAGCTAAGAAGCTGGTGAAAAGTTTATCACTAATAGATGTCAAAAACAAACAAACAAACAAACAAACTCTTCAGCTTTATAATATTATATTGTATAGATAAAAACAATTGAATTGTAATAATGTAAACTTCTTCAAAAGTCCTTTACAGTTTTACTCATGTGATTTGATTATATAGATACCAACTCAATCTACACAACTGCTGTTGCTGAAGATGATGAAAAGTTGAACAATTTTACACCTTACTAAAACCAAAACATCATGCTTTTTGGGACTCAAGCGCGACATGTTCTTAGTTTATACCATATCATAAAACACGTTCATATGTTGCATCGTTAACGCATACCTACACTACATAGACCAACACAAAAAAGGCCTTGGTGCAAAATCTTAAGTTGAAAAAAAAAAAAAAACGTCTTAAAAATACATGACATGTGTATATTATTGAGATAATTTAATAACTGTTTTAGATGAAAGCAAGCACGGTCAGTAGAAATTTTGTATTCGGGGAAAAGGTTTAATCTCTGCTACCAATCGTTTCATGGCTGCGAGACCCCCGACTTGGTGTACACTCCACCTCTTATAATGATTGTCTCCTTCTTGCTATTGGATTGGTTTCATCTGTTTCATATTAGTTGATTGAACCTATAAACATTTCACGTCTCTCTCTTTCATAAGGACAAAACAAGGACGGACTGATGTCAAACATTTACAAATACTAAGAAGTTGCGAGTTTGAAATTATTTGAACACAAAAACCATCCGATAACGCACGGAAAGTACTTTTTGTCAGTGAAAACTTATCATTCGATAACTATTCACGCTAAAAAACGCTGCCCTGTACCAAAAATTAAATAAAAAAAAGAAATAGGTGTCAGCATCACAGTATACCAAATTAGTAAATTTTCTCTAGCAGATGTTTCTTTTACAGGCGTTTCGAAATTATTACGTAACTAGTGGTACTCGCAGCTTCGCTTGCATCCCCATGCATGAAGTAAAACTGCCATCCCCTATTTCACCCCTTTAAAAGTGGCATTTCCAAAAATCCTACGTCATAACATCTACATACTTTCATTCCAAATTTCAGCCCAATCCGTCCAGTGGTTTGGGCTGTGCGTTATTAGATCCCTAAATTGTAAGTCAGTCAGTCAGTCAGTCACTTTTGAGTTTTATATATTTAGATAATTAGTATCAAAGCACAATGCTCTTTCCAAATAAAGAAACACTTAAAGTCGCCGTTTCGACTTGGCTTTGCAAGTTTTCTAAGCTGGCTCCGATCTAGGACACAGGAGGTCAAAAAGATCTATTACTATTTTGTTAAATCTGCATATACGAGTATGAGAAAATACCAGAATATGTTTTATTGATAAAATTTGTCCAAAATAATGTATGAATAAGTAATAAATATAACAAGTGTGTTAGCCACTTTTCTGCAAAATTATAAATCGATAACAGTTATTCTCTTTCTCTAAAGTTGACTATGCTGCCGTGTATTATAAATCTCATAGAATTTAGTTTAGTTTCTCTAAAAAGATAAATAAAAATCTCCCAGTAATATACTACAAAAAATGTGCAACCTTATTGAAAAGAGAACCAAAAACACGGCGTTGTGGTTCCTTGATGTTGTTTGACTACATATTGTTTTTCCATAAACGTGCGCGGGAGTTCGGTATTCTTTTAGTCCATAAATTGTTGAAATAATAGGTTTTTTAACAAGGAATGGGTTTGCACTGTTGTGTTGTAATTCGCCTGATGGTAAGCAATCATTACGGTCTAGGATGGAGCGTGCTTACCCAGTAAGAGCTAATTCACTCTCGCTTTGAAGATCGCAAGGTTATATTCCACGGGGAATAGGGAGTTAGGCGGGAGTAATAAAATAAATTGAAAGAAAGAAATAATGTACAATGCGTATAATGCCAAACAAACAAATTTTATTTTATTTATTCATATATTTTAATTAATTATTACTGACAATTAATAACCCCCGTGCCCCTGGCCCCCGTGGTCCTAAAATCTGTTCATAGTCGGTGAATAATAGTGCGCCGGATGGCAACATTAGTCAGTGTCGGCAGAAAGGCCGCCGCCTCACAGACTTTTCAGCTGCAAATACGTTTTAAGAATTTAAAACTTATTACAAGTTTGACATTGTTCGCGTTTGGACGAATCATTTTCGGGACAATTTGGTGTGTTCTGTGTAATTTTATTTTCACGCCAAGCATTTGTCCACTTCTAATTTCCGGATATATTATACCTTTTTGTGAGTCGGATTACACGTAAACTCATAGGTTCTTTCTCTACCACGTAATAGGCATACGTTTGACTACGACCCGCCTGATGTTAAGCACCCTTGCCTAGATGTTTACTTATAATAAAGAAGTTGTTAAGCCACATCTCAAGCCTTACCGGTGGTTACAAAACTCTAGAATTGACCACTCTCAAACGATATCAAGAAGTTTGTAGAAACTTTTTGTTTCCATTGGTCCGGTTCGGCGTTAAGTCGTATGGTGATTATAGACTAAGGTTGCTTCCTGTATCGACCAAATAAAGGTTACTAAGGTAAGTCCCACATAAGCTGACATTGTTGTTCGATAGTCAGGGGCTTAGTGCAAGCGCTGCACTGAGCCTTAAGTTTAAGGCGTGACGCCAAGCAAGAGTTTTCATATAAACTTGCAAGTGCAATAAAGTTTTACGGAGGTTACAGGTTTACAAAAAAAAAGTTAAAAAACAACAACTGAAGTTTAAAAAACGCAAGAATATATCTTTTACATTTCTTAATTCTCCGAATATATCGTGATACTTATTCTTACTTTTCATTTTCAAAAAGGAGGTATACGTCTGAATGTGTTTTCGTATGTACATATTATTCTATTACTTGAATACGTCGTTAATGAGGAGCCACTATTGATTATTCTTTGTTTTTATGTTTTCTTTATAAAGTAGGTCATGGTTCACCGGTGGTCTCATTTTTAAAGAACAAATAGCTGTTATTTCCTAATTTTTTTTCCATTTTATTGTGATAAGTATTTGGATTAAGTGACCCCACAGCTGGACAAAAGCCTTCCTATTCTTCTCAAAATGACGATCGTCAGCTTAGCGCACGTGTTCTGGGATACCGAGAGGCTCGCCCACACTTTATAACACTGGGGATTTTAATGTTGCATGCAATCTTGATAAATCAAATAGTAGTGTACGCGCCAATCAACCTACCTACCTAGTGTGTGCAGCTCACGACATAGGTACCCGACCCGGGGAGGAAATAAGCTCAGAGCTGTTGAACAAACTTTAGAATTTAGAAAGAAGTCAGTCAAGTTATGCGAGTCATGGGTCTGACAGACTTCCTCTATCGGACACAGTCACAAGGGCCACAGGGACTGTCGTCTTTTAGAAATAAGTAGAAAAGTTGGCTTATCGAGCAGCCTTTTTTTTACAGGAACAGGCCAACGCTTGACTACAGCCTGCCTGATGTTGAGCACCACTGTAGTGTAAACCTTTTTATGACTTTTTTCTTTTAAGTTTGAGGCTATAACTAAATCTGACGTATATTGTATAACTGAAAATAATCACTCCTAAATTGTATTTGTAACTAGCTGTCCCGGCTGACTTCGTACTGCCTCAATCGATAAATAAAAGACCTAAACTCTTGTATAAATTAATTTCAATTTTTTTTATTTTTTTTTGTTTTTTTTCCCTTCTAAACCTTCCCTAGACCTCCACGAACATTTCAAGACTAAGATAAGATAAATCCGTTCAGCCGTTCTCGAGTTTTAATCAGACTAACGAACAACAATTCATTTTTATTTATAAGAGAAGAAGAAGAAGAAGAAGATTGTGGCAATAATGAATTAAGCGAATACAAATTGTAATCGTAGCTTGGTTAGTATTTTTATATACATATTATTATTATTTTGACATACCAACTATTTATATGTATGTATCTGTAATGTGTATAAATGTTGAATTACTATTTGATTCAATGAATATTTTGCATATGGTGATAATTTTTGTCTAATCTTCTAGTTTTTATTTCAATCTTTTTTTATTAAAGGATACCTATATATCACTTTATACTAGACAGATTGATGCAATAAATAAATATTCAATTAAATTAAACTTAAACTTAGACTTCGATAGAAATAGAGAGACTAAACACAAATTTGGTACCTAGTCAATAAGTGTGGTCTACAATTCAGCTCACTAACTTAACAAGACCTTTGAGTAAGTTCTATAGAGACTCAAGTGAAACAGAAATCGAACCCTCAATTGTGTTGTTTGTCGCAAAATCTTACAAGACTTGAAGTGAACTATCACAGCTTCTTGTATCTGTAATGGCGCAAATTATAACTTGTAGAGTTGCAGTTACTGGGTGGGGTTACGATAAGATATTATAAAAAAAACATTAGAGCATTTAAAATGTAAATGTATATACTTGTAGTTAGATTAGTGTACATATAATAATTAATTATTGTTTCTTTAACTATCAATACATATAATAAAGCTGAAGAGGGTCGAAAGTCAGAACAAAGAAGATATTTAAAAAAAAGTCCGGGGATACTTCGAATTGGTTACAGGATACGTTCCAACAATTTATAGTAATTTTGTCTGTTTATCTGTGTCTCTGTTTTTAAACGCTCTTCACGCAAAAACGACTGAGCTCATGCTGATCATCATGATTTTTGGTATGTAGGTAGTATAAGGTTTTAGGAGTGTCTTACTACTACTTCTTATACTGAAATAATGTTAATGAATATGTATGTGAATCAATATTTGACTTGGTTCCATTTATGTATGTATACTGTTTGTGCGTATATTTAGGTTGTTCTGAGTAACGTCATCATGAGGCTTTATTGTGACTTTTGGATGATTTTTGAAGACTTTTTATTTAATTTGCATAAAGAACTTTGATTTAGGTATTGATGAGGGTAGTTCACTTTTAATTTTAATTGTATAAGTTTCAAATTATTAAATAGTTACTGATGATGCTTAAAAGGCATTTTATAACTGTAATTAGGTATTGTATCTTTTATTGTATCTCTTAGTTTATTATTCTAATACACTACACTATCTACATAATAAATAATAACTATGACGTAATTTACCTGTACCTAGTATTATATTGGGAGATGACTCTGGCCTCGTAACACAGTCTTACGGCTACCACGAGGTCAGAGGATTCACATGTTATTGTACATTATTTACGTCAAATAAACGAAATTTGTATTTGTATATAAAAGCAAGAAGTATTGGCCTTTGTTTACCCTCTTTATTAATAAACTCGCTGTGCCAGCGACTTCGTCCGCATGGAATAGTTATTGCCATAATAACGGTTCTAGTGAGTTAATCTTAAAAGATAGACATATACTGTTGCAGACATTAGATCATTTCAAGAGGAATAATTCTTTCATACATATTTTTTATATTTGAACCGTTTTCGCAGCACACGCAACGGAAGCCCGCAAGGATGAATAATTTTCGCCGTTTTTTTCACATTTTCCATTGTTTCTTCGCTCATATTAGTTGCAGCGTAATGTTATATAGCCTAAAGCCTTCCTCGATAAATGGTCTATCCAACATAAAAATATTTTTTCAATTCGCACCAGTAGTTCCTGAGAGTAGCGCGTTCAAACAAACAAACAAACAAACTCTTCAGCTTTATAATATTAGTACAGATTATTATGAACTTTATTACATGTATGTATGTGTGGAGTAGATAGATGATGTTCTTTGTTCCAGAGTAGCCCCTCGAGTTTGAAGCGGCCCTGATCACAGCAAGTTCACTTAATGAATGCACTGAAAGATAAATTTGCCTTCCGTCGACTGCTTAATAATCTAATGCCATATGACGGTCGCTTGTAGAATCAAACAAAAAGCTAAATGCAAATTGAATTCCTGAATGCATTAAATTTTCTTTGGTAAGCTTTTCTGTACATTTTTAAGGAAATGTACAGAGACAACAGTTTAAAAATATTAGCGTCTGCAGCCAAACGAAAATCCATCTCAATAAAAAAATAACTAATTTATAGCTACGTATATGTGTACGTAAGTGACTTATGTAGACTAGACAGCAGCAGGTGGACAAAGAGAGCCACAGAATAGATACCCTTGGATAGAACCAGACACCCGGGGAGACCAAGGAAGAGGTGGAGGGATGTGTTCCACGAAGTCTGCGGTCCTGATTGGATGAGGAAGGCGAGAGAGAGAGATGAGTGGAAAACAAAAGGGGAGGCCTATGCCAAGCAGGCAACTTCTGCTGACAAAAATTAAAACTCAAAGTCAAAAAAATCAAAGTGTGAAATTTTTAAATAACATATTAATTTTGTGGCAGTAGAATAAAGGCTTTATTTTATTATATGTGTACGTAGATGAAGCTTTTACCATTTATAATTTTGGGTGCCGGGCAATAGGAAGCTGTCGACTGGGAAACGTGGAGGGAGTTGAGAGACTTTTGCCCAGGAGTGGGACACAATAGGTTAAAAAAAAATAGTGAACTAGTAGTTTCCAACCTATATTATTTTGATTATTAGGGCATATAAACGTATCTATTGAATGATTTTTAGTTATATTTTAAATAAAGAATCTGTATTCAGTGTCTTCTATTTGAGGACGAGGAAATACGTTGAAAAATACAAGCTTTTTCGCGTCTTGATATAAGCTTCAACCAGACATTTGTTCGGTTCATAATATTCTGTATACATATCTATACCAGAAGTGATAGCCATGACACAAGTGTTTGCTGTTATGGGGCTAGATGGTGCTGTGCAATGTTCCGAAATATTTAGTATTTTTTTGTAAGGGTGCCATTTTTGGCTCTCAACCAACAAACCAAAAATGATTATTGAAAGTAAAAACAAAACAGAAGGTCCTTTTTACGAACCCCTGACCTTCCGGCCGTCCAATGTAGTACATTTGTACACATTTAATCTCCAAAAAGCTCGCATACTACTGAATATACTGAGTTACATACAAAGGCAAATAAAAAAAAACTTTGATATATTTTGACATTTTTTGATCTGTTTTAGTCTTAATATTCTCAAAACATTACTTATAAGATTTATTTAAATTTCTCGCTGACAGGGAACACCATCTAATGTCCATGCAATAATCGTAATAACATTAAATAGTTATTGCTATAATATAATATACATTAGTGATGATAAGCTGAATCGCGACTGAGTTTACACAAGATTGCCTACATACTCAATCAGCAATTAGATTTTCTAAATAATTTTGTTGTATTTGCTCTAGCAAAATTATTTTCATTTCTTTAATGACTACCCAATTAATTGTCGGTTAATTAATAGCCATCAGATTTTGTATATTTAAATAACTAAAAAAATATGCCAGGACATTACACACAGCGCCATCTAGCCACACACTAAGCAAACGTTTGTGTCGTGGGTAGACGGAACTAGATAACGTATATAATACTTAAATACTTTTCTTTTTATTGTTGCAAATTCTCTAGCAAAGTTTTCTCAATTAAGGTCTTCAAAGTGCCGATATTTTGACCTATACGAAGGTTTTTGGATTCGTTTGCAGTGATCCTGTATGTCTGATACCAAGATATCTCGGTAATGTTTCCCGTTTCAGATAAATCGACGCGTATTAGCGGAGAGTCGGCCTCGAGCGCAGATTACACAGTTTTACCGCTAGATGTAGTTAATAATAATAAACTTACTTTACTAGCTAACGCGGAAATATTTTGTAGAGTATTTGTGTATCAGTGGATTATAAAAAAAGATTAAACATAGATGATAAATATTTTAATGCTAAAAGAATTTATTGCAACTAAATTGGAATTTAAACGAATATGAATTATTAAAGTTTTAACTCAATTTTAAACCAATCTCGAGTTCAAAAAAGGTTTTAAATTATATATTAGTTGCGGTATCTATTATATTATCATAATGATTGTAATGGCGTGTGTCTAAAAAATGGTTGGTGGTGTTCGGGCCTCCTCGTGCCGCCGAGCCAAACGATCTGACATATTAACTCGTAGCGTTAACTCGACCTTTATTATTTATAGGCTTTTTATTGAATACAATTTAGAAAGGAATACTTTAAAATAATGAAACAAAGCTAGGAACTGTATGGTATGTAATTACTATTACATTACTCAATTAATATGGTTACATTGACTTCCTAACCGCTAACAACAAAAAGGAACCTGCTTAGAATAACAAGCAATACGGGCAAAATAGGTAAACACCATGTGATATAAACACGACTATATTTTCATGAAATTTCGTTAAGAAAGAGACGTGAATAGGCCAACTCAGCATAAAAACTAAAAAAAGACGGAGCCGCATGGAGGCGCAAATAAATTCATACAAACATTGTATCGGGCTCGTTTTCCGCGAGAGTACAATTTACTCGCTGAATTTCCGCCGGGGTCAGGCACGGTACCTTCACACTTTGCAAACAATACCAGCTCTTACCACTCCGAGAATAGGAATGAAAATCACTTGACTGTAATACCATTTCACCTGCTCACAGTACAACACAACAATACACCTTACTTTACAAGAAATAAGGTTGAAATAACGTTGCTCTTTTAACCTTTAATACTGCTTTAACTATAATGATTTTGGTCGTTTTTTTTTGTAGAAAAGTAGTAAAGAGAAGGCTTCACGGAAAGTTGATGATGAAATGTTTTAGTACTCCTACTTCAATCTTGAAACCCTGTTTACTTTTAACTTAAATAATTTAATTTAAAATCTCATTAGAATGTATTGTAGTGGATATGTATTAGGAACCGCGATACATAGAAGACGCGGTAGAATCATCAACACAACAAAAATTTAACTTTAAAGGAAAATAAATTGAAGATTTAATTTTATAATGACGTGTAAATAGATTGTGTTTGTTCTATGACATTCTGTTTGTTTCTAATTATTTTATAATTACATATTTTGACAATATTAAGGGAAACTCACTTAGGCCTACAAACAACCAGGACCTACAATATTATTGTTGTTATCTATACTAATATTATAAAGCTCAGGAACTACTGGTGCGAATTGAAAAATTCTTTTTGTGTTGGATAGACCATTTATTGAGGAAGGCTTTAGGCTATATAACATCACGCTGCAACTAATATGAGCGAAGAAACAATGGAAAATGTGAAAAAAACGGGGAAAATTATTCATCTTTGAGGGCTTCCGTTGTGTGTGCTGCGAAAACGGTTCAAGATATCAAAAAAATATGTATGAAAGAATTATTCCTCTTGAAATGATCTAACAAAATGTCTGCAACAGTATATGTCTATATTTTAAGATTAACTCACTAGAACCGTTTTATTGTAATAACTATTCCACGCGGACGAAGTCGCTGGCACAGCTAGTGTATTATATAACTGATGTTGTTTTAGCTATCTTAAAACTTTTATAAAATAAAACATTACTGTCTAAAACAAGGTACGGTTCAAAGCTTTGTAAAAAGCAGCAAAATAAGTGTTTCAATGCACTCCAACATCATCATCAAAGCTCTATAAGTGTAAACATTTAAAAACATTACCTACGTGAAAAAGCTCGCTGCTTATACTTGTAGAAGCGAACTAAGAGCTTTTGCCTAAAAGAATAAGAACAAAGAAACATAGAAAATTCTAGGTAAACGATTTAAATATACGTTTATCCAGCTTTTTAATTTTGTTACAAATATTAACACGTGACGCGCATTTGCTATTCGAATTAGCTATAAATTCATACAAAAATTTAAATACAATAATAAAATATAAAAACAAGGGAAGAAAAACTAAACATACTACTTCTAACTACTACAAATAGGGGCACTTAGATAATCTTTAGAAAAGCCTAAAGATAATCTAAGTGCTCCAGCCCACTACCAGAGGGCAGCGTGCCCAGCATACTGGCCGCATTACCACGCTGGATGGCAATGCTGATACGTTGAGCCAGAAAAAGGCCAGCATTTTGGTCATGCGTCGCGTCAACCAAGCGCTCCGAGAGGTTTTGGAAAATAGTATGGGCTCCCGGACCCCACGGCCCCAAAGTCAAAATTTAAAGCTTTTCGACATGTCTCTAAAATCAACGCAAAGTCTATAAGTACCGATACTGTTCGATTCCAGCTTGACACAAGTATTTATGAATTTTAAAATGTATACTTACTTGTGTTGAGGATGGTCGTTTGTATGTATAATAAGTATGTATTTACAAAAAAAAAGTATATAAGTATTATGTCGGTTATCTAGTATCACGTTAAATTGTAGTTCCCGGCTGTTTGTCTAGTACGGCAGTCGTTTAGCCATGTCAGAGGCCCTTAGGGCGGTTTGAAAACTCTTGTCACCAGAGTTGGCCATTCTCATTCGATAAGAAGAAAAAGTACCCACGACACAAGCTTTGCTTAGTGTGGGGATAGATGGCGCTGTGTGCAATGTCCCGGAATATTTATTTATTTAATGTACCGTTTCCAAGTGCCTTATTTTATAAAAATGAAAGATTGTCTTTTTTATGACATAAATTTGCTAGTGCAGACTTTTTATATTGAGATATTGACGAAAACTTGTACTTTCTTAAAAGTACGCCACAGTTCCTCTCTCCGTATATATTTTGTATGTGGCCTCGTATGTACCAGAAAATAAAGCATAAAAACTTACGAAATAGTTATTTTTTTTGTTTTCTAAAGAATGTTATTACATACATTTTTTTAAGCTGTTAAAATAAAGTAGGTTCTACGTTAGTACAAGTTATATTCCAGCTCTACAAATACTAGTAGGCTAAGCCTATTGGAAGCGATTGAAAGCGAGTAGGCTGAACTTGGCAATGCATGAAATAGCCAAGACGGAACTCTGTCCCAGATCATATACCTACTTATATAGCTAGTATGTTGGTAGGAACGTGTTTTACTTCCAATATATCATTACTGCAGATTATTGTTAAAAATTGGTAGGTAACTGGTAACTGATGTACAATCAACTATCGTCTAAAGTATTTTAGAAAATATGCGAAAGTATATTTTCTTATGTCCATAATATTGTTTTAATATATATGTTACGGCTAATACCCGAAGTGCGGCTACACCTAGTTTTAGCCGGTTAGAACTAGGTGTAGCCACTTAGTCTTGGTTAAACCTAGTACGAGCCGATTGTTTTCGGGTAAAACTAGGTCTCAAGTCCTGTTGTAGTGCAAGTGTTGGACTCGAAGTCACTTGTCTGTGACAGAAGGTAGATTAGGTTCGTTAGGTTGCTTTCTACCACGCACATGCGACGACGAGCGAAGCGAGGAGGAGCCAACTTTTTTCAAAACATGTCTCGATTCGGGGTTTAACCAAGACTAAGTGGCTACACCTAGTTCTAACCATCTAAAACTAGGTGTAGCCGCACTTCGGGTATTAGCCGTAACATATATATAAAAACGGATGTTTAAGTTTTAAAGAGTTTTCGTCTGAAAATCGATTCTAAGCTCGATATAAAACTCTTAGTATTTATATGTAAGAAAAGTCTAATTGTTTATTAAATATTTTATATGTAATTACTTGTAAAATCTTAGCTTAGAAATGGACATAATGGTTGCAAAATGCCACAAGAAATAGACTGTTCAAATTTGTAATACTTACATTTTATTGTTTTTTTTGTATGAAATGAATCACTTCTAAAATCTATACTAATATTATAAAGCTGAAGAGTTTGTTTGTTTGTTTGAACGCGCTACTCTCAGGAACTACTGGTGCGAATTGAAAAATTATTTTTATGTTGGATAGACCATTTATCGAGGAAGGCTTTAGGCTATATAACATTACGCTGCATCTAATATGAGCGAAGAAACAATGGAAAATGTGAAAAAAACGGGGAAAATTATTCATCCTTGCGGGCTTCCGTTGCGTGCGCTGCAAAAACGGTTCAAGATATCAAAAAAATGTGTATGAAAGAATTACTTTTCTTGAAATGATCTAACAAAATGTCCGCAACAGTATATGTATATCTTTTAAGATTAACTCACTAGAACCGTTTTTATGGTAATAACTATTCCACGCGGACGAAGTCGCGCGCACCAGCTAGTTTGTAATAAAGTCCGCAAAGTTATTAAGAAAATTCCATTTCATTAATCGTCAATCTGCCGTACGTCATTCCGGAATTCGTCCCGAGATGATACCTATAAAGCGAAATATGAATTGAGGACTTAATTATAAAAGTAATTAAATTTATATCTTAATCCGGGAATTCCTGCTAAAACCCGGGTCGGATGGAGCAAGGCGGATAAAGGCAGGATCAAACTTGAAGGAAAGTTTGTTGCGGTTACCGACAGATGGATCTATTTACATTTTTGTTGGAAGATTGGAGTAAACTTATTATTTATGTAAAATGTAAATTATGCTTAAGAATGAGAGTTTTAAGTTTATGAAATTGAGAAATATTGTTTCAATTATTTTGTAGAAATGTTCTGGATTTCTTAATGAATTTTTCTATTTTTTGTGATGCTTGATTATATAATTGTCGAATATTATTGAGAAACTAGCAACAGCATTTAAAAATTGGTCAAACTGACCCGTAAAATAAACACTCATTCATACTAAATTTTCCATTAAAAAGGGGCAATCGCAAAACTCATTCCTAACCTTTTTCTTATTTTTTTTTATATCCTTTTCATGATTGCGCAGTTTTTAGGAAAAATAGGGTCAATATTTCCCCGGGCCCCTGTTGAAGGCTGAACACTGATCGCGAGGGAATAGCTATCAAGTTAAAGTTACAGCAGTATGTACGCACAGGCAGGATTTTTCATTTTATTTTTTTAATTATTATATTGGTCAACGTTTAATAGTTTAAATATAATGATTTTTTTTCATTGTATAAAAAACAGCAAAATTTTTTTTAGATTTTAGCGAAAAGATTTGAAATTAATATATTTTTGCAAGATTTTTTAATGGTTTTAATGGTTTTGGGTGTTTTTTTATATCCTCTAATAGTCTAGAAAATAACAATCGTTTTAGACTCCATTTTACTATTTTTTTGGATTTGAGGTTTGAGGACCACAATATACGAGGACATTATATTTCTGCCGTGGAAGGACCTGGGCGCCCACCACGATGTATCTGCCCAAGAGAACTCCCCTAACGAATTAATTCTACGGGGTAGTCACGACCCTCAGTCATGAGGAAATACGACTCAAGAGAGAGAGAAATTGAAAAAAGTCCGTCGTCACGCGACTTATATTTTTCGACGTAAAAAAATCCACCTCTATTCGATTTTCCCTCACCTCACAAAGGTGCGCGTTGTATGTGATCGCGCCTTAAGTAGGGTGATAGGTATTCCTAAACTCTGGATTTATCGCCCAAAGAGGAACGCGCCGCGACGTCTATTTAATTCGTTTCAATACTTTACTCGTTTTCAAGATACGCCACTTTACGCCGCTTTCTGCTGATGGCGCTTTCATTTACGTACTCGAGTTTTGCAATCGACATAAAGTAGTTTACCTTTGTTAAATTTAACACAATTTAGCTACAGGCCAATATTAAAAAGATGATTCTCTTTACAAGTGAATGTGTAAGTTGTTAATGTAAACATTTTAATGTTTTAATATATATTTTTAATTAGTTTAAAAGCTAAGCATTAGTTTGGTAATATTCTTTTCACAAATAGTTTCGTGATGATTGTATTATTAAGAAATAAAATATATATTTGGTAATTTCTAGTAACTTTATTTATCAAAATTCAGAATATCTGTACAATATTTAAATAAGAAACAATCTCTGTATTTTTGTAAACATTTAAATAATATATTGTCCCACGCGGATACGATATTTTTTATAATTTTAAAAAGTACCCAAAGACTAAAAAGATTTTTTAATATATTATGTATTTTAAATTTAAAGTATATTAATTTGGCAAATTAATAAAATTAAAATAGAAAGGACATATATTCAATAATAAACAATATATACACATATATACACTAATAAAACTAAATAAGAGTATGTACATTAAAATTTAAAGTATTTTATACAAATTGAAATAAAAACTCGCCTTGCACGATCGCAGTGAACTATTTTTTTTACGCAAAAATTCGTAAACGTATTTCTGAAGTGATTTTGTTTATCGACTTGGTAAAATCTTTTCAAATATAGAGCGCAAACATTTTAGGCAAAATCAATCTTTCAGGTTTTGCGGCCGATCGATTTCCTTGAGTCAATGTTAAATCGCTCCGAGATTGTATTGCAATATACATAAAATAGAAGTATTATCAAATTTACATAGAAGGAAATAACCAAAAACTAAGCAAAAAGCTGTAAAAAAATTCAAACAAGTAAATAAAACAAGAGAAATAAGATTTTATGAACTCATTGAAATTGGAATTATATATAATTAAGGTTTGACAATACTATGATTTAAATTGTTAAAAAATAATTTGTTTTACATAAAAAAGCGTGGCACATGAAATTGGCACTTAGTGAAAATGGGTATGTTGTTGTTCAAAGTATTTCTGTAAATATTTTTAAAGAACAAATAAGGAAAATAATATTTTTATTAGATATAATTAATAATGGCAATTGAAGTTACGGGAATAAATATAAAAAGAGTAATGGAGAGATTAATTTATTTTTGACGTAAATACGAAAAAAAAAACAATTAAAGTATTTTTTATTAGATACAATCCGGAAATAGGATGATAATTTAATGTAACACAGACTTAGCAAAGAATTGCTAAAACATTTGGTAAACATGTACTTAGCACAAAACTATATATAGACATTAAAATGAACATAAGGGATAAAGTTCTGTAACCTATGTATTTAGTTCAAATGTGAAAATATTTTACGAAAAGAAATATACGATTTTTTTATTGGATGCAATCCTGAGAGTAGGATGAAAATGTAATCAAAATTAGTCAAAGCAATTATTTTAAGATATATTTTTGATGCTAGAAATCTCCAAATGTAATAATTATTATTTTACAATATAAAACTAAAAATAACAAAAAAATGTAAATCAGACTTAGCACACACAGTTAAATAAATTATTTTTGAAACGAAACAATACATAAAAATCAAGTAAGTACAAGTGATAGCAGAAAATTGCAATAAAAAATTAGATAAATCGCAGGAAATAATGTCGCGCAGCAGTCAGGACCATCGCTGTAAGCAAACAAGTAATCATACAAGACATATCCAGAGTTACTCACGTTGTCGCTGCCTCGAACGCGCGAACAAATAATACATCACTGACTCGAAAACTTACTAAATAAGTTAAGTTACAGCACGATAAAATTGAAATGCAAAGCTAAAGTTCTTTCACAAGTTAGGTAACTGAATCAAACGCGATTCGCGACGAAAACTGGCACTCGCGGTGATTTTTGACGAAATTCGAGAAATAATGATAAATGGCAAATTCAACTAAGGATAAAACAAAAGTAATGGTGCTTTAGAGTGGCCTGGAGTAGGGCGGAGGGGTACCTCTGCCGGCCCGTCGTCGACTGAAGTTCAGGCGCGCAGTCAACTGACTTTATACAAAATTCGGAGTTTGCGCACTAGCCACCTGAGGCCTCCTCCAGGTCCAACCCCTTTACATCATATCCCCCCTTTTACAGAACTCATCAAACTGCATAAGATCTAAAACTCTATTACCACATCATAAACTTATCCCACTTTTCGGTCCCACATCAACTTGTAACGTGATTTGGGACCGATCCGAAGCCCGCCTTCTGATCCAAACGTTCTCGCAGTCATAAAGTCGATTTTCCCATAAATATATCTAGGGTGGTCGGGATGCATTATCAAATAGGTGAGATAAAACTGTTTTTCTATTGGTTGCTATTTTTGCTCGTTGTTTAAGAACGAGACACGTATATTTTCTGTTTCAGCGATGTACATAACTAAGTAAATAAGGTGACTTAACGATCAATAAACGTGTAATTAATTGTTATATAGCCCATATTTAAACCAAAATATTAAGTTTAAGTATCAGGATTACAGATATATTTGCTTCATCAAAACTATTTAATCTTTTTTTTTTATTATTGTATGACGTAGGTCCAAATAACAAGTCCGTCGGCAATCTACGCTCCGACAAGGCGCGGTGGTAATTTAAAGCGGAAACATCAAAAACCGTACCATAAAAAGTAATTAACCCAATTCCGCAAGTTTCTGATGAATTTGACGAATCAGCAGGCGACTTGAACAAGTTTTTACTCCATTTTTGCAGAGTTTAATTCCATTGTTTAGTTGGTTGGTAGTTTACTGGTTAAACCTAACATTTGTATAAACTGTGTTATGAAACGCTCTTTGTGCAACGGATGGTTGAGTTAGTTCGTGTTTGTCAAAGTTATCCAAGTTTCCTTGTTGTTTGAAAACTTTTATCTTCACTTCAAACTTTGTGTAAACTGACTTACTAAAGTAATGTGTTTATTTATCAGAAATTAAACGAGTATGCATTTTGATAACACTTAAAAGTTTAGACACGTAGCATACTATAACAGCAAACATAAAAAAACACTTAAATTCCACAAAAATAAAGCCTATTTATGTTCATTGCCATAATCCAAGCTATTTTGTATTGTAACAAACTTGAAACTATCCTCGGCCTAAGAGAACTCAACCAATGAATTATACTACAGAGAAGCCACGACCCTCAGGAACGAGGAATACGATTCTAGCTACAACAATTTTTTTAAAAATAAGCGCGGGTTTTTTTTACCTTCAATACGGCTCAATATTTTTCCCGTTTAATTTGACCAAACTGCGGGTAATCAAATTGGGCAATTTTTCCTCAAGTTGAATCTCTCTTTGATTGAGTGAAACGAAACTGAGACCCTTGAATTGTTAGCCCATAAGGTACAGATATAAAAAGTTGTCAAAATGATAGATTACACCAAAATCATGCAATACAGCTGCCTTTATAAAAAAAATATGTAATTATACATTTTATGTGTCGCATAGATGGATCCCTGTCAAATTTATAACCAAATCATCATGATTTTAAATCATAAAATGGCAGTGGCATTAACATCTGGGCGTTTTTGAGGATTAGCTGATCTGTTAAAAAGTAGGCGCCAGTTGACCGTCACAGAACTTTAGTCGCAGATACCCTTGGTAAGGCTTAAAATTTTCGACATGTCGGCCACACTCATACTAACTTACTTTTTTCTGTTAATACTTCAAAGTATAGTATGCACTTAATATAATTAAATTATTTCCCATCGTCACAAACTTAAGGGCAAAGCCATTATCTGTGGAGCATGCACCACCTTTCCCGATCTTCTGCCAATTCCTTGACCTCCTTATACGACATAACGCCCGCCATCTCCTTTGCCCATCCCTTACCTTCTCGGCCTTCCTCTTCTTCTTCGGCCTTTCAGTTATACAATGATGTTTTTCATAAATTTGTCATGTTCTATAAGGAGGCCAACCATTTTCCATGTTCTGTTTTCAATTGTCGCCATAATTCAAATTCTTTATAAGTACCACACAATTAATGAAAACACGCGTGGGTCAAGTATATTTTTAGAAAGCTATTTCTACATTTGTGATTTGGGTTGCTTTGGGCGGAAATGAAACTAACAGTTGACCGGTGCCCAGGCTCGTGGCCCGAATTAATCTTTCCAGTTTTTGACATAGAGAAAGAGTTAGCTATAGTAAGTGTTATTATAATGTTCGGTGCTGATAATCACACACTTATAACTATTTACTTTAAACTGAGTTATACTATAATCTTAGCTGAAACAAAACTAATAACTGTTACCACATGTGTAAGGATGGATTTACATCAAACGAGCATTCGTTCGTTCTAGCCCCACCACGTCAAATTATTTTAGTGTAAACAGGCGTACATAATTCTATCATTAAAATATTATGAACTATACTAATACTACCTATATACACAAATGTAACCTTAATCAAATAAACCGACTAAATTGTACTTAATCTTGTGATTGTCTTCGCTAGCTGAATTCTAAGTTTAAAAACACTGTAGCTTTGTTACTCTTTGCTACGAAAATGCTACGCCGTAGCTACCCACGATACGTTTGTGCTACGCAAGCTACTTATTTCCACATAACTACACATAATAGTGCTTGGTTGGCTAATACATAACCTATTGAAATGGGTCAAACTGAAAATATTTTTTGCTATTGTGTTTTAATTAGTTAGGTTGGAAATCTTATGCAGAGTTTAGGTAATAGTTACCTTTGTAATATTAATAGTCTTACTAACAATCGAAATAACGCTCTAATACTATTTAAGCGTACTCGCAATGTACGCTGAAAGAGTGCTTTTTATATCCAAACCAGGATAGTTTGAGAATGGTGAATGGAAAATAAAGACGTAAAACTAGGCACTTGATACGTTTTGCTCATAAAGATTTAAACTCCTGTACTAATATACATAAATCTATGAACTAACTGTATTTATTCTGGCATAATAAATAATTGGTATTTGTATTGTTCATCAACATCATAGGTTTTTGAGAAACGTTTAACTAAATAGCTATTAGTTATCTATTTTTTATTTCTCTCTTCTTCATATTTTAATGCGGCAGTCGTTAAGCCATGTCAGAGGCCCCTAGAAAGGTTTGATACCATTGTGGACCACTCTCATACGACTTTACTTACTTCTTTTCATGAAAATATAATTAAAGATGGATATGTTCATGTAATATTATACCTTGTTTTTGATTTTGTCTCCGGCGCGCCGGTTGTCATATCAACAGACGCCCTGTAAACAATGTTTGCTCTCTGATTCCCCTTGTACCGCCCGTCTACGGTCCCATGGCTCAAAGACGACTAAAGAAATGAAATTGGTTCTTAATATAATATGAGTTTCTCGTCGTTCTTAAATCGTCATTATCTGTGTGATATGTCCTGAAATATTTATATATATTATTTATTTATTCTTCAATTGACTATCGTACAGTGGTATGCGATTATTTATCAATTAAAAATATTAAGCAATGGTCGACCAAGTCACTCGACATCGTCATATTACATTAAGAAGTAATTTCTATGTAAAATAAATATATTTTCAAAACACTTTTAAATATAGGTGCTTACATGTTTATACAATGGTATGATAAGAAATATGTTGGCATAATGTCATAAATTATGAAATCGATTAAAAGTAAAACTTACATCACCCTTAAATTTTATCGAGGATCGGAAGACTTAAACTCACAATAAAACAAAATATTGTTTCCAGCCTAAATTAATATTCTAAATATTTAGTATTTATTTATCCGGCAAAACATGAACTTGGCCTAGTTTACAATAATTAAGGTATGTCTTTGTACATAGTTGGTTGAGGTAATGGTGTTTTTAAAGTAAACAATAAAATATAAGATATTGAATCAGGCGTTACTTTGCGAAAATCCATTGTAACTGAAATTCTGGAGAAACATGTGTGTATGTCTTTCGGACCGACGTTCGAGGAGTCAACACGTCCTGAGGATGCCTCGTGGAGAGGCGAAACACGTGTCGACGAGAATATCTTGCCGAAGGAGAACAACAAAGCTTCAAGACAAAGCTTCAAGGTGCTGTGTTGGTAAGATCTTGAGACCCACGAAGGCCACGTTGGTTAGGAGGTGAGGTGTGGCGGTGGTATATGGAGAAACACACCTAAAAACCATCAAGTTTGTTGTTTGATGTCGGTTAAGGAGCAGTCGCAGCGGAAAAACACTACATATTTGTCCAGAATTTCAGTAAACAATAAAATGTTAATTAAAAAGCTAACTCATCATTATTTTCACTATATAGTGTAAAGCAAAGTCACTTACGCGTCTGTCTGCATGTATATATGTACATGTTTAGATCTTTAAAACTTCTCAACGGATTGATGCAGTTTTTAACAGATCGAGTGATTCAAGGGGATGATTTATAAGATCAATAACGAGTGCAAAAACCGCAGGCATAAGCTAGTACTAAATATTTAAAAATTGATTATAAGTAAGACTTTTACTTCTATTCTATCGGGGCTTTAACGAGAGTAGAGCTAAGACTAACCTCAGGTTAACCTCATCACCAGACCGTGCGTCCGTCACGAAATCGAACCTCAAGAAATACACTTCGATTTAGGGTTAGAGGTGAAACCACACTGCGGTAACTAATTTAAGTTTTGGTCAGAGTGGTCATTTCCGAGGCGGAATTTATTAAAGCTGCAAGTTTAGAAATAGAATTGACAAACATGGATTTCTTAATCGAAACTCAATTGTTCTCTATGTATTTTATATACTTCGGTACAATTTATATATATATATGTATCAAATACCGTATTAAGAGTGGATCGAGTACGTTTAAAGAAACTTTTTTTAAATATATGAAATTTCGCAAAAAAAAAACACGCATTTTCAATAGTTGTACAACTAAAATCGTTGTTTAAATGGTACTGGTACTGGTACAGGTAAAGGTACTAAAACATGTGGTGAGGTCCCAGATGATTCTGCGGCAGGCTGTCTTTGGAACTTTGTATACAAAGGTAGAAATTCACTTATAACTTTCTTTTAATTTGCTAGGTAGAGCTTGCAGTGTGTTGTCGCCCGCGGCCCGGCCACGCTCGGATGGCGTGCCGCACGCGACCCCCGCAGTTCGGTGCTAATATCGGCTTGTTTCATCTTTCTTATCGCCGCTTAGATTCGCCAGCTCTTGCTCTATATTGTACCTTTACGTGCTTTGTATTATGGTTTAATGCCCGTATTAACGATGTTTGTATGTTTTGTAATAATTTTGTCTAACATACATTTAAAATGTTTTGTTAAATCTTTAAAGTAGTAATAAATTGACATTACTCCATACTAAACAATATTGCTGGCTATAACAATAGCTAATCTAAAAACTTGTGTCGGTGAATAAGTAAAAATTCATTTTCTGACTTATTTTTACTCTGGACAATCGTGCATTTGACTAGGTCACCTGAAACAATATCAGCACATGCGACACTGTTGTGACAAGTGCTCTGAAAGACATCTTTTGGCAAGACTTACCAACACATTTTCTTACCTTTACACTCAAACCCTCACTTTTCTACATGTGCTAAAAATTATGAAGTTAGAATTTGAATAGTTTCTGAATAATCGTAATCTTTATAAAAGTTGCAATATTTTCAAATAACTGCCATTGTTTTGTAAGCCGATACTAAGTGAACGTGCATAGGTTAATCTTAATAGTGATGATGATATCACTTACCTCGGTAGTTTCAGTGATCTTCCTTCTCCGCAGACTCTCCTGATATCTCTGGTACACAGGATCCTCGCCTGACACTGCTCGCTGGTACGACAACCTCCTGCCTTTGCTGTCGGTCTTCGGAGAGCCATACAGGGTGTTCTCGGGGATGGTGGAAAAGTCCTGATAGGAGTGACAGGACTGCATCTCCTTGGACGACTCGTCCTGGATGAGGCGGCGGAAGTAGTCTGATAGACTGTCGCTGGCGAGCCATGTCACCCTGAAAAATTAAAAATAATATTAGGTCCTTACATATAAAATTGGCGTTTTATGCACTTTTGCCATCTCATATGTAGTTCATTGATCCCTTTACAAAAAAAACCAGTCGGACGGGAATCAATAAAATCTTTGAAGGTGATTTGGACTGCCCCGTCGGAGTTGAATTTTTTCCCTTGCGAGAAGTTATCTAAATTTCGAAAAAAAATGGTAATCTGTTGGAGCAAGGTCCGGGGAGTACGGAGGATGTCTTAGACATTCCAATTGAAGGTCTTCTAATTTGGTAGCCGTCTGTTGTGCAGTGTGTGGTCTAGCGTTATCGTGAAACAGCAGTGGCGTGGAGCGATTGACCAGCCTAGGTTGTTTAGCCGCTATCTTTTCCATCATGGTTTGCAATTGCTGATAATAGACATCAGCCGAAATAGTCTGGTCAGATTTGAGAAAACTGTAATGAACAATACCGGCACTAGTCCACCAAACGCTTACAAGTAACTTTTTTGGCGTTAATTTTCGCTTGGGGCAGGATTTGGCTGGCTGGCCAGGGTCCAACCATTGCGTTGAGTGCTGATTATCGTTGCCGATTATCGTTAAGAATCCATTTTTCGTCACAGGTAATGATTCGGTTTAAAATACCTTCATTATTGTGCCGGTTCAGTAATATAACGCAGCAGTCAACGCGCGTTTGCCGTTTTGCTTCAGTCAATTCGTGAGGTACCCACCTTTCAAGCTTTTAATCTTCCCAATTTGCTTCAAGTGAATTAAAACAGTTTTATCACTAACATCGCAGCCTGCAGCTAACTCGGACGTGGTTTGCGATGAATCCGCTTCCACAATAGCCTTCAATTCTTCATTTTCAACTTTGGTCTCAGGCCGTCCACGGGGCTTGTTCTGCAGGTCGAAATTTCCAGAACGAAAACGTTGGAACCAAAAACGAATTACGTTTTCCTTTGCAACACGACCGCCATACACATCATTCACCCTTCGAGTCGTTTCCGCAGCACTAGTGCCACGGCGGAACTCGTACTCGTAAATAATACGATGTTTTAAGTTTTCCATTTTGTAAAAAAGAGTGACGCAAACAGAAAAAAAAAGAATAAAACCAAAAACAAATGAATGACGTTCATCGAAACACAAACACATGAGTAAATAGCTGTACAAATTTGAATTTGGAATTCCTTACCAAAGAGGAGAAATTCGCTATTAGTAAAGTGGCCAGTACGAAAAACGCCAATTTCATATGTAAGGACCTAATATATGATTAGGCAGATTACTACCAAGGTGGATCGAATCCCAGTTGTACCAAATCGTCTTTTTGCTATTTTAATTTTGAAAACATCGCAAATTAATATCTTTGTACATATAATAAGCACCCAATTTTGCCATTTAAAATAATTTCTGACTACTTTAAAGGACATTTTGGTAGCAATTTTTCACAAAAAGCTTTTAATAAAGTCAATATGTCAGAACAATCCAATATGATGCAAATGCTTCAGAACTTGAGAGTACAAATTAATGAGGACGGTCAAAACAATTTAAAAATGTAGAAGACAGGATTTATAAGAAAATAGACGATGAATTTAAAACAGTAAGGAAAGACCTCAGAAATATACAAGAAACTCAAGAAACACACGAAAGAAGACTGGATGAATTTGATAGAAGACTTAGGAGCAGAAATTTAATATTTTTTGGCATATCTGAGAATGAACGCAGTTACATAGATTTGGAAAATTTTGTAGTTAACATTGTCACACAATAAGGGGTTGAGTGTGAAAAGCGAGACTTGGAGTACGTGGGCCGAATAGGCCAAAATAACAATAAGAATAACTTTAACTACATTTGGAAAAAAGTTACGACACTACAAAACAAAAACAAAAATAACGATCAAACATGGTAAGTACATCAAAGAAGACTACCCACCGAAAGTTCTAGAGAAAAGAAAATCACTACAAGATGAGCTAAAGAAAATGAAGGATCAGGGAATAAACGCTGTTATAAAATATGATAAAATAGTTACACTGAAAAAACATCACACATATTCAACGTCACATAATCAAAAATCCACAACAAATAGCAACAAAAGACAACATTCCAAGACGCCAGAGCAAAAAAAAAACAAAATAAAGACCAGACGTACATACACCAGACCATAACTTCATATCTATCTGGTGCTAAGATATCATCACCAAAGCAAACGGAAACACATAGCCCAGGAAACGGCAAGAAAATAAGAACCAGTTCAAAAAACTAATTAAAAATATTCCTCCTCCAAGCCGGCTGGTCACCGTGGAGGAGTATACCAGCACCCTCCAGGCTCACAATAACATTCAACTAAAATAATGTACCCTGACTGTCATCAGTGATACAGTGTCTGGGGGAGGCCTACGCTATTCCAGCGACTATTACTCAGAGATATTAAACAGTACCTTTAAATTTTATTTTATTTGTGCATTTTAGAATTGTACTTAGTTATAATATTATTTGTACTTAGGTGGTAAGTTCATATTTAAATGTATATTATCATGCATTTCATTATATTAGTTTATCTATCTTTCCAGACCATACAACTGTAACATTCAAGAATAAATTGGTAATATTAACATATTTAAGCATTGCGGGTAAAATATACCAGATATAGTGTATGTGCATGATTAAGTCTACTTTCTCTTTTTGTTTTTATTATATAGCAATTGTAAAGTTATCATTTGTATATTTCTTATATTTATTCCATGTAAAACATAGAAACAAATAGGCAAACAAAAATGAAGTACTTCTTATAAAACTTTGACTACATAAAATAAATGGTTACCCATATTACAATTACAATAATTGATTACTAAACTAATACCATCATAGTTGTGTTGAAATGCATTCGTACATTGTTAAGAAAATATAATCGGAATGCAGAATTAAAATTAAAATACTACTTAAAATAGTACTTACTTAAACTTAAACAAAAACTTGTATACAAACATTGTATAAATTCTTAAAATAATGCACATTGTGTAATATGTCATAAAGAATATACTTTACTTAAATGGTTCTCAATATCATGTACATTACTTATTTTGTAACTATTCCTTAATGAGTAATAGAAATAACGGCTATTTTACTTTTGTTTATTTATTTATTAATATATGATTGGTCTTTGTTTTATTTACATGACACTCTTTGTTTGTTTTATTTATAAAATAGTTTGGGTTTATACGATTTCAAAAAAAGAAGCCATATACAAAGTTTATCCTCAGGGATATTGATCAAACCTTAAACAAAAACTACAAATTAACACCCCGACTGATCCGTGAAAGTGTTTTGAAATTCTACTTTTTCAGTCACCGGCCACAATATTGAATGCATCAGGTTTTCTTTAACTTTGAGGATTAAAATATCTCAGCCAGTTATGATCGTTTCTTTTATCTCTAAGAACATTTTTCTTTTCATTTATTAGGATTTTGTAAGAACATCTCCACCCACTAAGATTTTAAACCTTCAACCTGGTAGAGTTCAAATATATATAAAATCATAACTATTGGTTGTAATTCGATTAGTGTTCCAGCGATGCGTACACGGCTGGAGGGAGCCTTGTCAGAAAGTGTTTGTACATGTAAATAGCGCATTTCTAGATACGATATGTTCATTCACCTAAAAATAAAAATAAACGAGAATCAAAAAGTTTTTATTTTCACTGCGGGAAAGCGGCGGATAGTCATGATTTTTGATTTGGTTATTCCTGAGATTGACTCAAAGAAGGGTTAGATTTATAAAACACTGAAAGCGAAGCTGCTGGCATTATATGACAAAATCGTAGTTCAACTAGTTTTGAGAATATTTTGAAAGATTCGTTTAAGGTTGGGAATCGGTTTCACCAAAAGTCTGAGTTATTTTAAATGTCATCTTAATTATTGTTTGCTTATTTTTAAATAAAAACCAGTAAGTATTAAAGTTCCAATTGATTTAAATCTATCTCTTCTAGTGAACTCTATCTTAGGCCGAGAATAAATCCATGGGAGAAGCGCCGCGCCGGCGTCAACTCGTTTGAAGGAGCAATATTTCTTCGAACAACTTGTGACAGGTAGGGGTTAGTACCGAAGGTTAGTACACTCTATAGACAAATTACATACAGTAAACAAACATAAAAATATACTATTTAGATATAATTAAAAAAAAGACCTACTGTTAAACCCGACCCGTATTAAGTAATTATTTTTTGACACCAATATTTCAGAACTGATTGTGATGAAGCCATAACGCGTTTATTGGTAAATACTCTCGTTCATATTTAAAATATAGGAATATAACGATATAACTTTACTTTTGGATTCTTCAGACGTCCATGCATAAAAATTATAGCAAACGGTCACAGTAGTTGGCATTATTGTCGGTTAGCCTACACAAATCCTCATATTCAAATACAAATTCAACATACAAAAAAATCTCATTATATACAAAATAAGTAAATGCGTTTATAATATCATAAACCTATCTATAACCTACCTAACCTTCGTTTTGAAATCGATTAAAAATGAAGCATACTTCATAGCATACCTCCACAAGAGTACCTCCACTAGTTTAAATGTTCAGAAACAGATTTCTGATTTCTCTCGTTGTTACTGTTAGGGTATTAATGGACTTTGGTCACTGCCGCAAACTGGGCGACTCGGCGACTTGTCGCGACGACAGTATTTTTCCGACGCATGCTTGTTCGTCAGAACCAGAGTCGCGCTATTGACTTGTTCATACAGTTTGTCTCATCTCCTAGATGAAAGAAATGAAATGATTTGTTGCACGTCTTGAAAGTACCATTCACGCGTCGATAGATTAGCGACAAGAGAGTTGTAGAGTTGAAAAAAATGGTATATGAAAAATTACGACAACAGTGGGTGTGAAAAGTTATGAAGTCTTTGCGTGACGTTGAATTTCGACTGACATCAAATGTGTTTATATAAACAGTCGTCGACTAGACGCAGCGACATGTCAAGACAAAGCCCATTTGTGTCTCGGATTAGTCTCGGAGTGATGCCCTAGGCATGACGCTGGCAGATGCCGTACGTCAGTCAGGCATGGGCTCGCAAATACCTGCGTCTGTACCGTGCAATATGCCAAACGACTGGCCATTGACGGGTTTATGTTGCCTCAAGCCCTGTATGGTTGCAGGCGCCCTCTATGCAAGGGGAAGGCAAGTCAGATGCACGCGCTTGAACGAGACGCGTATTTTTTTATTATAAATCATCGTTGATCAAACAGTTGTATGAGTTTGTATAATCAGAACAGAATTTTAAGAGCATTCATTTTCTAATCTACCTGTAAGTTAAATACGAGTACTTTTCTTTTCAGGCAGTAGACCCATGCAGAAAATAAGAATATACATAAAACTAACTAATAAGTATACCTATTCGAAGTAAGACATTATTTTCGGTTTTTACTCTGGTGGACCGAGATTCAGGACCGATAAATGGGACAATAAAGATCTTGGGACAGGCACTGTAGTATACTATTATTCGATCGATATAATCTTCCACGAGTACATTTAAATTAAATTGTAACAATGTTTCATATCTTTGGAGTCAATGTTATGTCGTTTGATCAAAAACACCATTTTCTTCTATATTAAACAGTCAGGCTTTCAACCATCGAGACACTGTGCAGATGGAGCTCACTTATAATGAAATGAACTAAAAAAGGACTGGGATACTAAGTTAGGTGCTCGGCGGTAGAGGGAGAAAACTAGCCAGGTAGATAATCAGGCGAGCAAATCAAATGACCTAAGCTTTTCCGACTTGACTAGCTTGACCGAAAATTTTCTTTTTGCACCAAATGCAAGCAATCAACCATAGCTACCAATGACTGCCTGAACTGACATACACGAACCACTCACATACAAAGATATTAAAATATTTCGCTCTATGGAGTGAAGTTAGATTGAAATTTCAGTGTAGCTTTTGATATTAAATACTTTTATTACTGCAACTATACCTAACTAAACAAACGCAATACTTTAAATTTTGGGGGCAATTCACCCTTTTTTCGAAAAAAAATAAAAGTAGACTAGACCATTCGAATCTAGGCAGCGATACCTGATAGATAGCAGTCGTCAGGCAGTCGCTTGGTAACGGAGAGCGGACAGCCCTAGGCAGGCAGGCCTAAAGACAAAGCATTGTTCTTCCATTCAAACACCTTACAGCTTTGATAATATATGTACTCGTAATGTATGATGGTCATTGATCTCCATCAGTACAAGTACGAGTAATGGAGGTCAGTGATGATGGTACATACCTGTTAGATCGCGAAGTCTTCCGTTTCCTTGGTCCGTGCGCGGAGTCGAGGCCAGAACTCATGGAAATAGCTCGGGAGTGGAGGAACGACTCCTGCACGTAGCTCTCGCTCAGACCTGGAACCATACCATGTATATTTATCTACAGCTCCAAGAAATAAATGTTTGTTCTTCGACTTCTTATACACTATCACTACATAGTGTAAAGAAAAGTCGCTTCCTGCATCTGTCCCTATGTCTGTATGTATGCTTAGAACTTAAAAACTACTCAACATATTTTGATGCAGATTTTTAATAGATAGAGTGATTCAAGAGGAAGGTTTACATATTATAAAGCGAGCGATGCTGCGGGCAAAGATTAGTAAATAATATAGGTTAGGCTATTATTAATTTGTCTGTAGAAATAAAAATAGTATTTATTCCGTTGAAATACTGCTACCGGCACAGGTAAAGCGAGGCCGGACCAACTTTCGAAGGTTAATAAACGAGTTCGTGAGAGTAGGTACTTACATGCAAACATAGAGGGTAGGATAAAAACCAGACATTCAGACCCTACCAAAAAAAATATCTGCTTATTTAATCCTGCGCGCCCAGTTTTGATCCCAATCGGAAGAAATTATTAGTGATAGAATATTATTTAATACAGTCATGTGCAAATGTATACTCTTTAGCGAGGAAATATTGTACTTCGTAAAATAACGGACTTGCGCCAAGGACTACACAATCTGTTATTTTTGTTGTATGTTTGTCGACCAACCACCAACATGAAGAAGTCGAAGAAGTTGTCCAACAAACACATATAACATCAAAAATATTTTAAAGCGACGTTTAATCTATAAGTAGTGTAGCGCTATATTTTAACCCTATAATGCTCGGTGTAGGTTTGTCTGTTAAAAATATAAATCTGTTTTTTGCCTGCGTGATTAGTTACTAGTCCAACATTTTAATATAAAATAAATCTAGCCCGAGAATATTTTTAACCAAATTCAATAAAAGGACAAGTTTTGATTTTATTTATATGTTTAGACTGTTTAATGCTCAATATAATATCTCATTTATTGAGATTATTATGCGTTTTATGCAGACACTATAAAAGCTCTTTGATAATGTTATTATTTTATTTATCGCTAAATCATTGTTAGTTTTATAGTCACGTTGTTTGCTCGATAAAAAACAAAGGAAGCTCTATGTTAATCAAATAAAAAAAAATGGCCAACATTTTATTTCCATAATACATAATATATGATTGCGTTTTTTTTTAAATGAAGTTAATTTCAAGTCTAAATATCTCTAAAGTAAGGTCTAAGACTCCATTTTAATAGTAACTCTCATTCTATGAATCGGCAACAATATCTGTCATACCTATTATAGTGGAGCGCCTGGGGGTTTTCACCTCGGATTAGAGTTATAGTGAATGAATTAATATGATCGATGTGGGATATTGTTTTTTAAACTATAAATAGCAATGTTTACCTAAATTTTTTTTGTGCACTCCATTTTTTTATTGTTTAAGCAAATTATTATGAAAAAATAATGTTTTACTATATATTTTCACTTTAAACAGTATTTTTTTTTATTTATATGTTAAATTTTACCCGAGTAACCTGAAACATTTTTCAAAGATACCTGTGTATATAAATAGCAGTAGCGATTTCGAACAGGTAGAAAAACATGGAGGGGAGTGTATAATATATTTATCCATATATGTAGGTTTAAGATTGATCTGACTGATCTATTATTAAAACACCAATTAGCCTTAGCCGGGGGTCCGGCTGTGTGGTCGCTGTGAAAAGAAAAACTAATTACTCTCCCTTTGAGGGTCTATAACATAGAGTAATGTCATTAATTACTAGGTTGACATTGACATGATGTGAATAGAACTGATTTTTATATTTGTTTACATTTATCAACTGCATCAATATCGATATTTCACTTAAAATTTCTCAGTTTGATGGCCTATCTTCCCACTTGACATTGGCAGAATTGCAAAGTCAAATATTCGCAAAAGCCATAACAAAAAAAAATAAAGTGACGAGAGTTTAAATAAACAGATAAACAGACAAAAACTCTAAAAACTGCTGAAACGTGTTAGGGATGAAATTATTCGTTTTCTAATATTTTCTATGTTCAGATTTTTTACCCTCTTCAGCTTTATTATATGTATGTATAGATGTTACTAAAGTATAATAGTAGTTTATGCAACTGTCATATAATGAAGGGTATTAAAACACGAGTGTGAGTTTCATAATAGTAACGAGTGTTTTAATACCCGTGTTATATGCAGTTGCATACACTACTTTATCTTCACTAATTCGCTATCCATTTTTAACTTTTAATTTATTTAATTCTTAAATTAAATTCACGCGTACGTGTATTGTCACAGTGATTTTGCCGCCATTAAAATCTAACCAATGAGAGCGCATTGCGCGCATCAATAAAACGCGACCAACCTGATTGCAATCAGGTTGGTCGCGTTTTATCGATGTTATAATGAGCTATTACGATATCGATGTGGATATTACACCCTCATGTGAAATTGCTTAAATTGAGTGTTTTGTTGTCTGCGCTATAACAGTAGTAATTATAAGTCAAGTATTGGAAACATATGTAGAATGTTACAACATTAGTGTAGATAAACATCATTATGATGCTTTGTTACATAACAGGTTTTTTGTGAAATAATGCTCTATGTTATTTTGTATTCACCTTCACTTGATATGTTGTATGTTGATGTAACTGTAGCCATGTTTATCATAGCGCATCCCTCCGTCCAATTAACGATATTATTTCACTCATTAGTGTCTGAGTTTCTAGTAATATAAACAATAAACATATGTATTTGTTACAAAGCTCAAGGATAGAGTAAATGTTTACTCCAATGTACCTAAACCTAATCATGATAATGTTTTTGCTAACATTTAACAAAACCAAATGTTACTAAAGAAGCTAATGCCATAAAGTAAGCAAGAAACAGTAGTTTTGAAAGTTTTTGAACCACCCGAATGTATCTGTCGTCTAACGACTATATTTTAATGCGTTGTCCGACACACTGAAGCACCTGTATGTAAATGCCACCTGTGTTTTTTTTTCGGTCACCCATCAAAGAACTGACTGCGGCGGCAATTGCTTAACATGTTCAAGATTGTATGTAAAAGCAGTTAAGTTTACGTCATTAAATAGTTGTATAAATATCTCGATCGTATTATACAATTAACAATAATTTTGTTGAAAATAAACATAAATCGCCGTCGGAAGCAGAGATCTGGTCAACTTATTGTATAATATGTTTTATTTCAAAGTAAAATACTATTTATTACATAATATAACTAATGCATAACTAATAAAAGAAAAAAATAATAAATTTTGTTTGACTTAATGAAGTCTAACGAGGTGAGATATTTATTGTATATATATAACGTGTTCTTTTTGTGGTATTGTTACGCACGAATTTTGTACTGGGTCAAATATTAGTACATAGAGGAGGTCAAAACAAACTTGAGTGTTTCTTTGGTGGCCTCTGTAAAATAACAAATACCACCATTATACAAAAGTACCAATACATTTCATACAATAGCATTGTTTTTGATTGTAGCTGCAGTCAAAACTTAGATGCGCCTTCGTAGAAATAAAGAAAATCTTTTAATCATGAACACATTGATAGCTCGGATCACATTGTGAAATCTACTGTGGAATGCACAGTTAACATATATCCGAACCGTGTTTTCACTTTCATGTTTCATTTGACGAATATCGATTTCACCGTTTGGGGCGGCTGCTATCAGATCTGTGCGATGCTACGTGATATAACATTGGTCTATTCTTTTATTCTGTCGCATATCTATATGAAACTAGCACAGAAACCAAGCCACTGGCATTAAGAGGTATAGTATATAACTCACAGCAAGCAGTACCTTACAATTATGCAAAAACGAATAGCAGTAAAACGAATAAAGTGTGGCCATTGATACTGACGATGATTCTATTGACCACAAAAATGTATATATCTAAATATAAAACAATGTAGATTTATTGTATTCACTTTTACTGTGTTGGTATTTGTCAAAGAACGGAGTTAAGCCTTATCAAAGGCTCTTAGGGCGGTTTGAAAAACTCTCAGGACTAGATTGAGCAATTCGTTCTATACTAATAGCGTCCCGTGGTTATATCCGCTTTAATTTAATGTTAATTTTGTAAATTCCATATATCTTGAGAATGCCAATTTTGAAATGTATTTTCCCCTATATTAAATTGTAGGGTTGTGTATGTATCATAAATTCATAACATAATTGATAATAATTCATCATTCATTTAATTTCTTTCAGGATAAAAGTAGCCTATGATCTAATCTACATCATATAATATTAACATTGAGTGTGAATAAGTTACACACAAAGATACACAGACACGCACAAACTATCAGCTGAATAATATTAGAGGGTAGTTGAAAGAACACTTACTGTGTATACTGGAAGACAAGTGATCTAAGGGCTGGCTACCATCAAGCGGTTTGCCCGCGAGGCTGGTGTCTGACTGGCCGGGCAGGAGCTCGCTCCGGGGCACGGAAGCGCTCGAGTTGCTACGCGCAGGCGTGTTGGAGCGCAGGCTGGTAGTACTGCCCCGGGTGGAGTCCTGGATTATATGCAGTGATATAGATAAATCATTATCCAGATTTTGAGAAATGATAAGCAGAAAATAGTTTACACGAGTACATATTCTACCAGCACAATATTTTATCAACATCATCATCTACAGCCA
Source organism: Macaria liturata (assembly GCA_964023185.1). Taxonomy (NCBI): domain Eukaryota; kingdom Metazoa; phylum Arthropoda; class Insecta; order Lepidoptera; family Geometridae; genus Macaria; species Macaria liturata. The sequence continues at coordinate 17,345,366 of OZ026808.1, read as the reverse complement.
GTTCCGTCCCAATACTGGGTATATGCCTCTCTTTTAAAATACTATATTATAGTAAAATATGGAAATAAGATGTGAACTTATAAACTATAATCTCAGAGATCTTCAAAAAGTTTATGATAGGCATATGAAGAACATTTTTGATTATAGCGATGATTTAACCAAGTTTTAGTTAAACGTAAGCCTGTGGGTTAAAAAAAAGCTAGATAGAATGGCCGATTGATTACTTTCGCCTGAAGATATACTACATTGCCGTCTTCGATCGAGCGCTTGCAAGAAATGGGTGTTCAATGTGTTCATGACAAGGTGGCAGCGTTAATCCAAGATTAATATTAAGGATCGAATCATGGGTCAATTGCTGCCAAGCTAAATAGAAAGCAACATTCACACAACGATCAGCCACCTTTACAAATCAAGAATAATCAAATATGTATGATTTCAAATTAGGCTTATAGGTTAAGTTAATCAGATATCTGTCTCTTCTTCTCTCTTGAGTCGTGTTTCCGCATGAATGAGGGTCGTGACTCAGAATTTAATTCATTGGGGGAGCTATCTTGAGTAGATACATTTCCACGGAAAATCAGATATCTGCTTCAAGCTTAATAATCATCTTATCAAATGACAGTACGAGTAGCTGGTGGGTATTAAACAATCTATGATCAAATTTGAACGGTAAAAACTTTCGCAAAGCTATCTGTCAAATAGCAAGTCATATAAATAAATCAATACAATGATAGTACAAAATATAATGTAACAAATAATTCGCCATTTCCCGGGAGAGATGCACAAACTATAGAACGGGCATTATAGGCCACTTGTACATAGTGTTCAATTTGCTTAATTTTTTACGGAGACACATACGAGTACGTACTTGCGTATTGTTACTGCTGATTTGTGATAGGATAGTAAAATATCCCAGAAGTCATCGCTAAAGTGACTAAATATAGCGTCAGATGATGTATGGAGGAAAACAAATTAAAAACATTATCATATGTGTAGTAATAATGGTGTGAGTAAGCCTACGTTAGTTGCACACCGAAAGGTAAGCTTGTGGCGAATGTTTCTTTATTTTTATGTACAATATGGATTTACCATCTGCATAGCAACCCATGAGTGCAATAAATGATTTTGAATTTGAATTTGAATTTGAAAACAGGGCTAAGAATATCATAGATGTGTTGGGGCCAGATTATGACATGAAACGACAACTATTTGGTTCTGTATGTAGGTATGTTTGTTTCCTATTTTTTATTGTATTTTTATGTCTCTTGTGTTGTATTTTTTCTTAATCTATTCTATTCTTATTTACTATCATATTATGCTGAAATATGATGGTAGGTACATAGTATATTTAATTGGTATGGTTATTATTAAACATATTTGCATGCGTCTAGTTAATGAGGAACTAATCACGCTCTGGACATTAATTAACTCTGTTCAAACTAATTCCAGTAATGCAGAGATAACCTTTGGTAAATGATTAACTAATGTAGAGTCGATCAGTAAATACCTACACTGATAATTATTTATGTATTCCTCATCTCATTAATGTTATAAAAGCGACGATTTGTAAAAGTATCCCTTGCAGAGCAAAATGCGAACAGAGTGATATCCATTTTTAGAGCTCAAAGAGCTGAATAAATTCGGATGAAATTTGGTTTGACGATAGATTACACTGTGAAAATATTAGGCCGCCAGGCTTCTCTCTATCTATATGCTCGATATTGTCTTTGCAAGTTTGTACTAATCATAGATTGGAAATCATTTTCCGTATTTTTATTTCAAACTTTTACTTTGTGGTTCTAGAATGAATATTGTATCGTTTTAACCATTTCAAATATCAAAATTATAAATGTTAATTCACAATAAAGCAAATAAATAATACTTCGCAACTTGTATGATACTCACATAAATAAGTTAGGTTTTGTGCGTGAACTTGCTCTCATGCGATACAAATCTAGTTAGCAGCAAGATGGTTCAAAGCTAGCATGGCTTAGTACTTGAATATTTCGCGCCAAAATATGTACGGCCAATTGTTTAATGACGCTGTCGCTTATCTTTGTTATTATCATATTATCGCATAGGAAGTTGCTTAACTTAAGCACTCGCCTACTAATACATCAATCAACTGAGAACTAAACCATGGAACTGAGAAAAATTACTTACATTGTACTTATCCTGAGTCTCGCTATCGTAATCTCCATTGTAGACCTCATTTTCGTTGAGAGACTGCATCGATACCGACATACGGGAACAAGTGGAACCCTTTCTCTGAACACTACTCCTACTTGACTGCTTCTTAAATATTTCGGTTGTATTTTTCAAAAAACTGTCCATTTTCTTTCTAAAGAACGAAGATTTACGCTCCAGAGGTGATTTTCCTATTGAGTGTAAGTCAACTTCCGATTGCGAGAGCCCTTCTCGCTTTGATAACATTGTGTGGTCTAGAGATAATTTTCGATCTCGAGCTCTGAGTAGCGGACTTTCTCTTGATAAGAGAGTCGGCACTTCTGGGCTGGTCGGCGTGCTGACGTAATCTCTGCCAGTGTCTTCCAATCCTTCGGAAAGGCTTTTAGATTTGTGCAACATACTGCTTTCTATCTCCTCCTCCACGTCCTCTTCTTGCGCGGAGTCCGTGGTGTCTACTTGCGTTTCTTCATTGGTTCCGCTGTCATTATCTGATGTCTCTCCTTGCGATACGTTTGTGACAATATGTGGGTTAGTAGCGCTCGGGAGTTCTGATGTATCATGGCCTTCACTAGCGTTGTTCTCGAATAAATCCTCGGCCTCTTGGAAGTCTTTATTCTGCATCACTTTACTCCCTCGAGGGGCCTTTATCCTCATGCTGCTGTTCATCTTCACCGTCCGCAAAATCTCTCTGATCTTCAAATTCTCCTTCAAGGTCTTCACGTCAGCGATGAAAGATGGAGATTTATCTTTCTCGACATACTTGTTGGGCTTCTCTTTCTTGCTTTTCTGTTTCGTTCGTTCCATTTTTTAAATATAACAAAAATATCACTCGTAGCACATATTTCAATTACAAATAGAAGTTTATTTTCCTGAAATATTGCTCGAAACTCGTTATCAGTAGGCACACGTCTTACACCTGAACAAATCGTTCAGTGCTAGTGAAGGGAATTGTTGTGATAACATTTCTATCGCGGCGTAGTAAATCGAATCATTGGCTGCATCGAGTGAGTGGAACTGGGCTGATGTGTCCCCGCACTAGGAGGCGTCACTCGGCAAACATGTTGCGGCACCGCTCGCGGCGGAGCACGCCTCAGCCACGAGGTTGGCGCTGTGGACAGAGGCGCCGCGCCGGCCAGCGTGGCCTACTTACTAATGTAATCAATGTGTGATACTCATCTATTAATGATCTTTTACGTAGGCTAAGAAAAAACCTATGCTACATATTACAATTTGATAGTTTATACTAAAAATAAAAATATTAAAATTATATAAATTTATTTAAAGCATGTCGTCAAAATAATGAGTCTTTGAAAAAAAATATTATTGAACTTTTACATGTTTATTATTATTACTGAAGTACTATTATTATTAGTCTTTAGATTTTTTTAGTAAAGATTTCAATATAAAGTAAAGTAGTAAAGGGTCTTCTAGCCAACTTATTGGCTTCACTATACTATCTATTGAAATTCCATTTCTCTGGTCGCTTTATCTGTCACTATCAGCTGGTCCAGTTAATCTCTGATACTGTATCTATACTTATGTATGTACCTTCGTACCTATAGTACTAGTAGTAAGACTTTATAATATTATCGGCGTTCGGAATACATTGTAACTACAAATCTATAGATATCCGACTAAGTAAAAGGCATATACGTTGTAAAAGTGCTGCTATTGTCACGCGTTTGTAGTCCCACTTATGTTGTAAAGGTGAATGTTTGTGAATGTATGTCCATCCATTTTTCACACTCTAATGGCTGAATAGATTAGTGTTGTGACTGTCTACCAAAGAAAAAAAGGAAAAGCTATTAGGATGCGTTAACTAGGGGATAACAGCTTGCATAGATATGCTATAATTTTTTCACAGGGGTATTCTATGTGATTAACTATGAACAGATATATATATACAGACACACACGTTTCTATTTTTCGTAATAATATGTGAATTGTGAAATATGATTAAGAAAATAAGACACATGTACGAGTACGTTGGGTATTAATTATTCAAATTATTAAATACATACATTTTCCAATCTTCATTCTCAAATTGTATCAACGTGCGGGTTAATAATACAACGCCCTATTTACAAATATGAATACCAAATATATTAACCTATTAATTATATTTTCAGAATAGTAACCAATCTGATAAAAATAGTTATAAGTATGATAATGATAAATGGAATGTCAGTTCGTAAATATTTGACGATTTTGTTTTGTTTGATGATAACGAAGGAATTTTATTGTTACAAAATAGTAACAGTAGTTTAAAAAAACAATGTACATAATTTTAAGAACTCAAATAGTTTGAAAATAGAAAATTGCTAATCACCAGATGGTGGACTTCTTGCCCTATTCACAGATCATATCATATCATAGTTTTTAAAACAGCAAAACTATGCTCATTGATTAGTTGATCTGTTAGTAACGTTGCTTTAGTTAGACCAAAACCAAACAAATATTATACCAAAGACAGTCCCCTAAAACCACAGCAGATCATCTCTGGTGTGGTTTTAAGTGACCGTCAAATGATCGCGGTTTAGTCTATAGTGAAGACCTGAGAGTGACAAAACTACTTTATAATATATGTATTTCTTAATAAAATCTAAAGGAGTGGGTCGGGCATGGGTATATGTGTTCAATTTTTATGGAACTGTAACCATCAAGATTAAATTTAATATCCGATGAAAAAGATGCAAGCATTTACTCCAGCTACACGAAGCTTGGGTTTTTAAATCCAAAAATAGGTCACGGCCAACGGAAACCTAAAAAGAATTCCCTGGGCTTGCCTGGGCACACTACACCTAAAATTTGATCGCAAAATATTGAGTTCTTTCTAGACTAATATATACATAACTAGCTGTACCCGCGGCGTTGATCGTTCATTCATAATAATCAATATCAAATGTAAGACATTGTTTATATTATTTAAATTTTAAGCAAATTACGTACTCTCACTAATCGTATTTATAGTTACTGGAGTAATTAAACCTTTCAGTGGTGGCTTTAGTACAAACTAGATAAAAACTTATTGTCTTAAAGGTACCATAGGCAAAGGTGTACATTACATATATAGTAAGTGAATACGTATATTAGTAAATGCTACCACTTAATGTTTACGAAGTGAGTTTGCACTAGACCACAATTCAATCAATGATCTAGGATGGATTTTGCTTACCTAAGAACCGATTCACTCTCGCTTTGAAGATCGCTAGATAGTATCGTTACATAGCTGAGAATATAGTCAGGTAGAGAGTTCTACAACCTCGCAGTACGCAGAAACCGAAATATCATTTCTAAAACAGAATTAAGCTAGCAACGAAAATACAAATAGTAGTACATTGTTCGTTCGGACGCCCATAGTTCGAGGGACTAAATAAGTCTTTAACCCGAGGTAAACACTGTGCTTTTCATTACAAATACGAGGAAACTAAAAATAAAAACATGAATTAGCTAAAGAAAATATGAGTAAATTTTATTTTACCACCCAAATCAAAACAAAGATACCTAAAATCGTATGACGATTTTCCACTACCGCTTTAGCCCCTTCTCTTATAAAATCAGGCGTTTAATTTATATCAGAATCAGATGAACTCATTATATAGGTACAAATCTCTCTCTGCTATACGTATAAACAAAAGTCTTCAAATCGAAAATAGTAGATTAGTAGCCGAGGGCTGTAAGGCATCAATTGCAGTCCGAGATATTTAGGCGCACGAGCGCAGCGAGGGCGCCTATAGTTCGAGGGTGCAATTGATGCTTACACCCGAGCTAACTACTCTGCTTTACATCTCGATTGTGAGGTAAGTAGAAAAAACCGTATTACAAGAATAAAACATTTAAATGGTTAGAATTTATAGTGAAATGAGAACAATTTTAAAATTTAAGGGATATGTGTTTTTTGGGTAGGTAAGTATGTTAATAGTTTGAGATTGTGATATTTGTTGGTCATGGACAAAATCAGAACTTACTCGTTTTTCTTTTTGCCACTTCACGAATTCGTCGTTAAGTTTTCAAATATCTCTCTTTAGAACATTCAGGCAAAATATTGTTAATTGCTGCTTCAGCTTCCATTTTCATTGAATCAGGAGTGCAGCTTATATCTTCATCACTTGCAGAACTCATGTTTTTTTTCCTAATTAGTACGTATTTAAAATAAAAAAAACAAAAACAAACAATTTTTAAAGTGAAAGTTTTCTCTTCCCGCCTTTTTCATATTTTTTTTCAGGAACGAAATTGAGCATCGCCGTTCGATATTTAATATTGATGACTATTATACTCATACGAAGACAAGGCTGAATAGCGACGCGACCTCCTTTGTCTACTAACCGAACTTTTTGAAAGAGTGAAAAGTTTTTTTTTAATTACTTACCGCCCTAGGGCTTTTCTAGCTACATTATTACCCTAGAGCGCTAATTGGTTACTTACAAGCCCCATTTGGGGGTAATAAGGACCTACTTACCGAACATGAGAGATGTAAAATAAATAAAGATCGAATTACCGCTTTCCCGCCTATTTTGTTTGTTTTTTTTTCTGTGACCGGCCAGCAATTAATTTTTTTAGCCATTATTTTTTTTCATCATTGAAAAAATGGTTAATATTTTGCCCAATTCTAAGTTATTTTAAAGAAATTGTTGAAACTAAATTATAATAAAGTTGTTTAAAAAATATATATTCTTTAATTAATACTTAACTTTAAGTTATTTCAATTATATATTGTGGCTCTTCGATCAACAATACCAACGGCTGTATAGAAAGTTGAAACATAGTTCAATAGATATGTAAAAAAGAAATTTTTTTTTTTATAATTTGACAGCTGTCAGTTGAAAGCGATTCTCCCTAGGGATGAAAACAAAAGTATTACTTTCAACCCGCTCCTCGGTTAACTTCAGACCTACTTTCAGAGTATGAGTAATGAAAAGAATATTTGTACTCAAAATTTTTTATTCAAGTTCAAATAAGCCGACTTACAGATTTATGTACAAAAAGTAATACACTTAGATACTTGTCCAAGTGTTCATAAGCCAATAAGTTTGCAAGGTTTCCCTTTGTACGAATCGAAAATAGTCTATTGTAAGAAAATAACAAACATTTGTTTTCAGAAACCAATTTCCCATGATAAAAGAAAATATCATGATTCATATACTTAGTCTGGCCATAAATACTGTTACTATTAATAATAAAAAAATATTACATTTGAATTTGGAATCTGTCATTTTTATACGATTGTTTATTGTGTTTTTTCGTTTTGGCGATTTAAAATATTGTATATATTGTACAATGTATTGGATATTGTACAATATTTTGCGATATTAAAATGGAGTGGGGTGATAAAGAGAACCGAATCGCTGTGATTGCATTACACAAAGTAGGTATGGAGCCAAAAGCAATTTTTAAAACTCTCCATAAACTGGTATTAGTCAAATGTTTGTGTACCGGGCTATTAATAGGTACAATGAGACCTCCTCTGTTTGTGACAGAAAAAGACCTGGCCGTTCACGTAGTGTTCGTACGAAAAAGGTGGTCAAAGCCGTAAGGGAAAGAATTCGAAGAAATCCTGTCCGTAAGCAAAAAATTTTATCTCGGGAGATGAAGATAGCACCTAGAACCATGTCGCGTATTTTAAAAGATGACTTAGGACTTGCTGCCTATAAAAGACGCACTGGTATTTTTCTTAACTGATAATTTAAAAATAGGGTGGTAAAATCGAAACAACTACTGAAGCGGTACGCAAAGGGAGGTCACAGAAAAATTTTGTTTACAGATGATTTTTTTTTTAATTGAGGAACATTTTATCAAACAAAATGACCGTATTTATGCTCAAAGCTCTAAGGAAGCGTTCCAATAAATCGACAGAGTGCAACGTGGGTATTTTCCGACTTCAGTGATTTGGTGGGGTGTTAGCTATGAAGGAGTGACTAAGCCATATTTTTGTGAAAAAGGTATCAAAACATTTTTTTTTTTACATGATATAGGCTTACGCTTGACTACAACTTGCCTGATGGTAAGCAACGTTATAGTCTACGATGTAGCGCGCTTGCCTAGAAGAAACCGGTTTACTCTCGACTTGAAGACCGACAAATTATAGTTCAAGGGGAATAGAGATTCGGGCAAGGAGTTCCACAGTTGGGCTGTTCGCACGATGAAAGTCGACGCAAAGCGCTTGGTGCGAGTCTTTGGAACCTCAACTGTATAACGGTGCCTCCTTGCCGTACCCCTACTCGTACGATGGTGAAATGGCACAAGTGTATCAAAATACCATTCTTGAGGAGGTAGTTAAGCCCTTTAACAACACAATGTTCAATAACCAAGTATGGTCCTTCCAGCAAGACTCGGCACCGGGTCATAAAGCTCGGTCCACGCAGTCTTGGTTGGAAGCGAACGTTTCGGACTTCATCAGAGCTTAAGACTGGCCGTCGTCTAGTCCCGATCTTAATCCGCTGGATTATGATTTATGGTCAGTTTTAGAGAGTACGGCTTGCTCTAAACGCCATGATAATTTGGAGTCCCTAAAACAATCCATACAATTGGCAGTGAAGAATTTTCCCATTGAAAGAGTGCGTGCAGATTCAGATTTTTTTTTATTGACCAATAATTATAACAATCGTCAAAAAGTTTGTTATCAAGTTAAGTGTGTTCCCTTTTTTGTTTGTCAATCCTTTTGCTAGTTCCAGAAATAATATTGTCTAGGTCGCAGACACTGTTATCACCTTTACACCTACTTAGCTACCCGGGGGCAACCAGCGTGCTGCAAATGTCATCAGACTGTCTAGAATTCTGCATAATAAGTACCGGATAAACGATTATATTAGTTTTATCAATGAAATAACGTAGCTCGGACGTGTGGCCTGAAATATATAGATTTATATTTTTTTAAAGCTATCCGGATTATAATGATTTATCAAAACCGGTCCTATGTAGTGTTATTTGAGTTAATCTGCGGCAAAAATCTGTTTATTTATTTTATTATCTTTAATTAGTTAGTTTCAAATCTTTTTAATTCGTGTTTTTTTTATAAATGGGCGTGTAATCCACCTAAAAGCTAAATTCAACCAAGTCTGTTCAGCGTTTTGTGCAAATAATCATACATTTTAACCAATGCTCACATACAAACTGTCACACTTTTGATATTCTTTGTTCCTATTCGACTTCAGATCTGCATAGCACCAGAGGCGTTGCTGCGTTTGGCTTACCTTAATTTTATTGTCTTCCAGTATAGAGTTAATTGGTTTCTTATAGACAAGCGTGCTAGACGTTGCCTCAAACATAGCTTATCATCAGGCGTGAAACAGTTGTTATCGTAACAGTGGCGCCGCCATATTTTCTGCAATGTTTGGTACTAACTACAAAATATATGTAACAAGTATGCCTGCTAAGTATGAGTGTAGCGCATGCAAATCGGAGTGATGTTTTATGTGAACATGGCCATCTGCAAAGCGTCTATCAGCGAGGACCACAGAATATACAATAGTTGGCACGGAGCAACGAGGAGGGCGGGAACTGCTATTATTAAACTGGAGCTGTTCAAGCAACTGGAACTAGAGCTGTGCTGTGTTCGACTAATATTTTCTTCTTCACATTTCTGAAACCTAACTAAAATAGCATTGGTAGTACTGTAGATAGCATTTTATTGACTATTTTAATGACGAAAATAAGGAATAGGATATAATAATGATCTCAATTTAAAATAGATTAATAATAGATAATAGGTATAAGAAAATATTGTACACATACATACTAGTTTAAGTTTAAGATTTTAAATTTTATATATGTATTAAGTTTTAGATTTTAGAATATTTAATTTTAATATTAGCAACGCCCTAATTCCCCTCTTAACAGGGTAAATGTAAATACATTTAAGTATGCTAATAAAGAATTTGAATTTTAAAATAGCATTGATAGTACAAACTACTAAGCTTATATAAGGTGCTTATATCTAATCTACTTCAGGTAGGTAATTTAATGATAAAAACAACTGTTTTTTTTTCATACTGTGGCGAGATTTTTTTATCGTATATACGTCACTAGCAGTGCCCTACGGTTTTACCCGCGTTATTCAGGATAAAAAGTTGCCTACGGGGTACGTGATCTAATCTAACTCCATAGCAAATTTCATGAAAATTGGTTGAACCGTCTAAACGTGAAGAAGTAAGTGACATAGTATAAACACCTGCAAATTAGGAGTGGCCCGTGCCATTATGGGATAAATATCTCTATTGAGACTGATTCTTAAAAATATTTTATATCTAACTATTGGGCGTCCGCGGCCACTTCCGGGACCTCATACTACCTAACCTACATACTAAATATCATGAAGATCCGTTCAGTAATATCTTCAATGTTCAGACTTTCGACCCTCTTCAGCTTTTTTAGGTACATGTATAGATTACATTCAATATTGTTTGTTTGCGCTCCGAGCTAGACAACCATCAAACATGTGGGTGCTTAGTATAACGTCCGGGTTAAAATGCCTATGTGATAGTCCTTAGTCTAGGTAATATAAAAAGACTAGATTTACGATAGGCCACGCTACAGCCCGCTTGGTGTTAAGCAGCGCTGAAGAGCCTGTAGTCTATAGTCTGTCTATGTAGCACGCTTGATTAGAAAAAACCTATTCACTACGGATCTGAAATCACATAGATTAAAATTGTCAGGAAATATAAAATAATATAAAAAATTGCATTACTTAAAGTTTTACAAAATTATGTTAGAGTTAGCCTTCCGACTATAATGGAAATGGTATTAAAGTTTGTATTTACATTTTAAAATTAACTCTTTTACAGTAATAACAGTTTCATATTACGATAGTACTTACCTATAACGTCGCGAGTAAAGCAAAGCAGTGGACGGAAATCTGTATTCTATTATGTATGACTGCGAGGGTAATATGTCTACATTTGCACGGATCCATTAACCATCGGTGATGTAAACAACGCCGTCGGCCGGTAACTTGAAAGGGCGGCGAGGGCAACCGGATAGTAATAGGAGACGCTTCATGCAACGCACATGAGATAAAGTCAGCACTAAACCACTGGGCCTGTGGATATAATCTCAACTAAAATTTAGTCCTACAAACATAAGGCCAAGAACAAAGGTGCTGACATTATTGTTATCTTGCACTGGACGTAAGATCAATTTCTATTTGCCTACGTTGTGATTATCGACACTACAAAGATACGACATCGTATAGCTTAATAGAATCAATTGCAGGTGCACTGACATGTTGCCGAAAGTGGTACCGACTTCTTAAAAAAGAGGTTATCAATTCTATCCATCCGAGATCCAAGGATCATGGAGATAATTATAATATGATCTCCATGATCCTATCAGATACGTATATCTGTTATAATAAGACAAACATGAAAATCCTTGGATAGGATTCAATCAAATTCAAAGTACGTATAGCAAATTTTGTTGAAAACTGAAGTGATATCAATTTGATATGTGATATTAAGAACAAACAATGCACATACTAGTTCAAGCACATACACATAAACACTCAAACATTCTTACTCAATACTATTTATACATATACAAATATATATATATATATATATATACACACACACACACACACACACACTACACTCACACAATACACAAAATTAGGCTAAGATTTTTCTTTTAAATATTTCTCTTTTTATTTCCTAATTTCAATTTTGATTAGCTTTGTTTCTGTAAGATGAGCTTTCCAACCTATTGAAAAAATGTTTCCCTGAAGGAATCAGCTGCTACAACACGAGAGACCCCTTTCTCTCAGCGTAGCAGCTGCTCGACATATCTTTTGTTTTCTAAAATGCCCTATTTTAAATTACATTATTAATAAGTGTTAGTATTATAAGAGTTTGTGTGTCCAATAAACATTTTTATTATTATTATTATTATTTTACTTTATTTTTTTATGGGCCAGATTTGTCAATTCTGTACAGTCCTTTTTCAGCGTGTTGAGAAATTAGTATGCACGCATTTTCGGAAGAAACAGGACATAAAGAAGGGCGCGGAAATTAGTCGGTTAATTATTTCAAATTTCTGTGTCCGAGTATTCCACCTGGCCATTAAATAGGTTCTGCGCTTGATCAAGTTATAAAATATTACATTAATTTTAAAATTAACTTCAATTTTTATAGGCAAATGCGCTAGATTACAGACAACAGCAATGCTTAACACTAGGGGGTTGTGGTCAATCGTAAGTACCTATATCTAGAAAAAAAACATAAAGTTGGTCACTAGCTGCATCTATCATTCTGCGCAAACTCAAAATAATGCATCTCATCAACCAATAGCAGTCCAGCTAGAGCAGGAAGGAATCTGTATAGCTCTTACACGCAGTTTGTATAAGTCAATGTAGATCTAGGACTATAGGTATCATAGACTACTACCTCCTTCCCATCCATGACTGCCTGGTAATATTACCGGTAAAGCCTATAAGATCCCTCCCCTTCTTACGGTGTTTGAAAAATTACCATAGAAGAAAGTCACGCTGCCCGACACCTTTTATTTAAGTACAGCAAAAAACTGGTTGCACAAAATAATGTTTATTTAAACTTATCGAACTAGATACAGAGGCATGAATCACATAGTGCCTGCAGTAAGAAGAACTTGCATGTAATTATTAATATCTATATACTTAATACTAATTAAAAATTAAAAGGCCAGAAAAAGTTATGAAGAAAAGGTTGGTTGCATAAACAACACTGTATGAACACATTGAACTAGATAAAACGGAATAAATCAATTATGTCTATATCAATTAAACTCTACAAGTTGGAGTTTCATTGAATCTCACTCAAACTCTCTATTAAACTCTATAAGATACAACAATATGTAGAAAAGGTTGGTTGCTTAAACAACACATAGGTAACTATGAACACATTGAACTAGATAAAACGGAATAAATCAATTATGTCTATATCAATTAAACTCTACAATTTTGAGTTTCATTGAATCTCACTCAAACTCTCTATTAAACTCTATGTTGTCCAATCAAATTTTCCAGGGGAATGTGTTTTCAATAATTAAATACCTACTCTCTTTTTGCGCTCTAAAAAGATATTACAGAGAGAACATATCGTCTGGGAGAGATGTGAGAACTTGCGTATCGTATGCAAATGGCTGGGGAGCTATGTCTGCCGCGTAATACAGAGTTTCCCCGTCTCGCACCGGCTGCAGATTGGACAGGTTCAAAAAGTCCAAGTTGTTCTGCTCGTCAATAGCCTTAGCATAGCTTTCAAGAGGCAGCGAGCCGCCTGAGACGTGGGACCTCATGTGGAAGTTCAAGTGGCTCCTCTGTTTGAACTTGCGGCGGCACACGGAGCATTCGAAGGGTTGGATGTTAGTGTGCGTGCGCATGTGCTGGCGGAGATGAACCGACTGGGAGAAAGTCTTGGCGCAAATGACGCAGCGGAAGGGCTTCACTTTGGTGTGTATGCGGAGGTGCTGGTCCAGGCCGCCCTTCTGCGTGAACCCCTTGGAGCAGAAGCTGCACACGTAGGGCCGGACACCGGAGTGCATGCGCATGTGCTGCTGCAGCCCGCTCTGCTGCGTGAACCGCTTGGCGCACAGCGGGCAGGGATGCGGCTTGGCCTTGCAGTGGTGCACGCGGTTGTGCGTGTCGAACTGGCTGCCGAGCAGGAAGGTCTGGCCGCAGGGCCGGCACGAGAACACTTGCAGCTGCGCGGCCAGCGTCTCGCTCAGGTTGAAGTCGCGGTGCAGCCACTTCTCGCACACCTGGCACCGCAGCGCCGCCTTCCTGCGCCTGGTGTGGTTGTCGCGGTAGTGCACCGAGTAGTCGCAGCAGTCCAGGAACTTCTGCCCGCACTGCAAGTCGGCCGTGTGCGGCGACGGGAACGTGCAAATAAACGGGCCCCTGCCAATAAAACAATACATTCAATTCAATAAAACAGCGTTCTCGTAAGTTTCTTAAGCATTGATTACCATTATTGTGTCACTATAAGTTCAAGGAAATAAAAACACTATCTCATATACATGTGTCTATTGTCAACTTATTTTTTTTTTTGTCAATTAAATAGGCATAAATCATAATACTAAGTAATTTTGCAATGTAAGAACATTTATAAACCCTGGGCCGAAGTGATCACACAGGGGACATGGGAAGGAACAAGTCAAGTCTTAATAAAGTTGCATTGCACTTACTTCACTGGCACCGGCACCATAGGCGGCACCGGTTTTTCTTGTTTCTCTGCAACATCTCCTTCGACCTCGGACTTCGGACTTCGGCGCGTCGTGAGGCCGTCATGAACGGAGTCCGCAGATGCACTCGCTGTGCTCGGGATGTATTTGTAGCCGACTGTATGTTTCTGCAAGTAAGTAAGTATGTAAGTACGAGTAGGTACGTAAAAAAAATATAAAATTAAAAAACACATCCCGTTACACTCTGTTCACACTTATTCTGTGTTGACAGAAACTTAAGAGTCTCGCGCCAGACTAATGCGGAGCCACGAATGGTTCCGAACGCGCCCGACTTCAGCCGAGCGCATCGACGCGGTCGAAGTCGCAGGCACAGCTAGTATCTTATATTATAAGACAAGCCATGTATACCATATAAAGGTACGTACCTAAGTAAATCTATCACTAATGCTATTAAGACGAAAGTAGGTGAATGAAGAGATGAATCTAGAAATCTAGAATGGCAAATAGGCTATTTTAATTCTGGATTATCGCGGCATGGTACCTTACTATAATATAACACTAGTGCCCGTGTTCAGTAGACTTTGTTATTAGCTCATGAAAATTTTTTTTTTTTTTTTTTATTCTTATTTTTAAGGGACTTTTGTTATTACATGTCAGTCCCATTGTATATACTATACTAATTACAAAAAATATTAAACTATTATGGAGATGACCTGTTCACCCAAATATCTCACTTAAGTTGAGACATGTAGGAGAACAGATCTCTCGCCGCGTCACAGTGAGGCACAGCTAGTATATCATTGAAGCAACCCACATCCCGCAGGTTGAGTTGGTAGGTCACTGCAAGGGCGTGCCGCTCCTGCTGAAGGCGGACACACTCTACCAGTACATGGTACACATCCTCTACAACTCCACATGTTTCACAATTCGGTGTATCCGCCTTCCGCATGAGGAATGCGAATTTTTTTAACGGCATGTGTCCAGTTCTTAGTCTATGTGCTGTAACAATTAACTTACGTCCCATAGAAACATTACTGAACCATGGTATAGGAGGGGGCTCACATACTATTGTTTTATACCAAATACCTTTATACATAGATCTTTCATCAAAGTATTCTTTCCATGTTTGATAACACTGTTTTCTAAATTTGGGCAGTATTTCGGTATAGTTTGGCAAAACACTATAATTACGGCCTTCTAAAACCGCCTTTTTTGCAAGTGAGTCAGCCTCCTCATTACCTTTTAAGCCAATATGCGATGGTACCCATTGCAATTTAATATCAGATCCCCGCGCAGTTAACTCGGCCAGTTGAGATATAACTTTATAAGCCGTGGACACTCCCCGCCTGCCCGACGTGCATCTCAAGATATGTTGCAGTGCACTTCTACTGTCAGTACATATCACAGCCTTTCGCATCATGTTATCAACAATGTAAGCGAGTGCTTCCGATATTGCAATGAGCTCCACCGTCATAATGGATACATTTTGATTATTTATTTTATAACAATTATTACTATTTATACTAGAGGATGGGTCATAAAACGCCGCTCCTCGTCCATTGTCACTCTTTGAACCGTCCGTATATAGTATACACCAACCATGATATTTATCACTCAGCTCTTTAGTCGTTTCGGCTTTTAAATTATATACCTCTTGCGAGTTTTTTGGGCCTTTTAAACAATCTAAATTAGTAACGATAATATCCGCACAGTTACAATTAGTAATCCAAGTATGTAATGAGAACATATCTAATAGTGATGAAGTATATATGTCTTCGTTGCAAACATTAGATAAAGTGACTACTAACAAAGGATTTTTTTTACGCCACCAATAGCCGTAGGTAGTTTTAGACTCGTCACATCTCGTATGCAGCAGAGACAGCGCTCTGAGCGGCTCGTTCTCTGTGGACGCGCGAAGCTTCATACAGTACTTCATGGCTAAATACCTTCTCCTAATATGCAGTGGAAATACACAGAGCTCACTCTCCATGGCGTGTACCGGAGTACTTCTTATAAACCCACCAATCGTTCTCAAAGCCTGATTCTGAACCTTATCAAGTTTATATGTATGCATTTTTGCACAGTTATCAAATAAGTATGATCCGTAATCTAATCTACTCCGGATTAATGATATGTATAACTTACGTAAATGTGTGGGATGAACGCCCCAGTTAGATCCTGTCAAAACTTTCAGTAAATTGAGGTATTTTTGAGTTTTAGAGACTATTTCGACAATGTGTTTTCTCCATAAGAGGGAGCAATCTAACCAAAGATCCAAATATTTGTATATAATAACTCTTTCAATCTGGTGGTTGTTTATTTCTAATTTTAAACTTTTCTTTCTCTGTCCCCTGCTAAATACACAAAATTTAGATTTCGGTATTGATAACTAGAGTCCTAAATCATCAAGCAATTTGATAAATATTACTAATGCACTTTGAATAGCATTTCTACTTATATTAATATTCTTATGACTATTAAATAGAACAAAATCATCTGCGTATTGGCAAATGTATACAAAGTTAATGCTTTTACAAATTTTAGCTGTGGTTAAATTGAAAAGCAAGGGAGATAATGGACAACCTTGAGGAAGTCCTTTGCTTGCATTTCTATATAATATGTCAGACACCTGGTATGTATCATTAAAAATTACAAGTTTTCTTCTGTATAAAAAGTTCCATAGATACTCACAGATTTGTTTACCTACTTCTAAACTGTCCAGTATCTGTGTGGTTTTGTCAACGAGAATATTGTTGTACGCGTTTTCGATATCAAGAAAACATGCTACGGTCGGTATATTATCTGTAAGCCCTATTTGTATCTGAGTCACTAGACGAACTAAGCAGTCTAAACTTGACTGTCCGTTACGGAACCCAGCTGTGTACGGCGATAATAACTTATTTTTCTCAACAAACCATTCTAATCGTTTGTTAATCATATTATGTAATATCTTACAGAGACAAGAGATCAAAGAGATAGGCCTTAACTTAACATCTGAAACTAAACCAAATTTCGGAATCGGCACTATAGTAATTTTCCGCCATTGGTAAGGGATTTCACCTGTTGACATGACAAGATTGTATAATGCAAGCAGGTACTGTTTAGCGTTTCTGGGTAAATGATGAATCATTGAATATGTAATACCATCACTTCCTGGAGCAGTATCTTTTTTCTTAACGCATTTTGTCATCTCGTGAAAAGTAAACTCACTTTCTAAACTAGCATTGACCGATCTATATATAGGCTTGTTAGGTATAACAAAATCAGGGGCTAAATTGCACAACAACTTTTCTTTATCTTCATGAGAGACATATACTTTTGGGTACCTATAACCTTTAATCCATCTAAGCCGGTTCCACATATCAGATAACGTCGTGGATTCATTAATATCATCACACATCTTTTGCCATCCCTCAGCCCTAGCTTTGTTAATTTCGGATGTTGCCTTGTCCTCTTTTTCTTGCAGACATTTAAGATTAGCTGGCGTGGGGTTCCGTCTAAATATAGATAGTGCTAGCCTACGCTCTGCTACTACTTTCGAAAGATTAGGTGTCCAGTAAGGTTTTGGTCGAAATTTACTAGTAGGATTCTGGCACAGTTTTACAAAAGGAATATGCTTATCAGCTGCTTCAGATATCTTAATGATCAGTAAATCATGTAGCATCTGAGTATTAAAAGTATTTGTAGAAAGCGGTAAATTATCCTCTATGTCTTGTGAGTACTTCGTCCAATTAGCTAATTTAAAGTTACGTTTTTTGATGTATTGTAGCTGATTGCAATATTTAAACCGAATCTTTAAAACCATATGATCACTTTTTAAGTTTTCACTCAAAACTTTCCAATCAAAATGAATGGATATATCAGATGAAGCGAAAGATATGTCTGGACTAGTTTTTTGTAAAATATTATTCACCATTTTAACTCGTGTAGGTTGACCGTCATTTAGCGAAACGAAATTAAATTCTACTGCTGCATCATGAATTAATCTACCTCTAGGAGTAATTTTACTTGACCAATCAGTATGATGCGCATTAAAGTCACCAACAATCAACGAATTCCTGGGAAACGTTGAGAACACTGAATCCCAGTCATCTTGAGTTGTAGTGACCCAGTCTGGACAGTAGATTAGTATAACATTCTGTAAAGTACCGCAATTTAAAAGTTTTAGACATAGCATTTGAATATCTGTGTTTGAGAGATTTATAATGTATTGTTGTACCTTAACCGTAGAATGAACAAAAATAGCGATACCTGCACAGCCATCATCCCTGTCTTTTCGGAATGTGTTATAACCTGACACTCGTGGCTCGTAGTCAGAATGAAACCACGTTTCGCTCACAAATGCCAGATGAACCTTTTCTTGAGCGAGAAGCGGAGTAAAGTCAGAAAGTTTGTTACGTAAGCTCCGTGCATTCCACTGCACTATGTTCAAAGAGTGAATGGTTTGATTTCTATCCATAGTTGCTTAAAAAAGAGACCAATTTCTTCAGGAAGAAGTCTTTGTCAACCACCCTAAGCAATAACTGCAGACTCTCCTCAACTATGATACTAAATACACTTTTTAACTTTTCTTCAAAACTATTGTTATTTTCAAAAACACGTTTCACTTTTTTCACTAATTTAGAAAACATTTGTCCGAAATTCCCTTCCTTCTCCGAATTGGTTTCATTCAAGACCGGACTTTCGTCGAAGTTAGTAACATCCGCTTGACTTTCTTCTTGACTATTTCGTTCGGGTCTTATATTTTTCTTCTTCTTGGTCAGCGATAGAGAATCTTTGTCATCATCTTTCAGTAGGGATGGTTCTGTAATTACTTTTTTAAAGACCGGACGAGATTTGGCTACGTCACTATATGACCGCGTTCCACTGTCTGCCGAAGTTGATGCACCGTGGCCGTCGACAGTGCTATTTACTTCATTCACTATACGTATTTTATCTTGGTAACTATTTAAGGCCATTCTGTAGGTACAATTTTGAGCGCACATCAGACGTCTTATTTCTTTTTCCTTAAGAAAAATAGGGCATTGTTTATCCATTGCCCAATGCGGGCCTCCACAGTTTACACACTTGAACTTGTTTGTTTCGCAATTTTGGTGATCACCCCCGCACTTGGGGCATGTAGCCTTATGAGAGCAGGCGCGAGCTAAGTGCCCAAAGTGCCAACATTGTGAACATTGGCTTACGGGGAATGTGTATGGCTCCACTTTAAACCTACACCCGTATCCGTGGACGTACGGGGGCAAAGTGGGGCCCTTGAAACTCAGACGAATTGTTTCAGATTCTACCCATTTTCCTTCTTGATTGAGGCGCTTAAGCCTCCTGACTGCTACAATTTCTTGGTCACAGTTTAAAGTTTTACTAGCTTCTTCTTCAGTTATATCCAGGTCAACTTGCCTAACGAGCCCATATGTCAAATTGACCTCATCGGCTAGCTGGCACCTGTATCCTAAAGACTCCATTTTTTTGTTTTTTAACAGCTTGTCACAGTCTGACTGACTGTCAAAATCAATTATTACTTTGAATGGCCTCCGGGTCACAGACGGACTCCTCCATGACGCGTTCGAATGTGTTCGAACGTGTCCGAACGTGTTTCGGTGAGTTGTGTCGCGTCGAACGTAGTGAGCACCGATACGTGCGTACGCCACGGGTACTGGCGCGCGACTGCTCATGAAAATTAGAATGAAAGAATAAAATATTTCGTTACATTTGACACAGCGCCATCTAGCCTCGTACTGAGCAAGGAGAAGGGCACTTTGACGTTCCGACTAAAATGGCACAATTGATGATATACCTACTGCGTTTCCGTTGCAACCTGAAATTGTTGCAAGGTAGCATATAAATCGGTGAAGTTTCTGTACTTGAGTCTCGCGACAGACTAAAGCGCGCAACTTCCACATTCTCGGCAAAACTACACGAGACATAGCGAATACGAGAATGTGGAGGCTTGCCGAATATGTATTCGGCAAATCTCGCCTATGTTCGTGCAGTCTCCATCCCGTGTCGGTATTTCGTATCCGAATCAAAGGGCTCTCGTGTAGTTTTGCCGAAACACAAAACACTCCCTCCACATTCCCGCCGCGTGAGTCTGTGAAACTCACGACTGGGTTCGTAAATTAGTTCTGATAATTGTTTCTCCATTGTTTCACTGAAATAAAACCAAACCATGAGTAACACTTTATTGCAGACACATCATACTAATTGTGCAGATACATCATCTACTGTGTCGGGTGCGTTCGGAACCATTCGTGGCTCTCCACATTCTCCACGAGAGGTTTTGTCTCGGGTCTCGCCAAAACTATTGACGAGACGAGAGCAGCTCTCCACATTCTCGCTCGCGCATTTGTGCGCTCTGTACTCGAACGAGATGGACGTGGAAACAGCTGTCGCTGCAGCATTGTGTGCTGTGGCTTATTACAATTATAATTATTTATAATATTAATTCATTATTAAATTAATATAATTTTAATAATAATTAATTAATTAATATAATTTTAATACTACACAGTAGACGATGTATCTGCACAATTAGTATGATGTGTCTGCAATAAAGTGTTACTCATGGTTTGGTTTTATTTCAGTGAAACAATGGAGAAACAATTATCAGAACTAATTTACGAACCCAGTCGTGAGTTTCACAGACTGACGCGGCGGGAATGTGGAGGGAGTGTTTTGTGTTTCGGCAAAACTACACGAGAGCCCTTTGATTCGGATACGAAATACCGACACGGGATGGAGACTGAATGGACTGAATGGAATTCTGTTAGCAACAATGATATATTAGGAACTGAATCAGTAGAATCAGATATATTCGCAGTTTCCTCTCGGTCATTCGGTCTAAGTCGTATTCCTCTCCTCGTTCCTGAGAGTCATGGCTCACTCGTAAAAACATACAATTGCATATCCACTCAAGCGCTGGCGCAACGCACTTGCCTAGCCGAGAAGCGCTGCGCGGATGAACAAATTACCAACCGCAAAATACCGCGTATGGTTTTTTAGTTTTTCCGTTTTCACCTAATTTTAAGAAATAACATTTATGTTCTACAAGTTGTTTTGGAAAGTAGACAGATAGGGCTTTATATAAATATGCTTTGTTGATATAGTTACGAATGTTTTAATACACATAATCACGTGAACTAAAAATATGTTGATTATTACGTTCACCTGTTGTAAATAAATTATATTTCTGAACAAAACAGCAATACAGTAAAAAATTAAATTGTTTCCGATAGAACATATTCTAGGCTATTATAGAACAAAAAATAGAACATAAATGTTATTTTTAAAAAAAGTTGATTAAAGTCATAAAAATGAGCGACTTGTAGTGATTTCTAACGGACGGGTCGGCGCGCTAAATGGAAAACAAAAATAGAAAACGTAATACCTATAGGTTTGTTTTACAAAATATTTATCTATAACATGGTTTACATAAAACTAATTGAAAATAAAAAAGAAATTAATGAAAAAAATATGTAAATACCTCGATAAAAAACATTCAATGCTTTGACTATCTGTAAAATTTGCACAAATGACACCATTCACAGTTTTGTTGTTATCACATAATAGTTTAGTAACATGATAACATTATTATCACACAGGAAACTTAGTAAAAAGTTTTATAAAACTTAATAACTTATCTTCATGAAAACAGAAGAAATCACTACAAATATTACACATAAAAAACTAGTCGACGCGACTGAAAAAGCCCACTGTAGAGGCACGCAGCGCTTTAAGCCATGAAGTAAGGGCGCATTCTCAGCGTAACTAGCTGCTTAAAATGATGCTAGCGTGTATGCTATGGATTGTTATGCACTTGTGCGTTCATTTATTTTTCTAAAGCCAAATACTCAAATAACTTAACGTGTTGATGAAAGATCATAAATATTGCCAACAAAGCTGGCACTTGTTTGTAGCCTCAGGCTCTCAGTGGTTCCGTGCCATGAAATATTATTTATATTTACTATACACATGTTCTGTCTTAGGTTTAAAAATAAATCTGGTCATAAAATAAATATAAAAAATTGTAATACATTAAGAAAACAAATTTAAAAAATAATAATATGTTGTTAAAATATGAATGTTACCGACCAGCAACTTAAAATATCAACCGAACCCTAAAACCGAAGCAACAAAAAAGTACGGCGAAAACTATAAATACAAAAAGCTATGTGCAGATGTGTTACGAAATTTGTGCTTTAACCATACAGCAATAGAGACGAATATAACTTTCGTTATTCACCTTAACCCATGCTGATGCAGGTTCAAGTGTTTCATTACACTTGAAGCATATTCGTCGTAGGAAGGTTGTTAGTAATATAGTAACCATTGTTTGTTATAGGTATGTTTGTAGTATCTATGTAGATGGATAATGAATGTCTCTGTGAACACGAAAATAATTTTACCAGATAACACACCTATACTTTTGTAATGGCCGACACTGGGCAACTACGGTTGCCCGCAGCGCTTTTGCTAGTTTGTACCTGAAGTAACAATCCTACAAAATATCAATTAATCCCGTATTAAACTGTAATATTTTGTGTTATTAATATACTATTTAGTTTATAAAGTATATGTGTAATGTATATTGCTATTAAACATGTTTTGAATTCATTTACAAACTACTTAAAGGCGCATCGCAGACACAATTTTTTTTCAAAATACATTTTTTCTTAAAATTTAACCACATTTTTTAAAACAAATACTGTGGTATGATAAATAAAAGTACAAAATCAATATGTCTGAAGAAAAACAGTAATAAAAACACCTATTCATATTTTAAAATTCTAAGTTCTTGGCGCGTGTTTTGAGCCTGCACTCTCAAAATTCAAATGGTTGCCAGATATATTTTTTTCTCTACGTCCATTGAAATTTTGCTTCTACTGAATAGTGTTGCTCAACCTATAACGTTCTTAGTCGATTATAATCGTGTGTCACTTCAAACAGTCGACTGAGTGGCTTTTTCACATCACTTGAACCTAAATCAGCTGTACTGCCGTCGTAAGAAAGAAGGGCACAACTAACATTTTTTCCAAAATTGAGTTACATACATATTTGGAATCAGGAAAAAAAGGCTTATCTGCTAAATTTTTTGTAAAATTTTAAGAATAAGATACACGAAATAACGTTAAGCTTAAAGGGCACAACTGAATCATTTTTTGTATTGTAGTTTGTAAAAAGAGCATATCTGACGTAGGACACGTAAAAAGGTCACAAATTTGTAGTTGGTACTTTTATTTTACTAAAATATTTTTAAACTGACTAATTGAAAAGGCACAATTATCTTGCATTAAAATTGTTAAGGCTTAACTGTGACAAACGTGTCGTGTTTTAAAATTTACCATAGCATTTATTTATAAAGAAAAAGCACATCTGCCAGTTATGCCTTTACTATCTAAACTACAACTTAATAGTTTATTTTAAGAAAGTCACATCGGCTGTTATGCCTTTCCAACTAAACATGTTTGAGTGGCGGTGAAGTGCGGGGGACGAGATACGTAGGAAACTGCGCCAGTTGTGCCTGCCTGACATATCACGGCGAGACCACGCTTGTCAGCGCGCCGCTCCGGGTAAGTTTATTTTAGTTTGTTTTTAACAGTGCTTAATTCATAAATGTAATGCACGAATTATCTAGGCTAGGTATGTATGGCATCGAATCGGTAAACGCCCGCACGTCACACAATAACAAAGTTGTTGTACGACGCGCGTTGTGACGTTGCGATGCTGTGCATTCCTACTTTATAGATTATTTGCGCGTTATTAAGTAATAGTTTGAATTTTGATTCAAGTGTTAAGTAGTGTATTTGCGGATATTTATTTTCTAAGTGTTTCATTTAGCTAAAAATACAGTGATACCAAAATGTCTAGAAATGGCAATCATTTCTTAATAATTTTTCTACACAAAAAATAATTTATGTATGATGTCAAAATGTACTGTTATTCTTCACTTTATTATAGATTACTTTTTACTTATTAATCATCTGGAAAAGGACAAATAAACTAAACAAGTATACTCATGTAGCGCCGCCATATTTTCTGCACTTTGCGTAGCGTTCTCTACCTAGTCTGTGACACTTTTTGGTTGAGGTATTTATACCTATTTGATGAAGTTTGTGTTCAGTGCGTTCTCGAAATTCCTCGGCAATTAATCAAATTGAGAGTATTGTTTTTTTTTCAGCAATAAGGAGTCACGAGCCTCAAAATTAGTGAGTGCTTTAGGAATTGGCAATAATGCAGTTGACGAATGGACACCCGCACCGTCATCAAGTGGGATTCAAAACTCACTGCCACTATCGTGCTCACAGGATATTTGGTCTGATTTTGATTCTGATGATTCAGTATTAGACAAAAATTATGAAATACCAAAAACACATGAAAAAATGGACAGTGATGATACTGATTCCGAATCTGACTATATACCATGTTCACAGCGAGTTCTAGGAAAAAACATTTTAGAATCACCGGAACATTCAGATGAAGAAACAAACCACGTTCAATTGACAAAGAAAGGAAACATAAGAAAGCGACAAACATATAACATTAGTCTCAAAGATCGAAAGCGACAAAAGAGAGAGGAAAAAATATTTAATAAATATTTTGTTAAACCTGGATGCCATGAAAATGTCTGTAAAAAAAATGTTCGACGCGCTTTTCAGAGGAGTATCGCAAAACAGTAAATCGTAATTTTTGGAAAATGTCTTGGATGGAACAAAAATATTTCTTTTTGTGTAACACAGCTCAAAAAAAACCAGAAAGACCAAAAAACAGAGAAAATGATGCTAAGGAGGTCGTAATTACGTACGGTCTAAAACTGTCTTATATATAATTAGAATATATAGTGCCTTAAGTTTATTGTTGTTTCTTGATTGATTTTGAATTTGTGATATTAATAAAAACAGGTATGATTTAAGTAGGTATTGAAATTGTGTGATTTTAGTAAAAGTTATTGTGATTTTTTGAATAAATACTGTGATTTTAAGATACTGAAAACATAAGTACAAATTAAACTAAGTTAATTGATATGAGTGACAGTTCCTTTAAATATTTTGTTAAATAACATAAATATTTAGTTTTAGAATTTTTCTGATAACATTTTATAATAAAAATTTGTGTCCTAATAACCGTTTTTTTACTAAATGTGCATTAATACTGACAACTTTAGTACAAAGCATAGGCACAATTGAATAAATATGCCTTTTAAATGTAATGCTCAACTTTTTTTTCGCATATTATCACATTAAAAGGTCATATTTGGTTATTTGTGCCTTTTAAGCATAATATTACATAATATTCTTGA
This sequence comes from Macaria liturata, assembly GCA_964023185.1. NCBI lineage: Eukaryota > Metazoa > Arthropoda > Insecta > Lepidoptera > Geometridae > Macaria > Macaria liturata. The sequence continues at coordinate 17,319,742 of OZ026808.1, read as the reverse complement.
TTTTTTATGCTACGTTGAAAATATTTTTTTCAGTTATATATTATATACATATGAAATACATAATATTGTATTTATAATCTTTTAGTAATGGTTAAACTCCTATAATTTTCATTTAAACATTTTCGAAATATCTATTTAGTTGCGTAATTATTGACATTTGAAATTGAAATTTTTAAACCCGATTTTCTTAAAATTTACATAATGTAAGATATGCCCTTTTTTGTTATGACGGCAGTGTAGGCCACCGCGGTTGCCTTCATCGCTTTATCGATCATCGCGCAGGCAACTACGGATGCCCGCATCGCTTGAGTGGTAAAGAACAAATAAATCTACAATGGAGATATGAAACCTTTTTTTTTAAACAAGATAGGCTCACGCTTGACTACAACTCGCCTGATGATATGCAACGTTATAATTTACAATCTAGCGCGCTTGCCTAGAAGAAACCGATTCACTCTCGACTTACATAGGACTAGGCCCAAGTAGCATTCATTGTATTATGTATTGCAAGTATTAATAAAATTAGTAAACTAACTGACCTTATCATCATAATACGTCTGCTCAGGTAGCTGGCTGTCGCTGGACCCCTCCCCGTCGTGCTGCCAGATGGCGTGATTCCGCAGCGCAGTCGCGTTGTAGAACGTCTTCTTGCAGATGTTGCACATGTGCACGGCAAGCGGCTTCTCGTCCCAAGTCTTTAACAAAGTAAGTAGCTTCGTAAGCGGCCAACACTGGTGTCAGGAGTGCTCAAACCGCCCTCAGGCTCTCTGACATGACTTAATCACTGCAGTACTATGACAAAACAGCCGGGATCTACAATTAAACGTTCCATATCCGACCCATGGAAGCACTCATAATGGAATGCCACTTTAGACCGCGTCAACCTTTGTTTAACATTGGTTGAGGAACAGTCAGACATTGAAAAATTAACATAAAAGTTACTTTTAGTTGTAATAACCTGGTAGCACTTACGTCATTAATTTTATTATGCGTCCACTGGACGAGGCGGACAACCGGGACGCGCGTGCTGACTCGTCCTCCTGATGATGGAAACCTCAGTTTTCCGAAACTTGTCGAGATAATTTTCGACAAAATGATTGACGTAAGTGCTAGCCGGTTATTACAACTAAATTTAATCATGCCTTACGGGAACTATACCTTTTTTTACAAGAAATGGGTTTGCACTTGACCGTAATTCACCTGATGGTTAGCAATCATTACGGTCTAGGATGGAACGTGCTTACCCAGTAAGAACCGATTCACTTTCGCTTTGAAGAAAATATACTAATCTATACTAATAAAGCTGAAGAGTTTGTATGTTTGTTTGTTTGAACGCGCTAATCTCAGGAACTACTGGTGCGAATTGAAAAATGATTTTTGTGTTGAATAGAACATTTATCGAGGAAGGCTTTAGGCTATATAACATCACGCTGCAACTAATAGGAGCGAAGAAATAATGGAAAATGTGGAAATAACGGGGAAATTATTCATCTTTGAGGGCTTTCGTTGCGTGCGCTGCGAAAACGGTTCAAGATATCCAAAAACTATGTATGAAAGAATTATTCCTCTTGAAATGATCTAACAAAATGTCCGCGACAGTATATGTCTATCTTTTAAGATTAACTCACTAGAACCGTTTTTATGGTAATAACTATTCCACGCGGATGAAGTCACAGGCACCAGCTAGCACAGTGATAAAAGTTACTTCAAATAAAGCCCGGACTTGTAAAAATAGTAATAGCGTTTGTTTAATTGAAATCGGACTGAGATAAGGCGGCGCATCAATCAGAGGCCGCGCGCCGCGCGCGACGTCACGGCGCGGCAGCCGGCAGTGACTATTATGATATGACTGCCAGCTGGAGCTGATCATTCGTGCGGTCTCTTTGCCGGATTTTGCACCGTACTTTAATATAAACGGGATATTTTCTGCTTAGTTGTCTACTTTTTATATTTGCTGTTAAAATACTCATGAGCCATTTTGATTGCCTCCGCTACATAGCTGAGCTACAGGCGCTGTTAATTTAACAAAGAAACAAATAGCACAAGTTATGGCTGTATGGTAGGTAAGTTTGAGCTATCGCTGTTTTTTAACTAAATATTTTTTAATCAGATAGATATCAATCTAAGCTTTCAAATAACTCAACATTGTATTAGTAGGTACTTTGCTATTTGCAATTAACAAACAACTTTGTTTATTTTGTAATTTCATCACAATTACTGAAATAGTTTTAAAACGGCCATTTTGATCTGATTCTTCTATGGTAGGTACTTACCTTCATAATCTTAAGTGACGGTGTGCTTTGAGAGGGTGTGACTGGTATAACAGCTATAGTTGATAGCTGGTGATCGATCTCCCCAAAATTTGCCGTAGGAGTTTCTAGAAAGAAATAATCATTAATATGACTAGTATGTAAGTATACCTACCTACGTTTACCTACTACTATTTGACTAACGAAACAAGTTCTGAAAAGTTAGTAAGTAAATCAGTCCATGCAAGCACCTAACCGAGGTTCCAGTAAACCTAGTTTGAGCGCCAGTTCCTAAGGTTCAATTCCAACACAAGCCTTCTCGGTGTAGGTAGACCACGGCGTCGCTTTAAAACAATGCGAGAATGGCAAAATTTCTAGTTACTAAATACCTAGGTACTGAAAACACGTTACCCACGCCAAGAAGTAAATTATGTAGATAGCTACTTACCATTGCCTGTGGGATTCATTTCGACGGGGGTCTGCGCTGCATTTGCAGATATTCAATAATATTCAATAATTTAATACGATGCAAGAAATATGAGAAGTTTGAATCAAAAATCGCTTCACAAAAACACTTTTGTCCTTGAGTTGAAGAACTAACCAATGAATGAAGATGTCATTATTCTTTCACTTTCCCGCCAATATTTGCTCGCAGCAATCAAATATTATAATATGACAATGTCAAGTCAACTGTCATTTTTTTTTTTTTTGAAAAAAATAACAACTTTATTTACAATAATAAAATATAAAAACAAGGGAAGATGAACTAAACATACTACTTCTAACTACTACAAAAATGGGCACTTAGAAAATCTTTAGAAAAGCCTAAAGATAATCTGAGTGATCCAGCCCACTATCAGAGGGCAGCGTGCCCAGCATACTGGCCGCATTACCACGCTGGATGGCAATGCTGATACGTTGAGCCAGAAAAAGGCCAGCATTTTGGTCATGCGTCGCGTCAACCAAGCGCTCCGAGAGGTTTAGCTGTCAAATAGAATCCAACACTGCAAACAATACTCATTGTATGATGTTATTCCTCCTGAAATTCCTCGTCCTACTTCCCTTAAATTCCTGCTATCCCTTGTACATTCCAAATTTGTAAATATCTTATGTAAATATATTAAAAATAATTACATAAAATTATATGTAAGTAACATTAATTTTAATTTAATTAACATGTTCCTAGGTATGTAAGTATATGCATCTATGTTTGTGTTTGTTCTTGTGCGGTTTCTGTATGTCTGTAGATTGGTTAACTATTGCTGTTACAGAAAGTAAAAAAGGGGGAAAAAAACACTCAACTGTGCAATTTAAAACCACCGTACATATCGATATTTCAATTAAAATTTCTCAGTTTGATGGCCTATCTTCCCACTTGACATTGGCAGAATTGCGAAGTCGGAAGTTATATCTTCGCAAAAGCCATAAAAAAAAAAAAACAGCTGTCTCGTGTCGTAATCGTGATCTCGCGATTTTTCAATTCAATGTTTTGTTATTAAATTGCGACTATAAGTATTGTCGCTGTTGATAACTACACACGTTCTAAGTAAAACAGCCAAGGGGCCGAGTGTTTTACATTTATATCCTGGAATAGCGGGTTCGGCGCTGAGGCGCCTGATGGCGGAATACAAACGTAAGTTTTTCTCTGTTTGGAATGCAAAACTTATTTTTGTAATAACTAAAGCTGGCGACATAGAGTATACCGTTCTGGCTAGATTATTTATTATATTACCTACCGCTGAGCATAAAAGCTAGTAGTTCTGTGAAAAATAGCCTGGAATTGAAACATGTTTTAACAATAAGTAAGTAATCTAAGTAGTTATTGTTTCAGACTGAAACGTTAAAACCTCATATCTCGAAAAGCGTGAGATCAATAACGTCTTAACATATAAGATTACATTACTACATCTTTATAGAATACATACTAATCTAGCCTATTGATGCAGTCTCAATATAACCTGCCAAGTATCATGAAAGTAGCAGTAAATACCAATTTGTGAAAACTCCTCTCATAAAAATAGTCATCATAATATCTACCTGTGTCTATCTACTGTTGAGTATAAGCTTCTTCTCCATCATGCCATCCAGCATGGTTCAAAACCTGTGTAAGCTGTTTCCTGCCAACAGGTTTCATAATATTAAATATATACATATATTATGTTGACTGCTCTGTTAGCTTAGTTAGTAGTAGCTCTGCCTTCTAATCTAGGGGTGCTGGTTCTATTCCCACATAACACAAGTGGGTAATTATAAATATTAAAAATTTGAGATGACTTGTGTTGGGTCTGGTTGTTTCTATGTATAATAAGTATGTAGGTGTTTATAAAAGAAAAGTATGTATGTATAATATTCTAGTACCCAACCATGATAGAAGCGTAAGCTTAGTATGTAAATATGTCCTGAAATATTTATTTATATACAAGGTGTAACAGAAGGGTGTGACAATACTTATACTATACATACCTATGTATATATAGAATACAGCCCACTAGGTTGCAGAATTCTAAGGGTCATAGATTTCGAGTAATCATAAGTTGAACTTTCATTAAAACTTTAAGACTTGCAACCCTACATCTAATCATTTTAAGCATTCATTGACTTTTGAAAAATTTTAATTTGTCAATAAAAAATTCAATTAAAAATATTAATTTCACTATTTTTCTATAATTATGCCTGGACTAGTATTTTCAAACGCCGAGTATTACAACATGATATTGTGCGTGGGTGCTTCGAATGGCAGCTACCACGGTGCACGTCAGCTCTATCGCCAACGTTTCGTGGACGGTAGACCACCTGATGCACAGCGAAAGCTTCCTTCCTACGGATGCATTCGGCGAATGTGCCTGCGACTGCATAGTACGGGCAGTTTCCATGATTCCCGCAACAATGGTCGACCTACTACTCGAGAGAGGTCAAATCTGGAGACGCAAATTCTGGAGCATTTTGAAGAGAACCCGAGGACCAGCACATGTAGAGCTGGCGCAGAGTTTGAGGTTCATCACATGGTGGTTTGGAGGACGCTTAGTAGCATTTTGAGCCGTTTATGTGAAATAAATGTGATCACTCGCTAGGGCTGCCACGAAATCAAGTGAAAAATATTATCTAATTTTTGTATGGTAAAAAATATATGCGATTTAATTTTTCATATTTTGGTATATGACTCCTTACATGATATATATGTATAATCTCTAATATTGTCACACCCTTCTGTTACACCTTGTATAAATGATACCAGGATTAATGGAGCGAACACAGAAAATTAAGGAACTGTATAAGTTAATACTTAGAAACTTCATTCACTAATAGCTTATTAAGGTATTTTGGTATGTATTTATTCCCCCTAAAAATGAAGCATGTTTTGTTGGCTTACAGAGCTAACTCTAAACCCTCCCGAAGGCATCATCGCTGGTCCTATCAATGAAGAAAACTTCTTTGAATGGGAAGCTCTTATAACGTAAGTACCTATTTTGGTGTAAACTGATATTATATTTCATTACTAAATAGTAGAAAACAAAATCCACCCCCGCTGTCTCATTATATGCTTTGATTTTGAATTTTTCCAAAATTTTAACTAATTGTAATTTGGCTTATCTTGTGTGCCTTTCTTGTGTCTTATTAACTACTATATTTTCCAGAGGCCCTGAAGGCACCTGCTTCGAAGGAGGTATATTTCCTGCAAAACTCATATTCCCGTCCGACTACCCACTGAGTCCGCCAAAAATGCAGTTTATCTGTGAAATGTTCCACCCTAATAGTAAGTATATTATTTACTTGAGAAATTCTATCTAAATGTTATAATATCCAGCTTTACTTTAAGTTCTTTGTTGGTGTAGTTGTGTTAACATCACATTAGGGAAATATTATCAGTGCAAAAGTTTGTGAGCTTTTTCCTTTTTTTTTCACTCTTAACGGCTGAAGTGATGTTGTTTGGTATGAAGGCAAATTCAACCTAGATTAATATGTAGGATACTTTAAGTTGACGGTATTAAATGAAGCATATAAATAACTTCTTATGTACCTTATTATGCTTATATTCAGGAAAAAAAACAGCAACATATACAAACCTCAAGAAAAGAAGTTATTAAGTAGATTTTTTGTGTGTATGTGACATTGTTGGAATTGGGTAAAATTTTAGTAGTTAGGTTAATATTTTTGTTATTTTTAGGCTTCCATTGTATGCTGTACTCTTCTATTACTATACTTTCTAATGTACCTACCAGATTCAGATTCAGATTTTTTATTGAGCAATAATTATAACAATCGTCATTTATGGTAAGTCACATTTTACATTATTAACTTATTATCTAATTAATATTAATTTATTTTAAACTAAATTAGGTACATAAAATTGTCAGTCAAATTGTGCTTCTATTGATAACTGACCTCAACGTTTAAAGGATTGTATTGCAGCCAATGGAGACCACTTCGAATAAGCTTTTATATTTTAAATTGTTTTATGTTTATGTATTAAGCCAAAACACTGTAAAAGTAATAAATGTTATTTGCAATAAAAAAAAATGTTTTTTTTCTTCGTAACAATATATAGGGAAAATAAGAGCTACAGGAACATAATCAAACAATAAAGGTACAGTTTCTAATCAAGGCTATAATCAGAATTTATAAAATTAATAAATTAGAATAAAATACAGTCAGGAAAAAGTATACAAAGCAAATGAGTATCCCCATCTAAAGTATTTTTTGTCTATCTTACAAAAGTCAGATTTTGTGCAGATGCCTGTAAGAAATTTGAGATCGCCTCCGACAAGTGTTGCACTAGTTTTTAATGTATCTTTCTTGTTGTTATATTTTCTTTAGTGTCCAACAAAGAGTCAATCTATCTATCATTTCTACCCCGATTCTTCTACCACTTCTTCCCATTTCACTTCTTTCTTCTACTCTCTACTTCTTGTCCCCAGGCACGTCAAACTCGCTGACCTGCGCGTCCACTAGCTGCTTGCTACGAAGCTTCACTATAGCATGGCTCGGCACATTAGGGTCTTCCATCTCGAACTCAATCAGACCTAGAACAAATTTTCATGGTTCAATGGATGATATCAATGAGCTAGATATTACCGTACTTGTATTTTCACAACGTTTTTATTCAAGTTACAAGGCTAGCAATGTCTAACGTAACTTATAAACTGTACACAACAGTGCACGCATTAGCTATAAACTATATATTATTTATACATTTCATAGTTTTTGAATATATTTGAAATAAACAGATAGGAAAATAGGTCTTTCAAAATAACAACTATAAGTACGAATACCTACCAAAAAAACCACGGGGATAATACCAAATGCGGGGAGAAGACGAGTCGGTCGCAGAAAGAAGTCCTGGTAGCGGAACATTCGAGAATGGACCGGGATCAGATGTGCCACAGAATTGTTTCGCTTGGCAATGAACAAAATAAAGTATGCAGAGCTGAGTGCCAGCCTTCACTAGTTGGAGAGGCACCATAAGAAGAAGAATACTAATTGAATGGCAGTGGTAACCGAATGCAAATATCTTCCTTACCTGAGCTATGAGCGCTTTAGTATATATGGGTATAAGTGGTAGGTATATATGCATGAGTAAGATATGTTAAATATAAGTAGGCACATACGTGCTTCACTGACACACTCTTATATACCCAATCACAAACCTTATGTGGTAAATAAATAAATAAATAAAAGACTACTTAGTCAGGCTACAGCAAACAGCTCAAAACTTTAATTTAATTCAGTCATTAGAAAGAAATATCGATTTCTTAATGAATAACCAAGCGTCTATTTCTAAAAATTAGTAGCACAAGCATAATAGGTATCCTTATATCGTTAACCTACACATAGAATATTTTCTATATTGTCAGTAAAATGAAGACATAATTATTGCTGATGTGGGCTAAGCTGTCGACCTTTGCTCTATTTTCTTTTGCTACTAATAATTTATTTAATAATAATTAAAACGGTCAAAACCAATTACCTACATTAATTATTTCATACTCAAATACCTTACAATCACAATATTTACAATCACTTAACAATGTCATATAATAATTAATATATATATATAATTTAAAAGTTGTCAAAAGGAAGTAAAATAATAATCAATAAAATACAGAATAAAATACAGTGTGTGTAATGAGTGTATGATCATCATCATCATGTCAGCCGTGTCCACGACCTTTGCTCTATTTTCTTTTGCTACTAATAAAATACAGTGTGTGTAATGAGTGTATGATCATCATCATCATCATCATGTCAGCCGTGTCCACCCACTACTGATTATAGGCCTCCTATATCTATAATCAATACTGCCGTACAATGACAACATGCTTTACAATTTATAAGTATTAAGTACTCGTAGTATTGTAACATTTACTAGAGCGCTTTGTTTAAAATATCGGATTGAATACAAAACTGAATCTGTCGATTTTTCAAACTCATAAATGGTTAACTGCTACCTGTGATCTTGCTCATTTCAACAGTTAAATTCATCTGTTATTAAAAACAAAATCCACAAGAGAATCCACTATTCGTCAGTAGTTCAATAATAAATAATAGTGTATTTAAAATAATACAACCTATTACTCAAACTATTATGCGCTGATGGCAACTCATTTCCATAAACTATATTATTTATAGACACCGAACTAACTGTTCATACCCCTAAATATGATTGGACCTATATCTCTTACTTAAACTGTTTATATTTTCATTTTATTGTGTTGACGTGTAAATGGCTGATGGTGATTTTATTAATGATTATTATGATTGGATTAAACTATAATTCCAACTATAATATAGCCTAATAACCCGAGTCCAGTCTACTTATTTAGGATGTAAGACGGCCGATTTACCGAGAGTATGTCTCATAATAAAATTTAGTCACACCAACAAGCTAATTAGCAACATCTAGTTAATATCTGCCTTGCTTGTTCGTCAATTTATATGTTTTTTTTTCACGCGCTGCATCAAATTGCATTGTTACAACTTTCTGGCTAGATTTGTCATATTATGTATATCAAAATTATCTCGAAATTTAATTTAAATTTAAAAATTATGCGTATTTATTTGGTGAGATGTTGTCGTGATCCATTGAATATTAAATCAACGATCAGAAACAAGTAATTAGAGTAATTTGCTACTAAAATATCTTTATTTCACGGTCAATGCTTCGAGAAGTCTGGCAAGTCACAGCAAGAATATCAAAACATGTTGTTACCCGCTTTGATATTGATTATCACACTAATATGAATAGTATTGAACTAATTAACAGACATGTCTGTATTATTTCGGATGAACGCGGGTAGCGTAGGCACCACTAGTCTCTTCATAATTTGATCAATTATGTGAGAGAGATGGAACAACGTGTTTATCACCAGAAACGAAACAAAAAGAAAATGCGAGGCTGGTAAGGCCTTAGGAGCCACGACAGCCACTTTGGTTAGGAAGAGAGCTGAGTCGGTGGTGGAGGAACACACCTAAAAACAAGAGGAGCAGTCGCCGCGGAACAACACCACATATTTCTCCAGAGTTTCACGTTTTGTTGTTTAAATTTGAAAACATTTTGTTTTAAGTGGGCTATTTTGTCCACTAATAAGCTTTTATACCAGTAACGTAACATATTATCAAAGCAATGCCAAACCAAGTTTATGAAACCAAATTAACACCGACATATTGTATCAATTTGTTTTGGAAAGCAGGTAAAGAACAAAAAAAGGTAACTTTCCACAGCTTCCACGAACTAAAAGTGCCTACCTATTTAATGTAAAAAAAAGGTAACTTTCCACAGCTTCTACGAACTTCACACTTCATTATCATTTTCATACACAATGTTTACCGTATAAGTAATTTTAACCTGGAATTATGTCAATCATGGTTTACTGTACCTACAAAATAGGTTATTCCTGTTCGCTCTGACGTCAATCGTAGCATCTTTATTCATATATTATATGAAAAGACCCATTACCTGTATAATGCTTAGGCTAGACAAAAGTGTCTGATTTGGCGTCAAACTCTGGCGTCGACTACGAACCTATTGTTACAGAAATGACGTAAACAACAGTCTGATACTTAATATAAACAGTAAACTGATACTATTTTTCTTATAAATTGATAATCACATTGTTTATGATAGACAAAAACAAATTAAGAAGAACTGAGAGATATAACTAGAGTGTAATTACGTACAACCTTTTTATGTACTATAATATTAATTAAACTCCTGTACCTACATCAATCTAAGTACTATCTGTGTTTATTTTAGCATAATAAAAATAATTTGAATTTAAACTGGAGATTTGTGGTGCTCAACTAAATAAGTATTTATTTCCTAGTTTTTGAGTCCCGTGTCTTATGTATTTATTTTATTTAGGTATACCGTTGAGCACCACAAATCTCCAAATGTTATCAAAGAAAAAGAGAAAGTAATCAAATTAGAATCGTAAAACATGGCACAAAAAAATAATTTAAACATTATATAAGTGTACTTGGTTGATAATATACCATAATATCTATCAAAGACACAATATACGTTGATCCCATTAGCTCTTCTATCGTACAAGGTAATACGATACTGTTGTCTAGACTTGTGTTTGGGCGGAACCAACTGATCTCTAAGCACAGGTAACATAGATGAATATACACAGATCCAAGATCATTAACATTTTATTAAGAGATCGGAATCGCAAAATTTGGCTTAAATGTATTTCCCACACAAACAATAAGTGAACACACGTGATAGTTTCTATGGATTTTTTAATGCCAATAATAAAAAGGAAATAACCAAACATACTACTTTAAAAATATTCTGTCAGAAAGCTCCGTTCTCTTTTTAGTCAGTTTTTTTTTCACTTCTTACGGTCAAACCTTATACCAATAGAACACTGACTAACACTTTACATAGCTAACAGCAATAACGTATTAACCGAGAGAGTAACGTAATGTGTTTTCTGAGACCCGAAGGGTAAGTTGAAAAAACTTTAGCTTATTTTGAATATTATTTGTAAATAAAATAATAATGACTGTGAATGTAAATAATGAATGATCTGTTAGCTCAGTTAGCAGTAGCGCTGCCTCCTAATCTAGGGTTTGTTGGTTCAATTCCCGCAGTACAGTTGTACATATACAACAAAATGAAGAATATTGTTCGAAGGTGAAATATGCCAGTACTGGAATATTGAGATACTATTGCTGTCAAACGAGAGTACCGACAAAAAAAAATTTAAAGCGATCGTATCTGATATACCTACACCATACTTGTGATCAAACACATGTCAAACAATATGTGGTAAAAAAAAACGCAAAAAATCTTAAGACGTTGCTAAGCAACCGCTAGAAAAATATGGCTATTCTGTGTTGAAATATATTTTATTTTTATTTATTTAAATATGTTTTTTTGCGGTTTCTGTATACTTCAGCATGTATTCCGCCAGGATTTTGTATTGGTATATGTGTACCATCAACAGCACCGATAACTCCAGGAAACTGTGCAATTGCATAAAAAATTTGCTGAACATTTTCCAAATTTGATGGAAAATTTATATACTGCTTTATTTTCATGCAGATGAGCCGAGAGACTTTTTTTACTATTCTTGAAACTGAAGGTTGGCTCACTTCTATAAGATCTCCCGTAACCATCTGTAAGTGAAGATTATACATTATTATAGGTAGGTAAGTATGTACTTTATTCTGAAATATTCTTAAAACTGTACCTACTGTTAGGTAGGTCTTTTGATACAATAATATGTATTAGTTTTTGTAAATTATAAGTAGTTACTTAGGACTTACCTGAAAACTTCCAGAGGAATAAAACCTTATAGCTATCAGCAGCTGATATTTTGGCGGCACTGGTAAGCCTCTTTCAGTCAATTTGACTAAATCATAAAAAACTAGTGGCAAAAGGACATAATAAACAACATCTTTCGAAAATCTGTAACGTTTTCTAAACTCTTCTGAACTATAGTAATCAAAAGGATCTTGAAAGTCCCGTACCACTTTTCTTGTAATTATTGTCCTTTGTTCAAATATCCTATCGTTGATATAATTATCGAATTCTTCTTCACTGCTATAATCCATTTTGAGGTCGTAAGTAACAACAAAATAAGGAGACAAAATAATAATAACCTCACTCGTTTTGTATACGTAGGCCACGTATTGTTGGTCTACTATGCGTTGTCTAAAGTAGCTACCCAGCTTACTTAGCTGTGCGTTCAGTTTAACGAACGCATAGTGCGCTTCACCACTTAAGTATTGTTTGTGAAACGATTTTGCTACCCCTATGCGTCCATGCGTACTATGAGACCTCACAGTAACGTTCGTGAATACGGGTGATATTCTAAGGTTGTATCTATGAAAGCAGAACAAAAGAAACCCAAGAATCATTGTGAGTATATCCTTCATACAAGCTAATAAAAACGTATACAGAGTTATTAAAATTACGTAATATATGTAACATGAATGGTTGTATAATGTGTGAGAATTAAGTTTAATGATACGAATGCGTCACGTAAAGGATTAAGCTAAGTAGTGGTAGTACAGTTACGACATGAATTTCAGATTCCAGTTCAAATATCGACTATTATTCTCAACGTCGATGCCCATTAACTGATTGCTTATCGAAAATCTAACTTTTTTTATTGTTTGCCAAAGTAAGTTACAATAGTTAAGGTCTTTTGAAAGTAATATAAATGGTGCTCACAAACAGTTAAAGATCATATCGAACGTTCCAAGTTAACACTCAACACTGTAATTTCATAATTCAAGCGTTTATATATTGATTATCTACCTACGTATATACTATATATTAGTTAACCCGACTCCTATATATCCTAGCAGTACCGGAACGACGCAGATGGCATATATAAAGGGAGGTCTATACCCAGCAGTGGGATTCCAAGGGCCTGGATGATGATGATGATGATGTAGAATATGACAAAATCCCAGTACAAATAATGTAGGCAAAACATTAGTTTTATTAAGCCCGACAGCTGGTGACTGACATTGAAACGCAATGCACTACATTTGGAGTCGATCGATGCGAGCTCAACCTACATAGATGTAGTACAGGTATGTACATATATTCTGCCGGATGTGCATCCCGAGAATGCTGTAACGTTGAATTTAACCCTCTGCAACTGACGTGACTCAATTTTTACAATCCAACTGACGTGGTAGTCCACGATACACCATTACAACTGCAAATATCTTTTAATTTAAAGCTTACAGCGTACTTAGTCATGTTCATCAGATTGTTTTTTTTGTTAACCTATACTGTCCCACTGAGCACTGGTCTCCCCCAACACCCTCCATGCGTCCCGGTCGAAGTCTTCCTCACGCCAGGCACAGATTTATAGTCCATTTTATATGTTAAATATTCTTGAAATAAAGAAACATAATTTTTTTCAGAACTGCACGACTTTTTCTAATTTAGTAGAAATTTAATTATAAATAAAATTTCTCCAAACACATTTATGACTCAAAAAACTTTCTACAATAACCTTTTGTAAATTTAATATATGACAGTTAAAGGGTAAATAAATGCATTGATATTTGACGGAATGCACGGAAGACACATGTCCTCGGATATTGTGATCTTCAAACATGTCGGTTTCCTTACGATGCTCTAAAAGGGTTAATTAGACAAACTACATAATACGTATACATACTGAATTTTAAAAACTAATAAATAGATTCAGAAATCCGAGGTTAGAGCTCTTTTTTCGGCTAGGTCTGCATGTTGCGATTAATATGTCATGTACTAAGTTGATGCTCAATTTTTTGTTACATACATATTACATTAATTGGCAAAACAAGTTTATTAACAATCAATGAAACGTATTAACATACCACCTTCATGTAGATATTAAAAAACCCAACCCAAGCACTGGTAGGTAAATTACTTTTTAGTGTGATCTGAATAATTGTATTTTTTTTATTTATTTATTTTATTACATCTCTTAGTTCCCGAGATATTAAAAAAATAAAGCTCAAGAATACTGTATTTCTTGGTATGGCTCTACAGGAAAGTGGCAATTATTATGTGGCAATTATTATGTGGCAATTATTGGCCTCTTCGATACTCAACGAATATCGATTTATATTTTTATTCAAATGTCAACACAAACAAAACAAAAATATGAAGCATCATTCTTGTCGATATGACCTGCCACGACAACGTAGAATATAAAAAAAATATCGAAACATAGCAAACTACTTCTCGTAATGTCATAAAAAACAAAAGTAGTCCAATCAAAATCGGCAGCAGAAAAATATTATTTGCCTCTTGATTGTAGTAATGGTCCTAATATTATAGTAATGTACCTAATTGTCGTCATAGATTAGCTAAGTGCATTCTTATAAATATTAGTGTGTAAATTTTGTGTATAAGTATCTGCCATATTTAAGGTTTATGTTTATTGTATCTATTTTGTATTTTTTATCTTTGCTCTATCATTTCCTTTTTTAAAACTAAATCATTATCTCGTGCGTGACGTCACAGCCAGCCCCAACGGAAGACCAGCGCTGGTTGCTTCCACACAACCAGCATTATGCTGAGTTGGGGCTGTTTAGTGGAAGATTTGACGTTTTTCTTTGTTATTGTTGTTGTTGGTGTGTGTGTTTTTATGTTTTAAATCTGTCACAATAGATATATAGATATATCTTAAATGGACACCAAAATATTTGAAAAACATAGAAACTTAAAAAACTAATATACTGTATATTGGACGGCAATAATGTTATTCTGTCGTCTTTTGACGTGACAACGTCTTATAATTCGATGAAGCCGGCTGCACGCACTAAAAACATGACTCATGCAGCGTTACCTCGCTCTGAGGCGTTCCAAAGCGAGAGCGCGGAACGAGCGTAAAAGAGGCACAATCGGCCTCCGCGTTCGGCAGGGTTGCCGGTTTGGTGCTAGAACTGTATTAAATACAAAATATCAAAAACAAATAAAATTAAAATTTTCTTTTGAAAAATGCACCTGTCCTCTTTGTATTTTCTCATGTCGTTGTCATTACAACCATTTTTACAGACAACCATTTTTTTTTGTATTAGTTGAAGATAAATTAAGCTAAGCACTAACCTCCTTCAGCCACCACGTCCTCTCTATAATTATCCCGCATGAACCGCGCCAGTATGTTGTGGTAGAACATGTTGGCTCTCTGTCGGATCTCTGGCGTGATCTCCATCTTCGACACCGCCTGAATTAGGACCGTGAGTTTCTGCTTGGCGGTCTGGATCAGCTTGTCCACTGTATAGAATAAAATATCAGTAGTAAATAAATAAACAAATATTCCGGGACATTGCACACAGCGCCATTTAGTCCTACACTAAGCAAACGCTTGTG
Source organism: Macaria liturata (assembly GCA_964023185.1). Lineage (NCBI taxonomy): Eukaryota > Metazoa > Arthropoda > Insecta > Lepidoptera > Geometridae > Macaria > Macaria liturata. Next base: position 17,304,160 of record OZ026808.1, on the reverse strand, counting down.
TGGTGGGTACTAGATAACGGATATAATACTAAAAAAACTAGTAAACTCTAGTGTGTTGGTTGTGAAATGGTCTTAGGCAAGACGACTGTACTAAAACTAACAGAAGAGAGGTTTTCTTGTTTTTTTTTTACGTTTTAACCACTCGTATAAAGTTATTTGACTCACGGATGCGTCCAGATGTAAATACAACTGTTGACGAGTTTATATACATTTTTAGTCTTCACAAGTTACATTTTATTAATTAAGTCAGTGTGATTTATCGTAAAATTTGTTTTATAGAAAAATTATGACCATTAATAAATAAGGAAATTAAATCATATTATTAAGTCAGGTAGCGATGTCACCGGTACATACGTAATGCAGGTAGGTAGCAAAAAATCTTTATGTACAAGAAATATTTGTAAAACATTCTATCATTATTGTGCTTATAATATGATTGATACATGGACAGGATTAAATAGTAATAAAAATACAGAGAACTTAGTACCCTGTTTTATTATATTTCAAATTGTTACGCTATATATTTGAACCACTTTTTCTGAAATAATTTCCTAACGGTAATATGATCTCGGCGAATTTGTAATTATTATTGTCTCTAGATTAATTCATCTAGATTTTAAATGTAATTAGCTGGCACCAGATATATTAGTCATATTGGAAAGAAACTGAATGTTATAAAAACAGACCCACCCTGAGCCCGGTCGTGGCATGGTGCCACTGATGGGGCTTGTCTCCATTAAATGACGCCACTGACGAGAGGTTATATTTTGTTTAACCCAGAATATGCTTATGTTTGACTACAGCCTGCCTGATGTTAAGCACCACTGTAGTGTAAGACGTAGCACGCTTGCCTGTATGAAACCACTTTTACTTATTTACTCTGGATTTGAAGACCCTTGAGTACCTAATAATTTTCTGGAAACAGGGCTCCTGGTAGAGAGTTCCATAGTATCGCTGTCTTTACTATGAAGGTAGAGCAAGGCGCTACAGATATAGCTAGAAGATTGTGTGACTCACAGTCCGCCTCCACGGGTGGTATGGGCTGGATCCTGTCGTCAAGCGCGTACTGTATGGCCGGCGGGACCTTGTCCAGCTCTCGCGTCGCATTCGGGGCTCCTGGTAACAAATAAATATAAATTCTGCTGGTACCAAACTTGAAGACAGAAGGTGCGGTGTTAGTAAGATCTTAAGAGCCACGAAGCCCACTTTGGTTAGGAGGAGAGGTGTTGCGGTGATACCTATATGGAGGAACACACCTAAAAACCTCCAAGTTTGTTGTTTGAAGCCGATTAAGGAGCAGTCGCAGCGGAAAAAAACTACATATTACTCCAGAGTTTCATTTTAATTCTGCTGGTGTTTCTATTGTTCCTCCTATCCATAGACGTAGAAAACGATTGAACGTCTTACATATATATAGGTATGTATAACGGTTATACGTACTCGTAATTATGATTATAATATTTTCATGTTGGTTATAGTTTGCAAATGGTAGTAAATCTTTTTAAAATTTAAACAATACATGTGGTTATAAAGTCTATCTAAGTTCCATGAAAACTTATTCAGCAGTGTTTGTTATGTTCAAAATTGAGCGAACAAATTGAGCGGAAAGAGTTACTTAAAACTCTAATTTTTATTTTTACACTTATTAGGCTTACCTACTTTTGACTACAACCCGCCTAATAGTAGGCTCCACTGTAGTTTAAAATCAGGCACGCTAGCGTAAAATAAAATTTAAAGACCCCGTGGTAATTATCAAGGAAACAGGGCTCTTGCCAAAGAATTTCAGAACTGTGCTGAACGATAGGCATGTCGATTCGTAGAAGGAGTAACTATAAAATGTATCTAAGCCTGCTGTGCCGTTTGTCGTTAATCTACAAATCATTTTCGCGCCTTATCTTAACAGGACGTGAGATCTTTTTTTCGTTGGATAAGTTGGCGTTTGACTACTGCCCACCTGGTGTTCTGCATTGCTGTAGCCTACAGTGTAACACGCTTACCTAAATGGTAGGTACATAGAAACTAGAAGGTGCCTATTAGCTGTAGATACTGACCAACACTAGAGAGCAGCTGGTTGATCTGCTGCAGCGAGGTTTTGATCTCAATGATGAGCTTCCCTTTCTCATCCAATGACTGACTGAGAGCCATCTCTTGCTTTTTCTCGCTCTCAGTCTGCTCCAGCAACTGTTTCTTTGTGAATACATAACTGAAACAATATAATAAATAAATAGATATAAATTTAATATGGCTGACAAAATGGCATGTGCTAAATGACTGCGAGGGTCACGCCACAATACTCGGAGATTAGAAATACTATGCGCCTGAATCATTCATAAGCTAGTGTACTTAAAAGTAATAGATTTATTATAAAGAGCTTTTGAAAAACTACAACTGAATGCACTTATCATAGACTTTTTTTTTGTTTTTTGCAAATGACACAAGATAAACAAAAAATACATTAAAACAGATTACACAAAATACAATAACATGTTTCGTGCTACAAGCCAGCCCTCAGCAATCTACGTAACTTCGTAGGAAGTCCAATTGTCCTGTGTGAAATCTCAAAGCCACCTAACACTGTCTGATATGATGGGATAACTGCCGTATTGTGACAAAATGCTAAAAGGAACCAAATATTGAAACGCCGAAGTTGGCGTAATATTTCGTTCAGTACTTGGTGACAGATTTTCCATATTCACCTCGAAGTGAGTAGTTGTAGCCGGTGGCTAAGATCGACCCCCGGCTGACATTCCGCTAGTTAACAACGTTGCAGTAACTACATCGGTACCTTTAACCGAGCCACACGTTCCACAAACATTAAACAGTAATGGACAAGCCTTTCAACGTAGAAGAAAATAATTAATGCACAAGCCCCAGGAACAAAGGTTAGTTTCCAAAAATTTAAGCCAGGTATGAAATTTAAACCGGCCTTTGTGGATGCTAATCTAGCTTAAATATGTACGTATCAAATGGGGTGATAAATTCATTAAACTTTTCTTGAATTTCGAAACTGTATCTAGCTTATATTTTTTATTTTATTTTGTACTCTGTGAACGTACCGATTGCATAAAAGCCACCTCCATAGCCTTCCAAGTTTGTTGCCATATTCCATGGACAGACTACATTTTATTTTTGGTGGAAGAAATACTGCTTGGGCTATGTCGCCGCGCTTATCTATTATATAAAAATAAGTCGGGTTTTCCTTCCTGACGCTATAACTCCAGGACGCACGAAACGATTTCAACGGTTTTGCATTCGTTGGAAAGGTCTTAGACTCCGTGAGGTTTATAGAAAAGAAAATTTAAAAAAAGTTCAACAGAAATTCGGTAAAATAGGGAAAATCAATTATTATGCCCGTGCGAAGCCGGGATGGGCAGCTAGTATAAAATAAAATTAACCATCAGGAAGAATAATAAATCTAGAAAAGCCAGATGCGGCTGTGCCGCTTTGTTACTCAACCTGGCATTGGGTTGACTTAAATTTTTATTTAAAAAAAGTGGTCTTGGCCTGTCTATTTCAATATCATAGTTGCAAGCCAAAGGATGTAACCTTGTTGAAAATCTGGCTCGGGATTTTCGATGCCCTGCACCCAGCGGCAGAGGAGTACCGGCGACGATGGACACGGAATGCAATTACAATCGGATTTTACTACGTTTCAAAGTTAAATCCATGGCGTTTCGGATTTTACGTTTAAGTGAAAAAGTTGCCAAGTTCGAGTGAGCTTGGCTAAGTCTTGTGGCGAGAACTTTAACCTTTTCCAGAAACCTCTTTAATAGGTGCATTTGGAATAAGCAAGCATGTCTTTCAGATGATCAGCATGCTCTTATTGACATCTACAAATTATCTAAATAAAAACGAAACGCAATTCTATAATTTAAAAAGTTAAATTGTTGGATATTACCAAATCACACTCTTCCACTTATATAATACATATTGAAAAACGTGTATATTATTATTGTTGCACAATATTGCACGAACTTTTGTGGCAACGTAGAAATTTTATTGGAAGCTAACGGGAACAAAAATTTGAGCGTCGCTACATTATAGTGTCTGGTCAGCTTAATTAATATCACTTCAGTATGATACGTTTAAATTCGTATGATATTAAGAGTATTAATTCTGACTTCAGAATATTTCAAAAGATAAACAATAAAGATCTACAGTGAGTTAGTGTTATACTGCCCACGAAGCAATTTATATTCCTCTAGCTAATTATTGTTTATGCATCGGTCACCCATCCAAAGACTTGCCGCAAAAGCAATTAGGTATTTAACTTTGGTAATAGCGAACGACATGGTGACGCGACATTCCAACTGCAATGAGTGGAACCTCCCTAATCAGTTAATACAAATAATAAATAAATAAAATAGCCTTTTATTGCCCAGAAACAAGACTAGGTATACAAAAAAAACTCAAAAATAAAATTAGTTTTAAAATATCGCTAGTTAGTCGGTTAATACAAATACATAGGATAAATGAGAGAGAGACGAAGTCCCGAAAAATATTTTATTTATTTTGTAAGCTAAAAAAATATCAGTGTAGTCTCAGTTTCTTAATACATACTGTTCTCACCTGATGTCAAGTTTTTAGTATCGAACTTATGAGTATTAAATTTAAGACGATTCATTTCTCAGCAAGAAGATACAACAAACGTCTTAGTTTGAGAGTTTTAAAGCTATATACCCACTTTAATAAACGAACGTTATCGTTACTGGTGTTTGTTTTTAAGAAATGAATATTTCCAATTATTCAAGATACCTACCTATTATTACCTAGCTGGTGCGCGCGACTTCGTCCGCGTGGAATAGTTATTACCATAAAAACGGTTAAGTGAGTTAACCTTAAAAGATAGACATGTACTGTTTGGGACATTTTGTTAGATCTTTTCAAGAGGAATAATTCTTTGATACACATTTTTTGATATCTTGAACCGTTTTCGCAGCGCACGCAACGGAAGCCTTCAAAGATGAATAATTTTCCCCTTTTTTCACATTTTCTATTGTTTCTTCGCTCCTATCAGTTGAAGCGTGATGTTATATAGCCTAAAGCCTTCCTCGATAAATGGTCTATCCAACACAAAAATATTTTTTCTATTCGGACCAGTAGTTCCTGAGATTAGCGCGTTCAAACAAACAAACAAACTCTTCAGCTTTATAATATTAGTATAGATTCATTAGAAAAAATAAAAATTAAGATCCCAAATATCCATGCTTGTCAAACTTCGAAACATTCCAATATAATTTTCGTAACCTAGCCTTTCTAGACATCGTCGCCTACAAACCTAGTAATTCATTCAGATAATTCCATGTCCGCAGCAAAAACATTTCAATTCAATTACAACGCACTTCATCTCTCGTGATGTCCTATGATAGATATGTATGTAGGTGCAACGAAGCCCAGAGATCAATACAGCTAGCTGCGTTCCGGGAATCCAGGCTCTGTAATACAAGGCCTTCTCCCAACCCATTTCCGAGACCTAGCTGACTGGTCTTCTAGGCCTGGCCTAGTTCGCTCCATCCTTGTTCCTCTCGATGTACCCAGGATCTTCCATCTACCTGTCGGGAATAGGTGACGGCTCCACGTATGTTGGTTTCCGATGAATTACGCCCACTTTGCTTCAGGTAACAGTGGCCACGCCTCCTTTTAAGCCCAACAGTATCTCCCTTTACACCCACTTGGTCCCCTGCTCTGGAAACTTCCATGAATCCTATAAACGGAGCTTTCAAAGCCTTTGTGTCGATTCCATGGAAACCTTTGTAAAGGCTATACATAGACATGGTTGTATACGTATGTAGTTGGAAAGTAAATTGCATATTGACGTATGATGCAACTTGGCTTTTGCGCGCGTCTTCGCCTGTAGAGATCAGGGCTCAAAAATTACACAAAATATAAAACCATCTCAAAGTTTCGTCCATGTAGAACTACTCAAACTGCCACAAATATATTTTTTTGTATTTTTTTTTACATAACAGTCAAACATAAAAACCTTTACGTATTATCGTATTGTTGTAATTTTAATTTAAGTCGTTGGTTCCGAGTAAAATGAAATGCATCTCCGATACTTGTACGGCTAGCTGGGGAGGCTCCCCCTGAGGAACTATTTGTATTTCAAGTTAAATATTGATTTCTACAGTTAGTCAACAGAGCATTATTATTTTATTTATCGCCTGGACATATATGGACCAAAATTTACGACAGTTAAGCTCCCTCTGTATTACCTACTTTTATTTCTTATTTTGTCCGTGAGTGAAGGTACGAACCCTATAGGGATTATCAAACCCCTCTATGGACTGAACTGTGGCAAAAAATATAAAAAATATTTGTTTTCTATGTAATTTAATCACCAAGATATTACGAGTAAGTATTTTACACCTTCTGTCACCCATGCAATTGCAATTGCGTCGATATTTTATGAACTCAGAGTTGATTTATCGATACCTACTAAGGTTATCGCTCAGCTATGTCACAAAAGGTAGCATGAAATAATCATAAACAGATTATCAAGCCTACAATAATTGTGACAATAATAATTGGATAGCAAAGCTCGTAAGTTTTGAATGTAGTGTCGGTAGTAAGTAGGGCCTCGTATTTGTATCCGGTAATTGTACTGACACTTGTACGTTTGCTGTGTTGTCCAGTATACACATCTAATATGAAATTTAAAAAAAATACATGTGATCCTACGAAAGCGCCCAAACTAATAAATAAGTTATATGTAATTTGAGAAGCAAAAGCGTCCAAAATGGTATACTGACATCTCAACCGAAAAATTCTAGAACAATTTGGTTGATTTGACAATTTTGGATTTAAAAATTATTTAATTAAACTTTTTACTGGAAAATGAGCTAAAATAATCACGACCGGCAGGATTCGAACCAGCATATTGCTGATCTACCAGCCAGAACACCTTAACCAACTAGGCTACGGTCTACCTAACTGCCAGGTATTTTAAAATGATTGTTGGTGACAAAGCCGAAAGGCGTACTTGTAGAGATAGTCTAAACCCAAGTATTCCTCGCCATTGTTACCATCTGTATGTTATCTAAATACATTAAACTCTAAGGTGACTGACTGACTGACTGACTGACATAGTGGCACAGCCCAAACCACTGGACGGATTGGGCAAAAATTTGGAATGAAGGTAGATGTTATGACGTAGGCATCCGCTAAGAAAGGATTTTTGGAAATGCCACTTTTAAAGGGGTGAAATAGGGGATGCAAATTTTACTTCTTAATGCGAGCAAAGCCGCGAGCACCCACTAGTAACCTATAAGTGCAAGAATAAATAAATGAAATGAATAAGCTATGAGATTGACATCACGATGCGTTCCGCGGGGGGAATTCTTACGTCACTCCCATACATTGGTCTTTCTATTCCATAAAAAAATCAGCTTTCTAGCTATCACGGTTTATGAGATACAGCCTGGAGACAGACAGACAGACAGCGGAGGCTTAGTAATAGGGTCCCGTTTTACCTTTTTGGGTACGGAAACCTAAAAAAGAAAACTCGTCCATATATTCGAGGATGGCTATTGCCAGGTATTTTAAAATGATTGTTGTTCGTCCATATATTCGAAGCTGGCTACTCACACGGCTGTCTGCTCTTGGCCAAAGTTCTTCAGCGAGTCCAACATAGCGACGGCGTGCTTGCGGTCCTCGATGAGGCTGTCGCGCTTCACGCTGTTCAGACGGAGCTGCATCAGCAGTCGCTCCTGCTGGTACGTCTGCTCTTTCAGCCTGCGGGTAAACAGAGTATTATTAGCTAAAGTATTATAACGATAAAGATAAAAACTTGAGTAACCTTATTGCATCGCACCATATACAGCAAGTCAGATTACATTTTCCTTTAAGTACTGCTTTTAATGTGTAAACTTATGTAATACTTATGCCACTACTTAAAATATGTAATATTATCAAAACTTATTTTCAAATATGTAACCACTATTTTAACACACACGAGAGAAGTTCAATTAAAGAGTGGAAATGCAGATTCTACTAGTGCTATCTTCATAAAATATTTTAGACTGGAATTATGAATTACTGGAATTAGAATGGAATTGTTTTAAAGATCTCCTGAATTTCGTGGCCAATAATTCAATGACTTACTAATGGATAACATACTCTAAAGGACAGATATTAATAAAATATTTGTATTTTACCATGCCAACTGCCACTATATTGGTGGCCTTTACACAGGCTTTTTAAAATCAGTTTCAACGACCACCACTAGTGGCCTTGTGGGTGGTGGCCGTTGAGACTTCCGTTGGACCAAGGAAGTTACTCAAGCGTGCTCGGCCTCAACGCAGTTACTGTGTAATACAACTCAAAAGAAGAAAAACGTTCCTAAATTTGATTCACTAATTATGCTGACATAGCAACCGACCCATGAACTTTGTATAAAAGAAAACGAAAGCTTGTAATAAGACAACATCAGTAGGAGTTTGAAAAAAAAACATTGATGGATCAGCCAATTAGTACAAGATAATTAATGATAGTACTTATTTACAATAATAATTAACTTTGCTATTGTTACGCGTCGTAAGAAAAATAACAATCTATTTTGTATAAGAAATGTATGTACAGAAAAATAACAAATGTCTATATCGGTATAGTATACATAGTTAAGAATTCAAACAACACTTTTGTATCTGAAAAAATATGTTATGCTTGCCAATAAGCCAAGTAAATAGCATAAGTTTGTGAGTAAAGTTTATATTGTGTCTTCTTAATTTTCAAACGGCTGAATCGATTTGATTAATATTTTTCACGGTGATGATAAACAAGCTATTCACAGCTCACTTTTAACCTAAAATTAACGTAATAAATGTGTAAAAAACATACTTTTATTGGAAAAAGACCGAATACAATCACGACCGGCAGGATTCGAACCTGCGTATATCAGATACCATCAGAACGCCCGGTCTAGTAACTGCCAAGCGCTAAAATACACACTCATATTTTTAATATTTGTCCTATACTTACAATCTAACACGCTAAACGCTAAGATCTTTGCGCTAATAATATTTCCGCTATTCTGTTAGACGTGCTAAGGTCATTATGGTATAACTGTGTAAATATATTTACTCAGTGAATACACCTCAACCTGCCGAAGTGTATCCCGATGGAGAAGAGGGAAGCATCCTTTGAAACTAGCAGAAACATCTAGAAATAGTTGGAATATTGAAATCAGATTTGCGAACAAAAAATGTATTGTAACAATTCTGTGAACGAAAAGTTTGGATATTTCTCGATGTTCGTTTTGGCACGCGTTGTAGATTCTGTTGGTCATAATACTCTTTTTTTGTACAGAATGTACAGAATTCTATCCGTCACTATGTATAGACTAGTGCAGTTGACATAGAACACTAAAAACTATTTTAAAAATAACGACACATGCGCACATTTCCTATAAAATTGTAGTTTATTTTGAACAATGCGACGACACGGTAACGCCTTAGTTATAAATGGTTACTTGCCTTTTTTTAAGATTGCTCTCTTTTTTTCTAGGTATTACGATTTTTTTTCATAGTACCTATTCGAAAAACATAATGGTGGCTCTCCGATGCGGCATAAAAAACAAACAAATTAATAAACACTATTTTTCGCTTTTATAATAGCGGTAAGTAAATAAAAACGATAAAAAATAATCATGATCTGCAGGATTGGAATCCGCATTTTGTGGAGTACCTACGCCCACAACGTTACCTAGCTGATAGGCACGAAAATTCGCTTCTATTTTTAATTCATAACTGGTGTATGTCGCTTCATGTAACACGCCGGACGCTGGGTCTCGAAATATTCCTATTATTTATTAATATTATTATTTGTAAAGTGTAAATTAGTTTGACTTTCTTTTTATTTTTCTCTGTTTAGATGTAGGTTTTATTTTTAAGTATTATTTATTTGTGCACCACCGACCAAACGTGATCTCTTTCACCGCTTTCTTGCTAAGGTTGCCTGGAAGAGATCACTCAAGGTGATAAGGCCGCCCAATTGTACATTATTTTTAGTTTAAGTCCTTTTATTGTATTTTTATTTTATTTTGGTGTGCAATAAAGATATATTGTATTGTATTGTATTGTATATTCCTAGCCATTTCGCCGACGCGGCGTTTGACAGAGCGTCCCGCTGCATTCCGCGTCACGTTCATATTAATCCGAAATGCAAATGTGTACGCAATGTACGCCTGTTTACTCGTGTACTTATTGAGGACGAGAGCCGAGACACGTTTGAGGACTTAGTATCGTTTAGGTAATTGTTTACTTAAAAGGCCGTCATACGTATGACAACCTCGTATTTTGTTTAGTACCTGTTAAATACACCGTAAGGATATATGTATATCTAGAAATATTATGTTACAAGCAAGAGATATTTTTAATCGACATTCAGATAAATTCATTTTACCTGTTTAATGTGTTTACATCAATCTAATAAATTGTTGATATCATGGTTTCTAAACACATAGGTCAAATGTGTATGTCTGTGGTCAAACCTTTTGGAAAGAAATGTTCACCTGGTAAGGATCTTGTCAGAGGATGACACGAGCGTGGCTCGCTGCAGTCGCTTGCAGATGTTCACCTGGTAAGGATCATGTCAGAGGATGACACGAGCGTGGCTCGCTGCAGTCGCTTGCAGATGTTCATCTGGTAAGGATCATGTCAGAGGATGACACGAGCGTGGCTCGCTGCAGTCGCTTGCAGATGTTTACCTGGTAAGGATCATGTCAAAGGATGACACGAGCGTGGCTCGCTGCAGTCACTTGCAGATGTTCACCTGGTAAGGATCATGTCAGAGGATGACACGAGCGTGGCTCGCTGCAGTCGTTTGCAGATGTTCACCTGGTAAGGATCATGTCAGAGGATGACACAGCGTGGCTCGCTGCAGTCGCTTGCAGATGTTCACCTGGTAAGGATCATGTCAGAGGATGACACGAGCGTGGCTCGCTGCAGTCGTTTGCAGATGTTCACCTGGTAAGGATCATGTCAGAGGATGACACAGCGTGGCTCGCTGCAGTCGCTTGCAGATGTTCACCTGGTAAGGATCATGTCAAAGGATGACACGAGCGTGGCTCGCTGCAGTCGCTTGCAGATGGCCATGACCTCTTCCAGCTCCCAGTGCACCGAGTGCTGGCTACCGGCGTCCTCGTCCTCGTACAGGTCGTCCAGGTTTGTGACCTCCTGCAGACGTGATTGATTGATTGATCGATTAATACTTTATTGGAAACTCACATAAAAAATAAATCATAATACAAAAAAGAGAAAAATTAAAATCTAATATCACAAATGGCGGCCTTATCGCTGAAAGCGATCTCTTCCAGGCAACCGTAGAATGGAGAGAAACTTTTATAAAAAAGACTAGACGGGATCTACAATAACGAGCACATGAAATTTGACGTGAACGAGATTAATCGAGCAAGTTTCGTTTCGTACCTATGTCTTTATAGTGTTATTGCAGTAAGTAACATATCAATTTAGATTTCTGTGTTAGATTTCGTTTTGGTTTTGAGTCAAAAGTTGCTGAACTTTTGAAAAACCTCCTACTGGAAGGTGTTAACAATGGAATGGAAATAAAAATGTGAACGAAAACTCAGGAGAACTCTCGGTATCAAGGTTAGTTAAACCAAAAATTATAGAGATGATAAGACAGAAGCGTCATTTTAGCTGTAGGCTCAGTTGACTAAGGTATTCTAATAACGTTTACATTAATGATACAGCTTTAATTAACGCCGTTTCTGCAGATAACTCAGATACCCTTGACTAGAGACTGGACTTGAGTGATCAAATACTTAAAATCATTTGCCACGTGACGTTTTTAATGTTTTATCCAAATCTTTTTGGACACAAACTTTTGTAATATCAAGATAAAGTCGCAAACCTCTTTCCGAATCAGCTCCGGGAAAGAGTCAGTCAGATAAGCGATCTCCCTCCTCGCCAGTTTCAGCGTTCTTTGCCTCTCTTTCATGTTGGCTTTGACCTCTTGCTCCAACTTGCTGAACTCGAACTTCCTGTCATCCAGGTACTCCATGGCCAGTTGCCCCATCTCTGTCGCACCCATGAGACACTTGCCTTGAGCGCGACAGTCGAGTTTTAGAGCTTCTAACACCACGGTGAAGTAAGATGAGTCCTGTAAATAAAGAACAAATGTGATACTTTTTTACACTTTATAGGCTCACGCTCGACTACAACTTACCTGATGTTGAGCAACGTTGTAATCTGGGTTCTAGCGCGCTTACCTAGTAACCTTTCTTTTTTTTTTGACCCAGGAAAACCTATTACAGGTACCCCCAACCCCGGGGAGGGCGGCACTAAAAACTTGGGGTGTTCCACCTCGGCATCGTTGGTCCACCGACCTGTCGCTCAGAGCCCCCAGGAGTCAGCCGATCGCGTGCTAAAGGGGCCGCCCTCCTCCAATGCTCCCTCTGCGCGCGTAGTTCGGTTCCCCTGTCACCGCTACTCGGCCGGTACACCGAACTCCTCTCGCCTCTCGGCGACCACCTCGGGTGGTCTAAAAGAGCACCCAACTGCACCGCGAGGTGCGGCTAGCTCCGCGCCCCGGGCCCTACACCAGCCCTCTCGAAAGAGAGGTATAGGCGAGGGTCCCCACTCGATCAATCGTTTGGACATAGACTACCAAGATCCACTGGACTGTGGAAGTTACTAACCTGTGGACAGGGTGCATCAGGCCTCCCCAACTAACCCCAAATCCCCATATGGAGAGATGAAATTAGTTAGGCTTACCCAACGTGAAGGTAGTCCGATCATCGTACCCCTTACCTATTAACCTTATTTTAACCTTCATATTATTTGTTAACATTTTATAGTTGAAATTAGCTCATATAGCTGACATTCTATTGGACAGTTTTTAAATTAGTTGTGTAATGCGATGATGCGCGCGAGCTCGAATATTTTCTCGCTCGCACGCCATCTATCTGCTATGCTCATACAAAACCACCACGTGATTGGAGAATACGCATGGACTCAAATACTTTCTCGCTCGCACACCATCTATCTGCTATGCTCATACAAAACCGCTACGTGATTGGAGAATACGCACGGCCTCGAATACTTTCTCGCTCGCACACCATCATCAGCAATACCTAATAGATAGCCAGATAGCAGTCGTCAGATACTCGCTTGGTAACGGAGCGCGGACAGTCCTAGGCAGACCACTACTGAACCTATGCTAGCCTAGCATAGGTTCAGGAGTGGTCTGCCTGCCTAGGCTATCGTACCCGTTGGTGTCCTAGCATCGTTGGGTACGATAGCCAGATAGCAGTCTGCCCCGATGTTACGTATTGTTTTCTCGTAAGACTAGGTTGAGCGAGCATGATGTTCAAACCTTGATAAATGTAAACATGTAATTTATATCCATGTTCTACAATAAATAACAACCCTGAAGCATTGCATTTTTTCTTTCAGACACCCTACAGTTGCTATTTAACAAAGAGAAGTGTTTTTATATAAAGCTTTATTTGGAGGCAGGGATTAAGGCAATTAATTTGGCTACAAAGTACTTTATGGTAAGCCATAATTTTGGTCATCAATGGTGAGTCTGAGTATATGTCAAGAATCGGTATAAGTACTTTCGCTTCGAAGGTTGCTAGATTATAACAAAAAACTACTACTCGAAATTATGGCCCCGAAGAATGTATGCAATCCTTCAATATAGATCCCTTGGATTAATATTTAGGAGTCAGAATTGTTTGAGGCATAGGCGCTAAGCCTTAGCTTGATAAACTCTCAAAACCAAATTTGGCCACTCTCATTCGATATGAAGAAGTAGAGACAGTAGTATTCTTTACCTTTTTCAATATATCCAATATCTTCTTATACATGACCTTGATGGCTAGTGCGGCATTCTTTTTTATATTGGCTCGCTGGACGTAGTTAGCTACAGCTTGTTCTTTCTTCTCCGATGGAAGCTTGCCTCCGATCTCGTAGAGAAGGCGGTCTCGCAACTCAGCTGCTTCTAACTAGAAGTTGAACGACTATAAAGGCCCAAAGCATAGCATACTTGTACTGAAAAGGAACTGGCTTTTACACAAGGCGGGCGAAACACATGATAGGCGCTTGGCAACTGATTTGACATAAGAAGTTATTTTTTTGTGTTTCGGTGCTTTGTTTTTTGTGTAAGTAACAGTAGAAAAGTTACCAAGTTAGTTAAAGTAACGCAAAACCAAACAATCAAAATCTAAGAAAAAAAACTATTCCATCCACAGAATCCGTTCACCAGTGTCGCAAAAGATAGCGCTAAAGTAATATTTCGTGAATTTCGAAAGAGTAATAGAACAAAATACGATAATATCAATGTATTGCTAAAGGTTTGCGCCAGTTACCTTAACCCTGTTTACCTACGAACAATAACCCATTTTACCTGAGTCTGTCGGAACCGCTCCATTTTCTTCTTCTTCGTGTATCGGATCCTGTCAAGTTGCTTCCTCTTGTTGAAGTTCTCTTGGTGAATGCTTTCCAGTACTTTCTAGAATTAACATAATAAATCTTTTAGTGATACACAATTTAACAAAAACATTTTTGGGTAAACTAAGTCTTTATGAACTCTCCAAATTAATCAATCAAACGGGGGAGTCAATCAGTTATCCCACAAATATTATAAAAACAAAATGTTTCCGGGTATTACTTCTACACGATCAATATCGAACAGTTATAGAAATTTGGTACATATGCAAGTAGATTTAAAACGAGTAACACTGCGAGCCACTGCTAGTGATAAGAATGATGTTATTCATCTCTCAAACAACAATGAAGCGATGTCTCATTATGATCATCACAATTGTTTTTTGGTGATGTATAGGATTTCTAAAGAGGAATTGACAGTATGGCTTGTGTCTCAACAAAATCGTAGAAATTATATATAACATCAATATATGTACATCAGCCTGGCTGTTCATGTAGGTGAGCTGCAGCCGGCGATGCTCCTGGAAGGCGTTGCGCAGGAACTGCTTGTCTCCGTACACCGCCACGCCCAGCTCCAGCCGCTTGGTCGTGATGTCCTTACGGAGCTGCCGGATGTCGCGCGAGTAGCGTTTCTTCTGCTTCGCCAGGTCGCCCTCATGGATCTTGCGGTCGCGCTCTGTGTTCCGTAAAGATAACATTTTATATACCCTGTATGATTATCACCCTTATTATGCTCAGATTGCACATATCGTAATATTTAATTTTGTAACATTTTTACCATCAGGCGAATTACGGTAAAGTGCAAACCCATGCTTTGTTAAAAAAAATTGATTGCAAATAGACTTACTCTCTTTTATTCTTTTACGTAATGGCACTAATAATTTACACTACTCAGTGTTAGCCTGCTGTGTGAGCAAGAGCGCCACAACATACTCCATAATAATAGGATAATTTTAGTACTTATAACATACTTTTGGCTGAGATGAGCTTTGACTAAGTAAAAGAGAAAGCAGGTGTCATGACGCACTAAGAGGTCTAAGAATTGGCCGTGAACGAAGAGAAATGATGAAACCCGACCTTAAAATGTTAATGAGTATATACCTATTGAAGTGTTGGTGTGTTTGTTGCTCTATTTGTGCTTTTTTCACTCTGTGTTAAAATTTTCAAAACGCTTGACGAAGATACCACTATTTATTTACTATCTTTTAGAATCGTAGGCCCCAAGATAGGTTTAAATTAAGACCTGCATATACTAGATATATCCATATTCTTACCATATAGTTTGATAAGCCCCCTGTACTGGTTTATCTTGTCCTTGATAACCCAGTTCTCATCTTGCATCCCATGGATGCGTACTTTAGCGGCACTCAACATGATTACACCGATTTAATTCCAATTAAATGATATTTAAAATCGTCAAAATATTTCATAGATTTTATTAAAACAATAACAAGACAACAACAAATCATTTGGCAATTCAATGTCATTAGTTTGCTTTCTCGGTGATGGTTAATTTGCCAAATTCAAAAAGGCATAATCTACTATGAAGTTTCAACCCGGTATAAAGGAGGATATAAACCTTTTTCTTTTCGTTAATATCCAAAAATTTTGAGATCAGCCTACATTTATTTATTTATAATAAACACAAAAACAACTTAAAAACTTATAATAAAAAAGAAACTTGATATTATACGATATGTGACACAATTGTAAATTTATAAGTCTAACTATTGTGTACAACTTTCTTTACAATATATTGTTATACTCTTAAAGTTTATATAAAACGTATATAATAATATATAATATGTATGTGTGATATGTTTTGTGAATTCCCAAAAGAAGTAGAAAAAATGCTAGTTTTGATAAACAAACTCGAACTCTATCTATTGTACTAACGTATTGTATAAAACATAATTATGTATTCTGATAAAATTATGTACATAACACGATTTTTTACGTTATCGAGTCCATTAAGACAACAGGATAAAATTTGAAAACTTTAATTATATCCAAATTAGAATAAACTAAGCAGAAACTATAAATAAAACAATTACAAATTATGTGATGTTACTATCAATTACCCACGAAGACTTCTAGACGATATAAGGGCTCAATACACTTCCTTATGCTGCGTCATGTCTGGGTCTCCTTCGACAGCGCACAGGGCTCTGTGCGTTTTGTCTCCGCACTGGGTGCCCAGGGGACAGTTGGAACAAGTACTTCCAGCCTCATAAATAGGGAAACCATCCACATTCCCAGCCGGTCCATAGTTGCAGAACGTAAACGCGATTATGGTCGGTTCCCGGTGTTTTTGGTCCTTCATTCGACGCTCATTCATGCCTCTATGGAGCGGTGACTCCATCGATCTCGATCTGCGTTGGATGGAAAAGTCTTCTAAATTCGTCCCTGGCTCGCTCGTCATGTATTTCGTGCGACGGAGTAAGTTCTCCGAAGTGGTTTCTGTGTCGTTTTGGGAGGAGTCGTCGGGGAGGTGGGACCGGCGGCGCTTACGGTAGAGCAGGCAGGAGCGGCGGCGCGCCGTGCACAGCGCCTGCGAGCAACCCACGCGCCAGGTGGAAGCCCAGGCGGCCGCGGAGTACCAGTGCGAGTTGCAGCCTCCAGGCGCGCTGCAGTTGGCGCGGCGGAACGACCACACGTTCTCGACGGGCAACGCGCGCGAGCCCGAGAACCAGCCGGCCACGGCGTCCGATAGCAGCTGCGCCTCGGTAACGCGCGCCTGCGCCGGACGCACGTCCATGTTCTGCAGCACATTGAAGCGCACCGTGTTGCGGCACTCATCGTGACGTTTCTGGCACTGACGCGCCCACACCTTGAACAACCAAGATAAAGATAATTCAACTTTATAGTCTAGCGCATCACGGCTACTTCATATACTGATGAGACTTCAAAAAAAATGCCAAGAAGCTGAACAAGCAGAAACTCAGCGGAAACTGACTGATTCATAATATAAGTTCTAAGAACTCCCAGGGTACGTTTTACCAGAACCCGTATTACCTGATAAGACCCAAGTATCATTATCAGAGTGTATAAGTGACCACATCTGGGACTATTCTTAACATCAAGTAAACTAAGTAGTCAACTGTGTAGTTTAGGTTACATCATATGCTACAACCGCATATGTCTCCCACATTTGTACCCATAATCGGGCCAAAACCAACCAGATTTCTTTGTCATTGATCAACCATAACATAAAATAACCACCTCAGCCATATGCTCCAGCTCGTAATCCCAATACATTTTGCGCATGTTGGTGGCTGGCGGCTGACCTGGCTCCAACCCCATTGCAATGGTGTCTCGATGTCTGTTGTGGAGGAGTAGGGTGGCGTACCGCATCCAGGTGGTCATGCCTGAAGCATACAGTCGTCTGCTGTGCTTCTCGGCCGCCGCACAGAGCGTGTGCTGGTTCTTGAGAGAACAATCTGGATGCGAACAGTAGTCGATCTCCGCCGCCTCATTCTGGCTAGTGCTATTCCCTGCTGCTAAGGTAAAAGGTATCCAAATAAACGCAAGTAAGCGCATCTTGTAAATGTAAATAAAGGTTTGCTGTGCTGATAGATGGCACCTTTGATGGCACGGAAAAATATGTTTGCTGTCTTTCAAACTGACAGTATGAATACAGGACCTTATTATAAGATTTTAGGACTTTTTGACGATGAAAACCCTTTTTAAAAGGGTAATACCTAGTATTTTTTGATGAAAACCATGTATTGAATATGTATATACATAATATATTATATATTGAATCCATATAAATGTATAAACAAAACTTGATTCTGTAGATAAGTTATCAGTGCTTTGTTAGAGTTAGGAAATTATCTCAAGATTTTCCTTGATCATAACATACCTATCTCAAAAGAGGGTTCGCAATCTAAAAATGAAGTCATTTCATTTCATATTTATTATGATTATATTTTAACTTATAACGCTCTATCTGCTTAACGTTTCCGATCCCACGGCGATTTCAGGCCTTTCCGTTTGGTTTGGATTTATATCGCAGAACATGTTTCCAGATAAAAACTTAGCTTGTCGTCTGTTATACGTAGATTGAATTTTGTTTTTATCTCGATGATACACTTTACGTGAATTAAATAAACTTGGATAATCTTGACTAGAAGATGGACTATTCGAAGGTTCTTGTACGGTTGCTGTCAATTCAGCGGCAGATGTAATAAACATTGCAGGAGCCAGTAGAAAAAGAACTGCTAAGAATAAAACATTTCATTCGTAATATTAAAATCAAAATGTATAAAAAAAGCTTAAACTAAAACGGTATCTACTAATACACTGTATATCGGCACATACCAAGGATAATTTATTTTTGAAAAGAGAAGTATTTACATGAAAAGACATTTTTATAAAACTGCATTATTTATAAATCTAGCCAAATCACGACAGGACGTTTACCCATGTTTGCGTCTTGCTACCTGGCTTTTGTGCGTAGAGAGGACTGTGTTATTAGTTCCCTTCAATTACAAAAATTAAGAGATTACTGTAGCGGTCAGCGCTGGTGATCTGGGTGATCGTACCTGATGAAAAAGTGCCATTTATAACTGGCTTCGATTTTACGTTACAATATAATTATTGTGTACCAGAGGCCCTTGTAGTGATTTTAAAATTTCGCTCGAGATCTCCATTTTCATAAGAACTTTGCTAGCAACTTGCTTATTAGAAACTATTATGGTTATTTACTTGAAACTTACTTTTCAACAACATCGTGTCATAATAATAAAATAATAAAAGTCAATTAAAAACTTCTGCAAATTATTGAAAGGGTCATAATTAAAATAGTGCGCAGGCGTTACTTACATACGTAATATAAGTATGTAGGTACTTCATAATAATATACAATTTCAAGGAAACAAATTAGAATTCTGTTTTCAAAAATCATTACGTGTTCTAATTTGCAACGCGTTGGGTTATAATCAAGAGAGTCATACCATTATACAATAGCGAAAGTGCATTTATTAGTTATTTGTTTTTTTTTCTTTCCACACAAATCAAAGGACTAATTTTAAGTTTATTATTACGCTAAAAAACGAATTCTTGCCATGTTTATTATGAACTAGCTGTGCTCGCGACTTCGTCCGCGTGGAATAGTTATTTTGGGCATTAATTCTTTCATACATATTTTTTTTTATCTTGAACCATGTTCGCAGCCCACGAAACGGAAGCCCTTAAAGATGAATAATTTTCCCCGTTTTTCCACATTTTCTATTGTTTCTTCGCTCCTATTAGTTGCGGCGTGATGTTATTTTATGTAGCCTAAAGCATAGAGTAATATAATATACTGGGCCTAAAGCCTTCCTCGATAAATGGTCTGTCTATTCAACACAAATATGTTTTTTCTATTCGCACCAGTAGTTCCTGAGATCAGCGCGTTCAAACAAACAAACAAAGTCTTCAGCTTTATAATATTAGTATAGATAAGACTGGTTTTTGTTTATATTAAATGAACTTAACTAAATATGTATATTAAAAAAACTTTATTTATTTATTTTTAACTCCGGAACACTTGGTTCATTAGAACCAGAGAGCGAATTACAAGATGTCATTGCCTAAATAATAAATTAAACGTAATCAACTGAAATGGTCGTAGGTAGATGAAACTCGGTAAATTATTACTTTGTAGAAAACATTTAAATTAATATTAGAAGTATACATTTTAATAAGACACAGTATCCCTATTATTATTATTATACTATGGGAATACTTAGCAAGCTAGTCGAGAACATAACTCAAAACAATTTAAATAAAATAACTCATTCACAAAATAAAATAAAACATGACATGTACAAAGTGAAGTAGGAATCGATCAAATAAAACTAGTTTCAATTGACCAAACGTTTATTTCACTGGCACCTTAGCACATAATAGATTTACTAACAAAGTGCTAAAACATATCAACGCTAGGATGGATTCACATACAGCGAGGTTGTACTCGGATTTGTGTTTGTGTTTGAATTTGAATTTGGTAGCAAACGGTCGAGTTCTGGAGGTTTGATATTAGCAAACACTCTTCTATTAAAAATTTGCATTTGTCGCCTTGAATTCCTTTGAACTTCGTTCTTTGAACCAGTGTGAATGTTCTTGTGAGCTTGATTTATGGTCTCACTAGTTTTTGTGGCTGTTGCATGACTCTCTGCAGTCATAAGACATGCTACGACGGTCAGTAGAATTAATACTGTAAAGCAAAGTAAATGTTATAGGTGCCTGTGCCATACTTAAGCGATTTGCATCGCAGTGAGGCCTTGGATTCATATCTCGAATAAAAACAAAATTACGATGAAAACGTTGTATATCTTATTATAATCTTGTCATCTTCAAAGCGTAATTGTTGCTTACCACCAGGCAAATTGTGGTCAAATGCAAATCCATTCCATGTAAAAAATACACGGACAATTTTTTTGGCAAGTTTCAGCTGTTTTTTGCTACACAGAAGTAGATGAAACCATGTCAGATGTTAATCAAGTTTTACAAAACACAACAAAGGTGTTTTGAAAACTATCGTATTTATAATAACTTTAGCGTCAAAATAAATCTCCAAAGACTTGAAAAAAAAGAAAAAAAAATGCGACAACACAAATTAAATTCAACTTTGATGCTACTTCAAGCTAACTTAGAGTTAAGGTTTTAGTTTAACTTACTCCATGAATACATTGTGCCAGCGAGTGATTTAGCCAAATAATAAGCAGTCAATTAAAAACTTTTCTCTTTTAAAGAAAACCATAATTAAAAAGTACATAATTAGTATTTAATTAATGCTTTGTATACGAATTTCAAGAAAACAAATTGAAGTTGTATCGAAACAAGTATTTGACTCGCGTCTGAAGTATCGGTAAAGTCAAGGATATTATTCTTCACCGAAATCAAAACTCTGTTAATTAAGTTATCTTTAAGGTAAAAAATAAAATAAAAATAAATCCAAAACAGCTAATATAATGGAAGCGAATCGTGTCTGAAGCCAGATATGTATTTTAAACTTACTGTAGATTCATATCACCACCTTCTATATCTGGCTATTAAAACGTAATTCATGCAAATCTTGGAATACAAGTTATTATTCTGTGAAAATTTGAAGCGTCTACCTGTAACTGATTTTAATATTGAGCAAAAAATACGAAGAAACACGTTTATTGTATGGGGACCCCCCTTAATTTTTTATTTTATTTTATTTTTAGTATTTGTTGTTATAGCGGCAACGAAAATACATCATTTGTGAAAAGTTCAGCTTTCTATCTATCACGGTTTATGACATACACCCACCTTTCAAGCTTTTTAATCTTCCCAATTTGCTTCAAGTGAATTAAAACAGTTTTATCACTAACATCGTAGCCTGCAGCTAACTCGGACGTGGTTTGCGATGAATCCGCTTCCACAATAGCCTTCAATTCTTCATTATCAACTTTGGTCTCAGGCCGTCCACGGGGCTTGTTCTGCAGGTCGAAATTTCCAGAACGAAAACGTTGGAACCAAAAACGAACTGTGTTTTCTTTTGCAACACGACCGCCATACACATCATTCACCCTTCGAGTCGTTTCCGCAGCACTAGTGCCACGGCAGAACTCGTACTCGTAAATAATGCGATATTTTAAGTTTTCCATTTTGTAAAAAGAGTGAGGCAAACAGAAAAAACAAAAGAAAATATAACAAATGAATGACGTTCATCGAAGCACAAATACTTGAGTAAATAGCTGTACAAATTTGAATTTGGAATAACTTACCAAATAGGAGAAATTCGCGATTAAAGTGGCCAGTACGAAAAACGCCAATTTCATATGTAAGGACCTAATAATAAGTTGAATTAAAAAAGTTTTAAGAAACTTAACACATCGCCCATATTTACTAATTTCGACAGCGTTCCCAGGATGCTGGCAGCATTTCCTCTCTGAATACATATACTCAACCGTAGAGACAGAATAATCAGTGAAAGACAATATTTCAATAAAAATAGACAATATGATATGACTTTTTTACCTTATTTTTTATACGTAGCATAAGTTTGAGTTTTGACAACAGCACATCAGAATGGTAAGCAGTGCTGCAGAATCCGATAAGATACCTATTAACTCTAGATTTGAAGAGAGTATGAAATCCATAATACTCAACAGGCGGTGATAAGAGATCAAAGTAGGTATAAGAACACATTTTGGGTCTTAGTGCCCCTTTTTTCATTAGGTATTTTGTAAGATATAGTATTTTAGTTTTCCCCCTTGTTTTTTGATATTATTATAGTGTTTAGAAAATATGAGATTGTCCTTTTAGAATTTAATCATTCCTTTATACAACTTAGTGAAACCAGCATAGATAGTCTTACCAGACCAGATAGTCTTTACCCGGCTGCAACACAAGGAAAGTGTATGTATTAAATATTTTAAGGGCATATATTTTTTTATGTAAATAAAACATATGTTTACAATATTATTTACAATAATATTATATAAAAACAAGGGAAGAAAAACTAAACATACTACTTCTAACTACAACATAAAAAGGGGGGCACTCAGAAAATCTTTAGAAAAGCCTAAAGATAGTCTAAGTGCTCCAGCTCACTGCAGAGGGCAGCGTGCCCATACTGGCCGCATTACCACGCTGGATGGCAATGCTGATACGTTGAGCCAGAAAATGGCAATAAATGGGCATATAACTGATCTGAAGCTGGCTGAAATATGGTTGAAGTTAAGTAACTAAGTAAGTTAAGAAAGTATCAACTTACAACAAATGTAAGTAAATAATATTTTATTCAACCTAGTATACAAAAACTCTAGGGAATGTTAGAATAAAACAATATGTTGTATTTGAAATAGACCGGCCCTATTTTTACGAACAATTTATAAAATAGTAGGTATCTAGAAATTAGTTGAAGAGCTTCGGAACTTTTTCCTTACATAAGATTAAAATGATTTATAGTCTTTTTGGTTTTGTAAAGATTTTATATTATACCATAAAGTTGCAACATACATATAAAAGTACATATATCATTGAATATGCTACACAAATTACAATATCTCATCAAATTTAATTTATAACATTTAGTTTTAATACATTTCTACAAGGTACAATGTACAATGTATGTGTAGTGTCTAGTTTTTATCGAGAGTCTATTTTTATCGATACTAAGTTCTGTTGAAATTAATGCAGCCGAAAGAAATGCACGAAGGAAGAACCTACCGCTTATACTTACACAAACTTTTGCTTTAGATTTTATAATGTGGTAAGTTTTATTTATATTAGAAAAATACTGCATTGAAATCAATAATTGAATTGTCCTCCGATTACTGAAATTAAAAGTCCTTTAGGCTAGTATAATATTTGGCAATAAAAGTAGTAATGAGAATAAATATTTAGAATTAAGATCACCTAAAATTAAACTTAATAACAGAAACTCACAAACAAGAAATACATTCATACAATTTAAGTTATCCTAGTATATTATCTCTACATCATAAGTACTTTAATACAAACTTAACTAATCTAAAATTAATGTACTTTAAATAAATCACAAAAAACATCCGTGATTAAATCAGTCCCTATCTCTTAATTTACTGTGTTTAGCAGACTAAACAGCTGTGGTATGTCTATATCACTGTGATTTCGTCAATTCAACCTGTTGGCCATCGATTTTATTTTTCCCATTTTAATCTGATAAAATGTAACTGAGAATTATTTGGAGCATGTAGTCGACGTGACGCGTGACCGTAATGGCAAGACGGCCCATTATTTTTTTTAATCCAGGGGAAATCTTCATAGATCACGACCATGGGAATATGGTCAGGGTATGTGAGATTCTTACTCACTAAAGCCCCCTCTAACCCATCCCTTGTGCTTTGCTCTGGAGGCTCTGGAACTTCTGCAGGGAATACAACCAGAAAACCACCAGCACACTGTAATTGAAAACACTTCTCAGGGTTTCTCTTCCAGGCTTACAGTGTCTGGCACTGCTTTCACCTCTGGGCTCGCTTGCATCTTGGTGACCATATCCCTTTGGACCTAAGGACTTTGGCTTATCAGTCAACCAGCGAAGCCCTGGCTCCTCCTTTTAGTCGGCTCTTACGACAGGCAGGGGTGGCAAGACTTCCTATAGTATTTTTCTATAAAACCTGTATACTTAAAAAATAGATTATTGTGGAGCTAGATGGTGCTGTATTATTCATTATCATGTTTTATAGTCATTGTATCTTGTAATTGTACTTGCAATATTTATATACTTATTGGACCACGAAAATAAACACAAACATGTAACGAATCCAAAAAAAAATAACTTATTAAAAAAAATATTGGTTTCTCCTATCTTGTCCTTGGACTTTTGATCTTATTAACATTAACTAGACAGGTTATTTTTCTTTCCGTCTATCGAGAATCAGATGGAAAAAGAGTGAAAGCATCGGGATCAACTACACAACACGTTTGAGGATTCGATTGACTCCAGAGGAAAACTGAAAATGCTAGCCAAGGATATGAAATAGTAGAAATCTTTGGCCAGCAGTGGGGTAGTGTGTTTTATAATATTATATTTCATTTAACAAAGATACGGTCACGGACCGTTTCGGAGAAACTAATAGGCACAGAGAGATTTTAAGTTCATTTTATAAATGTTTACCACAACTAATGCCCTTCACACACAGCAGCTATAATGTAAAGATGTACATTATAGCACGATACATATAATTACAACTTTCCATAGAAATCGTCAGGAGACACACACGACAGCTATAATGTATATTTTTACATCTGA
Source organism: Macaria liturata (assembly GCA_964023185.1). NCBI lineage: Eukaryota > Metazoa > Arthropoda > Insecta > Lepidoptera > Geometridae > Macaria > Macaria liturata. The sequence continues at coordinate 17,278,996 of OZ026808.1, read as the reverse complement.
CAATTTCTATGGAAAGATGTAATGAGATGTATCGTGCTATAATGTACATCTTTACATTATAGCTGCTGTGTGTGAAGGGCTCAAAGTGTAATAATATTTTGTAAATATTAGTTTAATATTTTGTGGACGAACTGGCTCGTAATTTTATAGTCTTATAAAAACCAATAATTACCAGTAAAGTATTTAATCATTGTTATTAATTGACGAGTGGCGTACTAGAAGAGAGGCCTATGCTCAGCAGTGGGCGATAACGGGCTGATGGTGATGATGATGAATTACTAGATGTATTTATCTTCTTGGCTTCACCGTAACATACTTTAGTTCAAATATAGTAAGTGATAACGCATGTTTTAGAGATTCTCCAGCAAAATCTGAATTCAGCAATAATTTGTTTATTATTCCTTTGTTTATTTATTTGTACGCATCTAGTACAATATATATTTGACATATAAATAAATAAAACATTTATTGCTATTTGGACAGGTAATTAATATATATGACAGCCATAGCCATGTTCTTGTTCAGATAAGATAATTTCCTCATTGTTAAGATATTATCACTTCCATTTATTGTCTTGCACATGCATTGTGGGAGTGCCAACATGCAGTGAGTCATCAAACCATTCATTATTAATATCATGTCTCATCTTTCAGCCGCAAATTAGTAAAATAATTGATTGCTTTGGCAGCCAGCTCAGCGAAAATTTTTAATTGTTCGCATCGAATATAAGCAAAAATAATTGCAGGAGAATTGATTGTGTTAAAGGTAATTAACTGATGCATATTTGTCAACTTAATTACGTTTTCGAGCTCAAAGGACTTTTATAGAAGCCTGTTGAAATATATTGTTACTAGAGTTCTGGTAACTCACATATACCTATACATACTAAGATTATCTATTCTATGACAGATTGGGCCTTATTACAAAACGTGGTTTGATTAACTAGGTATTAGTCAAGAACTTAGAAAATACCAAGTGCATTTTTGTTGTTTGAGTAACTAGTGGACGCCCCCGGCTTCGCTCGCATTATTTTGGGATAGAAAGTAACCTATGACGCTTCCGGGACCACATACCTTACCTACGTACCTACCAAAAATCATGAATTTCCGTTCATTGTTAATATTGTTAAGAGACAGATTAGGATATTTAAAAATAAAACAGTATAAAATAAATACGACCCCAAAAAAATACTAAAAATCACCCCAGTATTTTCAATTTTAGTTTTCCATCAGTAAATTATCAAAATACTTACTAATAAGCTTCGACCAATTAACAAAGGGTCTAACATAAATAAATTTATGTAATTTATTATTAATTCTACCTATATTGTTTAATCTGTCGTCTTTTTAATTTGTCTTTGTTTGTTTGTTTATTAGTTGTATATTCGTGTGTTATATGTGTTTATTGTGTTATTGTTTTACGTAGTTCGAGTCGTCACCCGTCGGTCTCAACGGAAGACCAGCGCTGACTGTTCGCAGTTAGCACATGCTGAGTTGAGGCCGGCTTGTGACAGGAAATTGTATTTGTGCAAAATGTGTTTGTCTTACTTTCCTGAATGTGTTCGTATGTAATTTCTTGTCACAAAATAAATAAATAATTTTCGAATAATTTTTAATTTTTAATATATTACGTCGCATTTGGCGACAAAATTACATCCTAGTTAAAAATTAAAAAATGTTTTTTTTAACTAATTAGGCTCTCATTTTTCTAAGCCATCAGGCCTGCAATGCAAACTGCAGTCACTCTCATTTAAACCAAGTGCTGCTGAAAATATTCTGATATCTGCTTACCTGCTTTGCAGAATATGGGTGACTTTTACTGAGAAAAATGCATCAGACCATAAACATAATCGTTATGTTCAGCGATCTGAAGAAAAAACTAATATACAAAGTTTTACAAGTTTATCAGCTAAAAGAATCTATTCTAAATTCTGATGTCTATTCTATCTACAGTAATGTACTTAATTATTATTTATGTATTCTAAGTAAAACCTTTTAGTTCTTCAATTAATTTGCTTCTCTTATCTTCCTGTTGGTCTTTTACAGTCTTACTTTTTCTTTTCTCACCAGACTTGTGTAAGGTATTTCTTATTTTATCAACCAACTTTCCTCTTGCAAACAGCGGTTTTCCAGTGTAAGAAAGACTTTTTCCTAACAAAGTATGTTCCGCTGCTTTCTTTGGGGAATAGCACAACAATTTTTCCAGTTAGGAGGTTGTATTCTTCAGGAGTAATTTTGCTGAAATATTAAAATGCATGAGTGACTCATTTATATATGTACATGTAATTCCATTAAATAATGCTGGGTTGGAGCACAGTGTCTCTTTGTGATAACAGAACACAGACTGCACTTTACAGGGCTGAACACTAAGATAAGTAATATTAGTTACTTAAAATGGTGAAGTTGACTGGACAAAGTAAATAACATCATCATCTCAGCCACAAGAAGTCTACAGCTGCATAGTCCTCCTCCATGGATTTCCAAAATTACCAATCCTCCACCGTCCTGCCACTTATATGTAAAGTAAATATACTTACTAATTTATGATTCTTGTGAATATATGCCTCACAATTATGTCGACCAGCAGATTTCTATGTTTATTTGTGAGAGTATTGTGGGTTGCATAGTATTCTATAATACTTTTTCCATGTGGTGATGTGCTTAAAAGCGTTTTTAAATAAAATTCTGGGAGAGATGGTCTCACAGGGGTGAGTAAATTTTCAAGTGAAATGTCGTCTAGTGCTAGTGTATCTCCAAAATCATCCTCAGTTAGAGAATTGGTAGCTGTTGTAGCAGTATCAGTCTGAAACAAGGATAGAAAAGCTTATTGGATGACGAAATGACAAAAATACAACTATGAGCCTTCGACTGTGAGTGAAGTGAGTGAGTGATTAAATGTATATACTGACAACAATTTTTAATATCAATATCTCAATTGAAAATATAAAAAAGTAATTTTATTTCCATTTATTTACTACAATTCATAAATTATTGTTATTCTAATGTAAATTCTGACATTCATAAGTGTATTTTATAAAACAAACTAAATACATGACATTTGGTTTGATTCATTAAGTATTATTATTTAAACCAGAAAAGTGATTAGGTACTGTTACAAATAAGCTCTCACGCGAGGTCTACTGTTCATAGAACTACTAGTAGGTATATGACTGAGCCCGACAGAGTAAAACTTGCATAAAAATCATTGTGATGTTCTACCACACCCTTGCACAGAAGGTGAATAAATATGTCAGTCCATACTGTCCATAGTTACCTGTTTAGTGAAATATTCTTCAATTTTTGTTTTTACTAAAACCCTGTGGCCAATTAATGGACACAGTTCTTTTAGAAATTCGTCATTCGTCGTAAGGTCCTTTAATTGGTCTTTGTGGATTTCATTTTCTAGAAAAAAAAGTATTTATTAGGTTAGTCACAAGTGTAGGTACCTACAGTCTTATGATACATAGGAACCATAATGCTGTCACCTATATAATTATGTAAGTATATGTAGCTAACTGTTATGAAAGTTTGAGATTTCTACATTTTAGGTGAAGAAAATCATTGTTTTAATTTGACGATCAGTTTACTTTTTACAGGACTAATGGATGGAACAATCAGAAAATCAGGCGTGGACGAACAAACATAAACATTGGTCATCACTTGCTTAGCAATAGGGTTGTACATAGGGCGAAACCTGTAGTGCCTAATTCTATATAGGTACCACATGTCATGAGAGGTTACTACAATGTTACTTAACTAAAATGGCCACCTAACCTATTAAACGCCACGCCACGTGCCGATTATCCTTTTCCTTTATGACTCGATAACATAAATCAAATAGGCGCCTACTTAGACTGGCTGTTTCTTATTATGATATTATACTGTGATTGTTGTAGATATTCGTATCGTACTTACCACGAAATTTGGCTATAACGGTGTCTGGAACTTGCCAATCTTCTAGTAGACGAGTGATATCTTCATCCATGTTGATAAAAACTAAAACTCACATTTATACTATACTTAGGTAAGGTAGGTACTCACCTAATTCTTATTAAAAATTATTAATCACTCTTATTAATACTCATATACTTCTAGCTCTAAATCGCGCGCTCGCGCCTCGCGCTCAAAGAATAGGTACTATACTATTACCCTTGCGTCGCGGCGCGGCTCGCGCTCACGTTTAACGTTTTGTTTTGTGACACACAATTCAAATTGTGTGTCAGTGTTGCCAGCGAGGTATTGTTAAAAGTTACCTGAAATGTACAATAAGTAAACTTTTTGTAGGAAAAGTAACCATTATTTACATGACCAAAAGCATAAAATAAAAAATATAAATAACTTAGAGAATTATGGGTAAAGTAAAAGTTCCTTCCTTATATTTAGGTTGTAGGTATATTAATATTTTAAAAAATCTACTTCTTGATAATAGATGTAATTTACAAATGAAATAAAAATTAATAGACCTTTCTTACAAATTCACTACCGTTAGAATCATGCAGCTGAATCAATTTTCACTTTTTGAGGGGGGCTCCCATAAAAGCAAAGGGGTTCGTGAAAAAAAAATCGTTTTAGCATGTGGAGTATCGTTGTTTAGAGGTCATTAAGCATAATAATACTGATTTTTTACTGAAAAACAGAGCTATGGGTGGCCGTCAAAGTCAGCTTTTTTCTGTATATTGTGTGACGCGTGATTTCTCGAGAACTACAAAGCCTAGGTACTTGACATTTATAACACACGTTATTTTTTATGTAGTCTCCAACGACAAATATTAAAACTTCAGACAACTTGAAAACTTTAGGAAATTTTCTTAGTTGCCTTCTTACAAACCAACTTAATTTTGCGGTTTTTATTGAAGTAAGTTTTATGTGTCATATGCACGGTAGTGTCACTTACCTATGAATCTTGCCACTGTATAGACGACTTATCTTCTGGGCATCTTTGGGCGTCAACTATAAGCATTTAAGAGCGCTGAGCTCCTTTCCTTAGGTACATTTGGTACGGAACCCTAAAAGTGCGAAGTCCGACACGCACTTGGCCGGTTTTTTTCCTATCAAATTCATTGGCGAGAATAATCGTTTCAGAATGGGGTAATGACAGGCAAGGCAATTAATGTGTTTTTTATTAAGTGTACCATTATCGAGAAACCGGTCTTTGAATTCATTTTTAGGGTCCCCCTTAAGTTTCCAAAATATAAGATGTAGAAACTTGTAATTTTCCATCCGAGTAGTGCCAAATTTTCTGTTCTTTTCTGAAAGTGTTTTGAGCAAAATTCAAATAAAATATTTTGTATTTTTTTTTTAATATTCCGTGGGTTTTATAGGAAGAAACATACACCTATTTTATATATGTTTAGCTTATTTGTTTTTCTCTGTAAGTAAGTATAAGTATAATATTTACGCACTCATCAGAAAATTGGGAAAATTATTTAGACATTGCAATACTTTATAATGGCATCGTATTTATTTACATAAAACTGAGACTTCCGATTTCCAAACAAGATTCGATTATTCTTGAATGAAGTAACGCTATTTTGACTATCTACAAGTTGGTACCTATATCTATTTTCTTCTAGAATCAACTGAAAAACTGAGACATCCGATTTCCAAACAAGATTTGATTATTCTTGAATGAAGAAACGCTATTTTGAGTAGGTAGGTACCTACCTATATGTATTTTTTCTTCTAGAATTAACTGAAAAACTGAGACATCCAATTTCCAAACAAGATTCGATTATTCTTGAATGAAGAAACGCTATTTTGAATATCTACAAGTACCTATGTAGTATCTATTTGTCTATTTTCTGCTACCTATCTGCTAAAAAGATTTAGGTACCTTAAAAATATAGGTAGGTATTTTTGGAAACTAGCTTTTATCTGGGACCAATGTGGGAAATTCAAAATTGGAACAGTTTTTATTATTTTGTAGCTGGGCCGAGTCTACATTAAGTACAAACATAATTAATTAGGTAGGTATATAAATATACTAGTGGATGCCCGCGGCTTCGTCGGCGTTGTGATGGAACAAAAAGTAGCATATGTCACTCTCGGTACCCTATACTACCAACAATTATACTAAGTTATTCATCGCTCCGATGTGGCGTGAAGAAGGAACATAAATTCTAAACTTTATCTCCCTATCCCTGAGGAACCTCTCATTTTTCCGGGATATAAAGTAACCTATGACAATTTCGAGACCCTATACTATCTCCATACCAAAAATCACGATGATCTGTTGCTCCATTACGGCGTGAAGGAGCAACAAAAGTTAACAAACTGACAAACCGACAAACTGGCACACCAACAAACTATGATACTGGTATGATTATAATAGTTCTATAACGACGTCAACATATTTTGTCTATGTTTGCATGTAATGTTTTCCCAGTTTTTTTTTAATGAAGGTAATTTTTACGTTGATCGTTTATTCAACGTTGTTGTGGTTGTAGCTAGGTACGTGCTGATCTTAGGTAGTTGAACACCCAAAAACACATTTATTATCAAATTGTATAAGTAAGTACCTAAATGTGGTTCAAAAAGGTGAAACTGTTTTTAATTGTATTATTATTATTAGCTACTGTTGTCACTAACGTCATACTATTGTACTGAAATAAGGACATCTCAAACCAATTTGTATTTTCGTATCTACTAGGTACTAAACTTATTCTATACTGTCTATCATCATCATCATCCACAGCCTTCTTTATCCCACATTCTTTATTTTATAGGCCTCTTTTTGTATGTGCCTATACTGCCTATAGTTACCTACTCAAATCACTACCGTCACGTCCCGTCAACTTCGTTATTTTGTTTCTTGGTATGAAACATAGGTTAGGTACGTCTTGCTATTTACTCCTAGTTAAGATATCTTAAACTAAACACATATTAACTTCCTGTGTTAAAAATGTTTGTCTTAATTTGTATTTTAGAGTCTCAACTAAATAATCTACCTATATACATACTCATTTCACCACAAAGCAAATATCTTCGTCAAAAACAAAACACTTCTTTGCTTAAAATTATTTAATTTATTGGTTTGATGCTATTAATTGCTTAGATCCAAATAAAGATATCTCAAACGAAACATATATTATCTTATGTTCAAACGCTTCTATGTCTTAATTTGTATTTTAGGGTTTCTCAACTGAATAATCTGTTACTTGTTTACCACAAAACAAATAAATCTTGTTTAAAAACAAAACACTTCTTTGCTTATAATTATTTAGTTTGTTGGTTTGATGCTATTAATTGCTTAGATCCAAAGAAAGATGTCTCACACGAAACATATATTTTCTTATGTTAAAACGTTTGTATGTCATACTTTGAAACACCGGAATTCTTGGTGGAACTAAAAAAAATTCTTGAACCAAACAAATGTCGTCTTATGTAAAAAACGTTTGTATGTCTTAACTTGTATTTTAAGATTTCTCAACTGAATAATATATTAATTATTTACCACAAAACAAATAAATCTTGTTTAAAAACAAAACACTTCTTTGCTTAAAATTATTTAGTTTGTTGGTTTGATGCTATTAATTCCTTAGATCCAAAGAAAGATGTCTCACACGAAACATATATTTTCTTTTATTAAAACGTTTGTATGTCATACTTTGAAACACCGGAATTCTTGGTGAAACTAAAAAAAATTCTTGAACCAAACAAATGTCGTCTTATGTAAAAACGTTTGTATGTCTTAACTTGTATTTTAAGATTTCTCAACTGAATAATATATTAATTATTTACCACAAAACAAATAAATCTTGTTTAAAAACAAAACACTTCTTTGCTTAAAATTATTTAGTTTGTTGGTTTGATGCTATTAATTCCTTAGATCCATTGATCTCCATCAGTACAAGTACGCTGGATTGGCTGGTCGCCGCATCGTTTTGTGCCTGTTTGATTTTCGCCATCTTGGCGCCGACAACGCCAGTGAAGTTCCACGGAACTAATAGTAGGGACGGGACAATGTAACAAATTATATCGACAAAAATCTAATTTTCGCATAGGCGATAGAGATACCTGTAGATGTCTATCCTTTTTAACCACTGACCTATATTACTACTAGTACGCCGGACTGGCCATATAAAATAAAAACTATTTTGTGCCGATTTGAAGGGCCTCCCTTGAGTGTACAGAAAACTAAATTTGGCATTTATTTCTCAAAAAGGAAATTGCCATCGAGTTTTTTACATCCTTTCCGCGATTTTATTAACGTTTTCTTTATAAGTAATTTAGTTTATACATATTAGAAAGTGTCCAAAACAATGTTAGTTAGAAATTTAAAGGAAAATGTAAATAGTCAGTAATTTAAACAAGTAGGTTGTAAGAAAAATTGTTAAGTAGTTAGTAAGAAAGCGTAGATTAGGTTCCCCCATAAACCACCTGGGGAGTTAGAAGTATTCACTGTCTTTTAATCAAATCTTATGATGATACTGAAAAACTGGTGAGAGTGTACAACCTAGATTTTAGGCTGAATACAGAAGTAGACCTTCTATTCTAGCTAACTGGTGTTCGTTCTTAAGCGTAGTTAGATCAAAATTACTCAAACATTTTACACAATATGCACACAACATTCCCACACACACATATATACACACAAACACATAAATACCCTAGACTACTCATTGGAGATACCAAACATTCATACGTAATCTTTATAAACCCGCAAAAATCCTTGCATTCCTTTCATATGTAATGTATGTAATACGTGTAATACATTATCACATTATCTTTTTATTTTCTTGAAGCAGCTTCAGTTTGTACATTACTGTTTTGTAACAAGCACTATTTGCAACTGAAACTCTGGAGAAATATGTAGTGATTTTCCGCTGCGACTCACCACATATTTTAATCATATTTCTCCAGAGTTTCAGTTACAATGGATTTCCGCAAAGTAACGCCTGATTCAATATCTTAACTTATGTTGAATTGGTTTTTGTATTGTATATTATTTAATGCAATTAAGCCTTTAATCATTTAAAATCATTGTCATAGAAAGATCAAATGTTTACCTCAAATATGTAATTCTTCCCTAGGCCTCCGAGATACAGGCATTGCCTAGTTCGGGGTCCGCTAGAAAAGCACATGTATGTACTTAGTATGTAAAAAAAGAACGTAAATACCATGTCTTTATTATTACATTAGTTAATAAAAAAATTGAATTTGAATATATTACTCATAAAACCTTTGTTTTCCTATCTTTCTTCCAGTTACATAAATTGCAATGTACTTTTCGTCCACTTGTTGGTAGGGGTACGTTTGATGGTGCCGTTGGTTCTAATTCTGGTATAATGTTTCGGATACGGGTTTTGATATGCTGTGGAACATTAGCGATAAAAAATCTTATAATATGTAAAAATGTATGCAAAAATATGTTACGTATGTATTTAATCGCTACCGGGTCCAATAGACCCACACGCACCTTTTAGGCCCATAGCACTAACATGTAGCGCACTAACTGTCAGTTTAGATCGTTATCTACCGCCCTAAACTATAGTCGAAAGGTATTAAGAACGGCCACATTACAATCGTCGTAATTTCGAAATAATTCAACAAAATTCAAGGGACTGGGTCCACTGGACCCAGTAGCGAGTCCTTAAGTGTTAAGCCACAGTTTTAGTGAAGAGTCTTTTAACCTGTAATTTAAAAACAAACCGTTCATTGATACAATTTATGCCAGAAAAAACATCGACAAATATTGTCGATATGGAATATCGACAACACTATTGTGTTGTTTATGTTTATCAAAACTTGTCAATGTCATGTCAAATACGTTCTAATGTCATGTCATGCATGTAATACATGCATGGAATTAATATATAATAATAAGGAATGAGCACTGCTGGTCCAATTACGAGCAGAACGAGGCGAATGTATGACAGGCTGTTGTCTTTTTCGAACTATGGTGATAATACATTATATAATTAGGATATTTCAATTCATCTTCCTACCAAATCTGGAGCAGTCTCTTTTGGGGCCCTATTTTACCTGCATCTTGCCAATCATGATAATCCCTAGCTCTATTGACGCGTTAAGTAATAAACACCAACAAACTTACTTACAAAAGGCACTTTAATTTGTAACTTATGATAGTAACCGACATAAAAGAGACATTTCGTTGTGTCCTTTAATTAATTGAATAACTTAATAATCTTGTAACGCTTATCACAAGATTTTAGAATACATATATGAACGTGTACCGTAACCACAAACCTATTTCACTTTAAATAAAAGTCAACCTTAAAAAGTTAAGCATTAGTAAAGTCGCGACGCCCCGAAAAAATATAGGTCACCTTAGTCCCAATAATGTAATCTTAGCATACCTGTTGAAAGATATATTGCAGCCACTATAAGATTCACTTCTGCATTCTGCATACACTACTATTTGTTATCATATTGTTATTTTTACAATAAAATACATCTAAATTAGTTACAAATGTAATAAATTTTTTCCCGCTACCTTTTGTCATAATATAATGTCATCATAATGTTGCTTGTGTGAAAATAATATAATATCAATTTGTTATTTATTTATTCTATTTTGTGTTAGTTTCACAAATTAATTCAGATTTCTTTGTGTCGAGTAAGATTTATAATAAATAAAATTAAATAATATTATTTATTGATAAATATGACTACGTTGACTAGACAGTGACGTTTCTCACAGATTATTTTTTAAACTGGAAAGCTGCTGAAACAGTACAACAGCCTGCCTACTATGTCTCTCATTTTTGATCGATTTCATCCCCGATTTAACATTTATAGAAAATGAACATTCGTATAAAATCTAGTTCACAAAACAAAAAGAGAAATCCTGTGATAATGAGAGGGATTAAAATCCTTGAATAAATGTCAAATTTAGTTCTCATTCCTCTCAAGGGAGGCGCTTCAAATCGGCACAAATAAGAGCTGTCATTTTGTATGGTACAGCCAGTGCTTAGATCCAAAGAAAGATGTCTCACACGAAACATATATTTTCTTTTATTAAAACGTTTGTATGTCATACTTTGAAACACCGGAATTCTTGGTGGAACTAAAAAAAATTCTTGAACCAAACAAATGTCGTCTTATGTAAAAAACGTTTGTATGTCTTAACTTGTATTTTAAGATTTCTCAACTGAATAATATATTAATTATTTACCACAAAACAAATAAATCTTGTTTAAAAACAAAACACTTCTTTGCTTAAAATTATTTAGTTTGTTGGTTTGATGCTATTAATTGCTTAGATCCAAAGAAAGATGTCTCACACGAAACATATATTTTCTTATGTTAAAACGTTTGTATATCATACTTTGAAACACCGGAATTCTTGGTGGAACTAAAAAAAAATCTTGAACCAAACAAATGTCGTCTTATGTAAAAACGTTTGTATGTCTTAACTTGTATTTTAAGATTTCTCAACTGAATAATATATTAATTATTTACCACAAAACAAATAAATCTTGTTTAAAAACAAAACACTTCTTTGCTTAAAATTATTTAGTTTGTTGGTTTGATGCTATTAATTGCTTAGATCCAAAGAAAGATGTCTCACACGAAACATATATTTTCTTATGTTAAAACGTTTGTATGTCATACTTTGAAACACCGGAATTCTTGGTGGAACTAAAAAAAATTCTTGAACCAAACAAATGTTGTCTTATGTAAATACGTATATTCATCTTGTTTCGAATAACTGTATATAATTTAATGCAAGCCTTAATGTATCTTAGATTAAGAATATTTTCCTTCAATCAACATTTATTTTTCTTTAAAGTCCCACTCATGAATTGAGATTTTTTATTTATTTAATGTAAGACAATAATTATTCGTATCAAGAAATGATTCTTAAAGTAATAAGTTAGGAGTCTCAGTTTAGATAGTATATCACAATATTTTGAATCAAAAAAATATATCCTTTGGTGAGAGATACTATTTTTTCACATTGAAATACAAATACATCTTGATTTAACAATAAGCAAATTGTTAACACAAGACCCACATATTCTTGATATGAAACAAAAGTTTTTGAAATGAGAGGAATTGTCTTGTCTGTAGTAAATGTAATGAGAATAATATTGCGTCTCATGGAGAATACTACAATTGTTGTTCCAAAACATTATTATTGACTTAAGCATATATTTACTTGATATTAAACAATATTCCTGAGAATAAAAATATTCTTCGCCGGAAACAAATCTCGTGAGGATTTTTTTCCGTGCAGCCTGGAGACAGACAGACAGATAATAGGGTAGTAATAGGGTCCCGTTTTACCTTTTAGGTACGGAACCCTAAAAACAACAAAATAAACATCTCTACTTTGGAGTTTCAATTAAAATGTAGAAACATATGTTTTTTTTATATATCTACACACATACACATAAAACACACACATTAATGTACTTTATCATATATAAACATATGATTCAATACATTAAATTTTGTTTTTAAACAGCATATAAAAATTAATTAAAATCTAACGTAAACCGAGCGGTTTAGCACGTGACGATGGAAAAAGACCTGACGGTATGACTCTTGTGCCCTAGAGGTTGGGTCGGCCCCTTGTGTGGGACGCAACTTGCGTCGACACATTGGCGCCGTCTCATCTGTCTTTGACACGGTGTCGGGCTGGAGCGGCGGCTATTATTGCCGAGCAACAAGGAGCTAACCTCGGCCGAAGTTACATATTATATTCATAGAGTTATTACTACTACGTAATATATTTCGATGATTATATTTGAGCATTTTGGAGTCGAGACTTTGGGGCCGTGGGGTCCGGGAGCCCATACTATGTTCCAAAACCTCTCGGAGCGCTTGATTGACGCGACGCATGACCAAAATGCTGGCGTTTGTCTGACTCAACGTATCAGCAATGCTATCCAGCGTGGTAATGCGGCCAGTATGCTGGGCACGCTGCCCTCTGGTAGTGGGCTGGAGCACTTAGATTATCTTTAGGCTTTTCGAAAGATTTTCTAAGTGCCCCTTTTTTATAGTAGTTTTATATAGATGTTTAGTTTTTTTTTATATTATATTATTGTAAATAAAGATGTATGGTAAAAATTAAAATCTAACTTGTTAACATAAACTTATAATATACCTATAAAAAGTTAACGTTTATTATAAATTCTTTGCACAAAGAATAAGCATTGATTCAATTGACGAAAACATATATTTTAATGTGACAATAAATATATTTTTTTAATTTATTTTCACATACTGAAATAAATAGTATTCGTTTGTTTCACATACATAAACCTAAACTCCTAATCGAAAACCTCCAATAAATATAGACGCTAGAATAACGCATTTCTCAGAATGATCTGTTAGCTTAGTTGGTAGTGGCTCTGCCTTCTAATCTAGGGGTGCGGGTTCGATTCCCGCATAACACAATAATTATGAATATTAACATGTGTAATTACTTGTGTTGATTCTAGTCGTTTCTATGTATAATAAGTATGTATTTACAAAAGAAAAGTATATATGTATTATGTCCGTTATCTAGTACCCATGCTACAAGCGTAAGCTTAGTATGGGGCTAGATGGCGCTGTGTGATATGTCCTGAAATATTTATTTATATATTTATCTTAGTGCCTTACGACCCTTACGAGTAGGTATACGATGTTTCCAGTTCTTTTCTAACGTGAACATTGACTGTATAGGGCTAAATATTTGCATTTTTCTGGGATTCCTTTGTATATTGGAATGAACCTTGGTATTGGAGCCAAGCCTTATATCCTTGTGAGCTTGATAGGTAGTTTCCTTGGATTCTGTCGCAGTTGCAGGACTCCCAGGCATGAGGCATGATGTGGCAATCTGTAGAATAAGTACTGTGAACGAAGTAAAATTGTAAAGTAACTGCCATTGCACTCCCACACCCCTACAAGAAATAAATTTGGGGTTGGAATAATAAACAGCATATCTATTCTTTTGATACATAATCTACGTTCAGTTTATCAAGTTCTTAGTAAATTAAGCAAATATTTTTAAGGCAGCTAACGAATCCTAAAAATACCTACACTTTGAAATTAATTCATTAAATTTTGCTAAGTACACTGACATTCAAAATAACATTCATAACCATCGGCTGCCATTCTTATGTTAAAGTGTAATAAAAGAAAGAATAAAATGAATAAATAACGCAAATACTGATGAATCCTCGCAATTAAACTGTAAATTTAATAAAGTAGAAACTATCCATTATTATTAATTATTGATTGATAATTAATAATTATTACAAATATATCTATTTATTAGCACTCGTAAAGTTTTCCGGACTTAAAATGCATTGAAAACAATTTTTATCAGATTTGGCAAAAATTTACGCTGTACAAGAATAAATAAAAAAATTTGATTGAATATATTCGTCGAATTTGTAAGCTTAAAATTTGCATTTTTTTTTTTTTTTTTTAATCTTTATTTTGTAAAGGGTTTGGTCAGACATGACCATGTCACCCCTATTGGGCCTTACTTAAAATCTACGCTTAATTCCTACTAATACTAATTGATATAGCAATATGGCCGAGTCCGATATGGGTTCAGCCAGAATGCTATTACACACACCAAGTTCTTTTACATTAAATCCCGTCACCATTTGGAACTGAACTCTTTCGGCTTCGTTCCGGACACATTCCACAATCATATGATATATGTCTTCTTTAATTGAGCATTCACAACAATTTTCAGTATCATTTTTGCCTATCATGAATAAGAATTTATTCAGTGGAATGTGTCCAGAGCGGAGCCGCAGAGCGATAACTAGTAGCGGTCTGCTTATATGTATAGCTGCGAACCAAGGCGAATGAGGAAGACTGGTCTGCAAAGTACCATACCAGGTACTTTTGACCCATCCCTGCTCGCCAAAGTGCTTCTCCCACATCTCCCTGCATCTTTGTCGTACCAGGTGCAAGCAGTCCGACCACAACGGTAAACATTCAAGTGGAGTTCCTTGAGTTATAGCATCTTTGGCAAGCCGGTCGGCTTCCTCATTACCTGGGATACCTACATGCGACGGGATCCATTGGATTTTTACAATTTTGCTATGATTTAATCTACGGATGGATTCCAATATGCTATAGGCTATCGGTGTTCCTCGAAAATTCGAGGACAAACGAGCCAGATGTTGAATAGCACTTTTAGAATCCGTTAAAACAACAAAACTGCCTGAGTGTGAAATTGATTCTATATAAGTGATTGCTTTGTCTATGGCAATAAGTTCTGTATACATTGTTGATAGACGCGCTTCGACACTCAGTTGTATAGTTGTATTTGTTTGAGGATCAAAGACAGCTAATCCGTTGCCCTGATCGTCTTTGGATCCGTCCGTATATATTTTATGATATGATTCATATTCCATATTTATGAAATTCTCACAGATTTGTTTTAAATCGCTGTCTAAATATTTGTTTTTAGGTTTATCTACAACATTAATACTAGCTGATAGCACCGTGCTTAGATCCACATTGCTGGCCCACGTGTCTAATGAAAACATCTCTAGTTGTGTACAGGCGTGAATTCGTACGTTTTTGAGTTGTGCGTGAGCTAAGCATAATAATGGTTTATTTTTATTTTTCCAATAGGCCCAATACGAAGTGTATATACTCTCACACTGAGTACTTAAATTTTCTATAACGCTGATGAGATTATTACTTTTAAACGATTTGCATTTAAGCCAAAACTTTCCTGCTAAATAGTACCTGCGCACATTTAATGGCTGTAGGTATAACTCACTTTGCATCACATGAATCGCCGTAGTCCTGACAAAGCCTCCGATGACTCGCATGCATTGGTTTTGTACCTTGTCTAACTTACCTAAGTGAGTTTTACAGCTGTTACCATACAGAGCGCTCGCGTAATCTAACCTGCTACGTATCATTGCAATATAGATACGTCTTAGATGTACAGGGTGTATGCCCCATTTTGAACTCGCTAGCACTTTGAAAATATTAACAAATTTTAAACAATTATTTCTTAGCTCGTTTATATGTTTTGCCCATCGAAGTGATCTGTCTAGCCATAAACCCAAGTACTTCACTTGCTCGACATTTTCCAGTGGGCTATCATTTATTTTTAATTGTACTTGTTCTTTTTGGTGACCTCTTATAAAAACACAAACTTTGCTCTTTTTTGCAGATACAGTCAACCCTATTTTTGTTAATAGATTAGTCATTTGGTTTAACGCCATTTGTAATTCATCTTTGCCCATCTTTAAATTATAGCAACTCGTGTATAATACATAATCATCGGCGTACTGGGATACAAATACATTATTTATTTGTTTACAGATGTAAATAGTTACTATGTTGAATAGAGCCGGGGACAGAGGGCAGCCCTGTGCTAACCCACGATAAGTACTTCTCGTGAAGTAGGTATTATCTATTAGCCGAATTTTTAGGTGTCTGTCTTTTAAAAAATTCCATATATATCTACAAATGCTAGGACTTATATTTAACGTTAACATAATTTCAATTAAACTTGTTGTATCTACTTCATTATACGCGTTATTAATATCAATAAAAGCGGCCAATGTTTTTTGATGCTGCGACAAACCGGTTTGAAGCATAGACACAAGAACTGCCAGATTGTCCATGGTGGACCTACATCTTCTGAAACCTACCGTATTTGGAGATAAGAAATTATTCTTTTCGATGTACCATTCTAATCTCCGTAATATAATATTGTGGAATATTTTACAGATGCAAGATATCATAGATATTGGTCGTAATGCTTCAGGCGTATTAAGCGGCCGGCCGGGTTTAGGAATAGGCATTATTACTATCTCACGCCATTGTCGGGGCACAAAGCTCTGTATAAAAACCTCGTTATACAATTTAACCAGGAATTGCTTAGCATCAGGCGGTAGGTTACTGAGCATGGAATATGAGACCATGTCGTTACCTGGTGACGTGTCTTTGTGTCGCATGCAGCATTCTAACTCTTGCAAAGAAATCGGAGAGTCCAAGACAGATCTTTGCACGGGAAATGCTGGCTCCCCCGGTAGCACATAATCTGGCGTTAAGTTTCGCAATAATGCCATCGCATGTTCATTCGCAATTAGGGGTCTTGATGATCCATAACCCTTTAACCACCTAATTTTACGCCACACTTCGCTTTGGCTTATAGAACTGTCTAAAGATGAGCATTGATCTTTCCAAGATTTATCTTGGGCTCGTCGAATATATTTCTGTGCCTCACGAATTTTATTTTCGAGTTTGATCAAGTTACTGGGCGTGGGGTTACGGCGAAAAGCGCCTAATGCTAATCGACGTTCGGCAACTAATTTAGATAATGAAGTGTCCCAATAAGATTTTGGTGTGAAATTAGAATTAGGGTTGAAGTTAGTTTTAATAAGTGGGATATGTTGATCCGCGGCTTTGTTTAGACAATCCAAAAACCCGTTATACGAGGCCTGTAGATTTTCTGAGTTAAAAGTAAGTTCATTTACAAGCGTGATGATAGACTGTTTATAAGCTGTCCAATCAGCCTTTTTATAATTACGACGCAAAACAGAACTACTGTTGGGAACACTTTCCGAGGCTATGGATAGTTTAATAATTAGATGGTCGCTGCCTAAATTTTCATTTAAGGTTCTCCAATCAATTCTCGTAGCAATATCTATTGATGACAGTGACAAGTCTGGTGAAGTTTGCTGCAATCTGTTCAAAACAAGTCTGACAAGAGTAGGATAGTTACTATCATTTAAACTTATAAAATTGCTATCTGACAAGGCATCAAATATTTGTGAACCGCGCCTGTCTATTTTATACGACCAATTTGTGTGATGTCCGTTAAAGTCGCCGAGAACAATAGTTTTCTTATCTCTAATGTTGAGTAGTTTTTCCCAGTCGGCCTGTTGTGTAGTTACATTTGATGGGCAGTATATGCCAATAACATAATTTATGTGCATACAATTGTGAATTTCTATCATAATAGACTGTATTCCCGGGTTCAGGTTATCTATGTTTCGTAAGGACGCTTTTATTGATTTATGAGTGAGGATTAGTACACCTCCATAGTTATCATATCTATCGTCACGAAACACATTGTAACCGCTTACCTTGAGTTCTTTGCCGGAATCTAGCCAAGTCTCGCAGATGACAGCAATGTGGATCTTTTCACGATACAATATATTTTCTAGCAATCCTAGTTTAAGCTGTAAGCTTCGCGCATTCCACTGAACTATATTTAACATTATAATACTACTTAAACTCGTATTTTTTGGCGTTGGTTGAGAATTCAGCCGACGAGATAAGCCAGTATTGTTTTCAATATCGGCCACTCCGCGACATTCTCCACCGCCACCAAAATTATCCATTCTATGCAACACTTTATAGCTCGATTCACTTTCTCTTGTACTGTCACTCCTCTTATGAAAAAAATTTCTTTTAACCTACTCAGTAGCTCATTTATGGTGACGTCTTTTTCTTTTTTGTCCTTTTCGTGGTGTGGTATAGCGTGCTCGTCTGCAGATCTGCCTGCTGGCTCCTCCATAATCGACACCGAGGGGGAGAAACGTTTCTTATTTCTTCTAGGCGTCTGGTGGGCTACGGGGGGCGCGTCTCCGTGTATGTCTGCATGCGTAGTTACCACTTCTGCATATGAACGTCCTTGGCGTTGAGTCTTTGTTGGCGTCGGGCTATCTGCCTGCACGAAATACGGAGTGCTCAAAGGAGACCGAAGCTGATTGCGCACCGGTGTCCTTTCTCGAGGTGGTACAGGAACATACATGTTTATCGCTTGTCGGTAGGTACAATTATACTCCGCTATCAGTTCCCGCAACCTCTTTTCTTTTTGAAAAGCTGGGCATGTTCGCCTCAGCGCCATGTGGTCGCCCTGACAGTTTATGCACCTGAAGTTTGTTGTTTCGCAATTGGCGTGACTTCCTCCGCACTTTGGGCACACAACTTTTCCCGTCGGGCATCTCTTCGCGCTATGGCCGAGTGCCCAACATAAGCTACACTGCGTCACTGGAAAAATATATGGTTCTACTCTTATTACAAGCCCTTCAACTGAGACCTGAGCAGGGCGAAAAGAGCCCTTAAAAGAAAGCCGGACGGACTCGCTCGGCTCCCAACCCTCCCCACCCAGCTTCCGACGGGACAATCTTTGCGCCGCCGCCAGTTGTCCCGGTTCAGGGCATGATATCAGCCTCAGGATTTCACTGTCCGTCAATTCCATATCCACGTCTTTTATGACCCCGTACGACATGTTTACTTCCGCTGCCCGCTGAATACGCCATCCTCGGCTGCTGAACATTCGTTCGAGCTGTTCGATGTTTTGGCCTTCTGGTATCTCTACTTTTACTTTGTATGGGTTTAGGTATTTAACCTTACTTATGCACCCTAGACCCATTTCTCTAAAGATTTTTGCAATGGCAAACTGCTTCGGAAGTAACTCATTCGAAGTTAAAAATAGGTCTTGTTTATTTTCTGCGTTTCTAAACTCTTCCTCTAGCGGAATTTCTTTTTCACCCTTCAATTTCTTTTCTTTCCTCGATACTGCTATCCACTCATCTTCGCTATCCTCTTCTCTGTCCCTTTTTTTCTGTTCAGTTTTGTTATTTTCTATCTCCTCTGGCTCAGTACTTTCTTGTCTCAACTCCGCTTCCATTTCTTCTATCAACTTTTCTTGGTCGCTTAGATTGTCTTCGCTCATAGTTACTAACGAGCCGGCCCGAACCGGTCGTAGATACCTACGGCGGCGATCGAGCGCGGCGCGCGACGGGAGATTATTCAATAGTACACACGCAGCTGGTAAGCGCGCACCTCGCTCGAGTGGCGAGACGAGACTGAAATTTGCATTTGTCGCCTCGAAATCCTTTTACTATTGGAATGAGATTCGTCCCTTGAGCCTGTATGAATGTTCTTGTGAGCTTGAATTAAGTTCTCAATAGTTTTTTTAGGCGCAGTTGCATGACTCTCTGCAGCCATAACAAATGTTACGACGGTCAGTAGAATGAGTACTGTGAAGCAAAGTTAATGTTAGTAGGTATATACTATAGCTAAGCAATCTGCACCGCGGAAACTTCTTGGATTACTAGCCCGAAAAAAAAATTGCTATGAAAATGCCGGTAATCTTACTAATCTTGTCATCTTCAAAGCGTGAATGAATTGGTTCTTATAGGTAAACACGCTCCATCCTAGACTGTAATTGTCGCTCACTATTAGATGAATCATGGTTAAATGCAAACTGATTCCATGTAAAAATAAAACCGGCCAAATGTGAGTCGGACTCGCGCACGAAGGGTTCCGTACTATCATCTATTTTATGTATTAGTTTAAGTATTTATTTTTATAGTCAATATATTTCTTAATAGTTACGAACCAATATTCAAGTTTCTACCTGTTTATTAAGATCGAGTATACATTGCTTAAAAATTTACGTTTGTTGTATGGGAGCCCCTCTTTAATATTTACTTTATT
Source organism: Macaria liturata (assembly GCA_964023185.1). Classification (NCBI taxonomy): domain Eukaryota; kingdom Metazoa; phylum Arthropoda; class Insecta; order Lepidoptera; family Geometridae; genus Macaria; species Macaria liturata. The sequence goes on along the minus strand of OZ026808.1, from coordinate 17,258,600 downwards.
TATTTTGAAAGGTAATATTCAAGTTAATATTCTTTGAAAATTGGATACGTCTACCTGTTACCGTTTTTAATATTGAGCAAAAAAATATGAAATAACACGTTTATTGTATGGGGACGCCCCTAATATATTTTTTTTGAATTTTTAGTATTTGTTGTTATAGCGGCAACGGAAATACATCATCTGTGAAAAATTCAGCTTTCTAGCTTTCACAGTTTATATGATACAGCCTGGAGACAGACAGACAGACAGCGGAGGCTTAGTACTTAATAGGGTCCCGTTTTACCCTTTGGGTACGGAAGCCCAAAAACGGACAATTGTAGGCTCCAGCTGTTTGTTGCAATACAGCGAGAGATTGAACTATATCTGATGATTATCGAGTTACTTATGGATCAACAAGATACAACACAAAAAATGTGGTTTGAAAACTATCAACACAGGACTGGCTCCTCACAAGCGAACTTAATAACTTTGGCGTGAAAATAAACCTGCTGAATTGCAACCGTAATAATATGTATTTTTATGACTTAACAATAAATTAAATATTGGTTTCAAGTCATATTACCTTATAAAAACATTATGCTGACGAGTGATTCAGTCGAGTAAAGCAGTCAATATAAACAAAATAGATTTTTTTCTCTTAAAAAGAAAACCATAATTAAAAAAGTATAACAAGTTAAGTAAGTATAAAATTAATGCCACATAAGAATTTCAAGGTTACAAATTGAAGTTATATCGGAACAAGTATTTGATTAATTTCTGGATTGTATCGACGCAGTATAATCAAGGACATTATTTTCCACAGAAATCAAAAGGATCGAAGGCTGGAAAAGATTGAAATGACTAATTAATGCTATTTTTAGTAAGTCTTTTTAGGTTAATATATAGAACTACATAGTATAAGGCAAAGTCTCATCCCGCGTCGCCGCGTCGGTTCCTGTCTGTATGTAATGTACATGTACGTTAGTAGATAGAGTGATTCAAGAGGAAGGTTTATAATTATAATAACGCGTGCAAAGCCGCTAGTATTTAAATATACTACTACAGTATGGCTCAGTGATAAAATTAATTTAAAAAAAATCACAAACCGACTTCAAGTGTCACTAAAAAGTTAATAAATAATTTATTTTCATTTTTGCGATTTTTGAGTAAAGAATCTATCAAATTATTGAAACTTAGAATCTTATAAGTATTCTCATTGAAATATTTGTTGTTGGCGCCAGTCACTGGTTAAACGAGATAGACGCTTGTCGAAATCGCAGTTCCAGTCAGGTTTGGATTTGTTCCTAACTTATTCTGATAGGTATTGTATTGTTACGACTGGCACCGACTCCAGACGCTCTAATTCAAACGCTACGCTCAAACTTACATAAGTAAAGCAGGTATGGTCTAAACACTAAATTATGTAATATAATAAGTATAAAAAAAATCAACTGTCTAAAAATGTTTTTGAATGTAACAGGAAACATATGTACTTACTTGATGATTTATTTTTATGAAACTAATACATAACAATTGAAGGTTTAGATGCTAGGATGTGTCCTTACAGTGCTGCTGTTGTTAGAGGCCAACACACCTTGAGAGCCCTGTTGAAACTGTTACTTTTAAATAGACATTAAAATGCATTTTTAAACAAACAAATTATAAGCAAGTGGAGTGCATCGCAAAAGTTTATTTTATTTTATTCTTTACTAGCTGACCCGGCGAACTGTGTCCTGAACCTTAGAGGCAATAAATAAGCAGATTTTGGATTTTATTCAATTCAATATAAAAAAAAAAATTGGGATAAAATGTATTTTAGGTCCGTCTCCTGGTTCTAAGCTAGGTACCTCCCCACCTATTTTCAGCTAAATCCGTTCAGCCGTTCTTGAGTTATAAATGGTGTTACTAGCACCACTTTCTTTTATATAAAAATTTATTATATTACTTTAGTAGTAATAAAAGAGAACAGATAAAATTGGTATTTATTTTTATTTGCGACGTATTTTATACTTGGTACACGTGAAACAATCTGACTGCCACGACGCAGTCTCAACTCAGTGATAAGCTCTTCCATTGGGTTCAAATGTAATGTTGTATGTGAAAAAGATGCAACAAATACATAGCCGAGACAATAACTAATAAATAAAGTACCTAGAAACAAAATATACTGTCGACATCTCTCAATTAAATTTTACCTTGCACCACAAAATACTTGCACCTAGGGCACTGAACATATAATAATACTAGGGGAGGAAAAAATTTGTGGGCGTACTTACAAAATGCATGTTTAATAACATCACTAAAACTCTGTTCTTTACCTAGTTCTCGGACCTCAAATGCATCAAATAACATACAAAATCAACAATCTATATATATAACACCCAAAGGTGACTAACTGATAATATAGTGATCTATCTACGCACAGCACTGTTCGGATCGGGCTGAAATTTGGCATGCAAGTAGATGTTATGATGTAGGCATCTGCTAAGAAATGAATTTAGGAAATGCCACTTGGCTAGGAGTGAAATATGCAAGTTTTACTTCTTAATGCGAGCGAAGCTGCGAGCACCCACTAGTTAAGACGTTGCTTAACATCAGGCTAGTTGTAGTCAAGCGTGAGCCTATCTCATGTAAAAAACCAAGGAAAATTAAAACGGATAAACACATCATATTCAAGAAGTTCATACATACATATGTATAATAAATCAACGTAAAGATTTGTTCGCATTCAGCGTAATCTAGTTTGTCTCGGGCGCCGTATAAGCCGAGAAAGTGCGTCCATATCAAATTTGACAAAAATTGACGCAGTAAACAGTTGCATCTGGTTCGTATTCGCTCCTCTATTCGAATAGGCATCGTCTCTATGAACCTCTCTCGGTAGATCTGGTGGGGCTTGACCGTACCCATCGATTGGCCCTATATTCTGAGTTTGATCCATAGCTCCGGTGTCAAATGCAGGACTCTCTATTTGAGCAGACGAGAGATATGATCCGACTGTAAGAAGAACAAATACTGCGAAAAAATGGAATGCAAATATTAGTTACCTATTGTTTAATGTTCCCCTTAACTAAGTTAAGTATTCGTTACAATTTCTATAATACATATTCCGTAAATAGATCCTTATCTAATATTTCAAACCTTCGACTCTTGAGTTCACCACTCATATAGAATTAATTACTTTAGCACGCTTTAAATTATTTAGATAACTTAAAAAAATAAATGACAAAATAAATCTTAACTTACACGTCAAAAACATTTTGCCAATCAGTCAGTCGATCAAGAAATGAGCAGTGAAATATAATTTTATATGCATGAATAAATAAAATTCACAATTAAAATTTGATTAATGATACTAGTATTAAAAATTTAATTTGTAAGCGTAAAAAGCATTTGATGCATATTAGATAAAGTTTGGATTTGTTTCCTTTCAAAAAAGGAAATGATGCCTTCCATAACATTTTAAAAATTGGTATTGTGTGTAAAATATTTTGAAAAGGATTTTTTTTTATATCATTTTGTACAAACATTTTTAATAACTTACAAACATACGTACAAATTATGTATCGATCCTGACTACGAATTCATGTCATTATGAAATTATAAATGGTTTTTATTAAATGTTTATGCTATTTTAAAATATTACTCGTTTATGTGATCATTGGAAACTGAGAAACTGTTTCATTAATACTAGAAACTAATACGAATTACTTCAAATTAAAAATAAAAATTCATTTCAAGCCTTTTCGAATAAAAATAGCATTTTAAATTAATTAAAAGTAGTAGGAATGACAAGTTCAATTTATACCTATTAGTAATTTTAATGAAACTGGTACTTCTCGTTTGTTATAATGGAAATAATTAGAACATGATATTTTAGTAGTTTCTATTCAGAAAGGCAGCATTCTTGGTATTATTGGGTTACTGACGATGTTTTCAAATAAATAACTTTTTACTCATAATCATTCTTTAACCGTTACGGAATAAAATAATTTAATTTAGAATTTGAAGCATTCGTGTCGTCATTAATGCTAGTTCTTGTTATATTACGTAGGTCACTTGACAATTTACTGGATTTAATTACAACGGTACTGTTTGAACTTATAGTAGAAGTAACAAATTACATACAGACTACAACTAGGCATATAATTATAATACAATGACTTTAGGAGAAAAAAAAAGATTTTCTTACATTTTATCAGAGGACGATGAACTTTTTGTAAGATTAGCTAACTAATATTAGTGGGATAGGAATGGGAAATTAGATTGAGATTGTAATGGGTTTTTATACACCCTGTAGCTTGCACTATTAACAATAATATGCATACCTACTGGAAAATTGCATAATATTTTAATAACTTCTGTACTTTTTTTTTAATCTTTTTTAAAAGGTTACGATGAAATTTGGGTCTAGTTTGTACTAAATGCCAATATAAAACAACAACAACTAAATAAAAGCATTTAAATATGGTTCAGCTGATTGAATCATTTATTTGAGTAGTACAAGCATAATTACATACGTTGGCTATAACTCTATAGCAGCGAATCTCTGTAGTAACAAGTATATTTATTGAACGTGACATTGAATAATTTATAGAAAAACTTGTCAATTTTTTCTTGATTTTAACTTGACTTTACACGTAGGACGACGGTATAGATTTTGGTGCGAATGGTCCAAAGAAATTAATAAACCATTCTCGATCTAACTCAGCAAACATTTGAAGTTTATATCCCTGCCAGATTGGTTGCCTGGAAGAGTTCGCTCTTAGCGATAAGGCCGCCAATTAAAACACAAATTTTATTTTCTATGTTATTTTGTATTTGATTTTTATGTATGTGGTCTTTAATAAAGAATTTATCAATCAATCAATCAAACAACGCCCTACTGAAAAAGTGGTATTGTCGTCTGGGCACGTCTGGGCTTCTTTGTATTCGAAGGTCTGGTCTTTGGGCTGGTTTGTTTCCGCCTGAGCTTGATTAGGAGTTTCTAAATGTGGTGTCACTGAAGCCTGGTTGTCAGCCGATGCAAGACACGATACAAAAGTCAGCAGAACGGAAACTGTAACAGAAACATGACATGACAAATTCCGATTCAACGGTTTTATTTATTCATGAACTGAAATTATATTTACTAACCCCAATGAATATAGAAGTACAAAACTGAAAAACAACTGCTAAAAGTAACTTAAAAGCACTAATATATTATTACAGAGCGTATAATTTCTACTAGAAATAAATTTAAAACAGCTATTGTTAACACCAAGTCGGAGCCCGCTGGTATGCTCGAAGTCTCGATACCTGAGGTTCTTTTCACGTACAAACTTGCTAAAACCATAATTAAATGCTATAAATATACATTTCACCATCGTACGAGTAGGGGTTCGGCAAGGAGGCACCGGTATACAGTTGAGGTTCCAAAGACTCGCACCAAGCGTTTTGCTTCGACTTTCATCGTGCGAACAGCCCAACTGTGGAACTCCTTGCCCGAATCCCTATTCCCCTTGAACTATAATTTGTCGGTCTTCAAGTCGAGAGTAAACCGGTTTCTTCTAGGCAAGCGCGCTAGATAGTAGACTATAACGTTGCTTAACATCAGGTAAGTTTTAATCAAGCGTAAGCCATGTAAAAAAAAAAAACTTACTATCAGACTAGCCAATTGCTGAATACGTTTTTGCTTAAACCATGGCGAGTGCAAGTTAATTAAATAAATAAATAAATATTCCGGGACATTGCACACAGCGCCATCTAGCAATTGAAACAACTCTTTTTTTGACCCTCATAAAATCGTCTTGAACATTCTTTACCTATTCATTTTTAGTTCCAACTTTTTGTTTAATTTTATAATATGTAGAATAGGGATATGCCCAACTTTATTTTAAAGTTCAATGAAAGCTTTTTTATAGACAATCAGCATAGTGAAATTATTTTTCAATTAGCTTAAACAATAACGCAGTTATACACGTTTTTAGCTTACGATTAGACAGAGAGAATGGACATGCCATGTGACGTCACATGGCACTAACGCCATACAAAATACATAGAAAATTCTGTTTTGAAAGAAAGAGATGGAGTGAAATCTTCAATTGGTCATATCTTCTTTATTTTTCAGTGGATATAAATGGGGTTTGCACAGCTCGTTTAGTAGGTATTTTGTTATATTTTTGTAGTTTATTTACAAAAATCAAGTTTCAGTTCCATGCATATACCCTATTAGATATTTGAATTTGTGCGTGCGTTTGGGTGTATTAATAAAGTAGTTTTATTTATTGTATTTACCAAGACGTTTCGGTAGACAATTCATACCTGTGTAAACATTACTATTGCGACAAAGTCTTTGTTAAGTCTAAGTAAAAATAACCCTAATCTGTTACCTACAAGATACGCACAAAAAAAGCAATTGAGTACGTTGTGCATTATACGAATGTTATTCCAGACTTCAGCAACCATCGTCACATCAACGTAATGAAAATGCTTCTAAAATACCCTTAAAAGTAATACTCTTTAGATTTTGTTGGTCTGTAAACATAATTTTTTGAGTAACATAATTATAAGAAAAACAACAAAACAGACCAAGAACTATAAACAAAGTACTATGTAAGTGAATATGGTTTGGTAGGGAAGCGTCCGGCTTGCAATTAGAGGACTTCTTTCCAAACTCATTTAAACTTTTAAAAAATATGACTAAGGTATATGCCACACAATCAATTTTAATTAAATTAAAAAAAAATATTACTATGTTACATGCCACACAATCAATTTATTCATTTATTTTTATCCAATATTGATAAATAATTTGTGTCTAGGAGGTGCTTTTACGGCAGAATTGGGACAGTTTGGAGGGTACAGAAATATATTCGGGTTCATAGTAGTGGTCGTGAACTCTTCGCTGGCCGAGCGTTCGTGTCTGCGGGTCTTCTTTTCTGCTCTTATTTTAAGTTTGCCTTTTAATTCGATTTTATCAATATCTGGTAATTGCGAATAGCTGCGACGTGAGAGGGCATTTCCAAGCGATGGGTCAGCATCTTGCTTGTCAATCAGCTTCAATTTATAGCTCATCATTGATCCATCCGAATAGCACAGTGTTACAAGTGTGATAAGTAGTGCGATTACTGGAAAAAACGAAATGTTATTTAGTAGGCGCACTTTTAGGTTCAGCTTTACAATTTTTGACAAAAAAATAAATTTAAAAGAGAAGAAAAGATGCTCAGTCATGGGCAATAACTGGACTGATGATGATAATAATGACACTAAAAATAATTTATCAAAGCTATACCTGTAGGAAAGTCTATAGCATTAAAATTACATGGATGTTACTAAAGCCATTATTTTTCAAAATCATTCGATCTAATTAGAGCTTAATTGTGACATATTGCATAGCAGTTTTTACATAATTATGTAATTTATACATATTTCATAAAACACTATAAAAAAACAACAAAGTAATTATTAGATTGGAAACAGAAAGTATTTTTGGCTATTTGTATGGAATCGGAAAATACATTTAAAATAAAATAAAAATAAATATTAAACACTCAAAACTACTCACAAACATTTATTTGGTACATTGCGTAGGTATTTCTTTTTAAATTGGTCTAAAGCTGCCTTGAGGATAGTTGCCGCAAGAATAAACAATTGACTGTGTTTACCAAGACATTTCGTTAACAATAAAATGTTTGGTAGATCTAAGGCAACACTTAACTTAAAACGGCAAATCTATTATATACTACATACGCATTAATGCTTAATTCAAGTATAATGTGTTTTATGCATGTTTTTCAGTAAAACTAATTATTTTTTACAATCCCCGTTCTCTCCTCGTATTTTATTACTTGTCAAAGTAATACGTGAAATCACGTCACATGTGCATAATTATTATTTTTTAACATTAAGAATTATAATCTAAAAAATAATGCTGATAAACATATTATAATTTTAAACAGTTGAATGAAGGGATATAAAGGCTATTTTTATATGTCATTTATTTTTTTATATAAGATATAAGCACTAATATGAGAGACAATAAGAGTAAACATAAAAAGTAAAAAAATATGATTATGTGTTGATAATGTTACCTTAAAGAATTCCCACCGAGTGTTAATTTTCGGCACAGACTATTAAGATACTGGTTTTTATCTTCTATGACACATTTATGTAACTCATACAGAATTCATACGAAGAGTCTACACTATTAAACAATTACTATACGCAATTTACGAATCTACACCAAAGAATACTATGATCTACACTATTAAATATTACAATATGCAATCAAAACTTGTTGACAAAGACATTACTATTTACGTCGTTTTATTTAGTAACATTCATAATCATAGTCGAGCTTTGTCAATTTTACAATCATCATTTCGTTCTCGTTATTATTTGTGTTTGTTATGTAACTATATTTTATCATGAATAGCTTCCCCACATTGTGTTTTACAAGAAACTTTAGAACTAAGTAACTGAACTATATAATCGCACAATCGAAGTGTAACTCGGTACCAAACCCGACAATGAAGCCAAACTTATTAAAATTAAGCGTCCGGTCCATAGCTTTAGTCATGATGCTTCTGGGGTTGTTCTTCCATTGGGAGTGCTATGACTTGACGACGCCCACCAACACTTTTATGTCAGGCGTGTACGGGTCATATGTGGTGGTGACTATGGGCTTGCTGATGGAAGAAAGCCTAGGTGTACATTCACATATATGCGTAGAAATGTACTTTCTATTCGGAGGCGTCGTTCTCAATTTTAGCTGCAGTATGCTCTTGTTCTTAGACAAAACAGACTCGTGTGGTAACGAAACCATCCGGATGAACAAAGCTTTTATATCCGTGTTCAGTGCATCCGTATACTTGGCGGATATGATATTTTTACGAGTAATTCACAAGAAATAAAGGCGGTTTGTTTACAGTCATAGAAGTTTTTTGTTTTGATGGAATATTTTGCACTGGATTAGTACCTATCGTTAACTTACCAACGCATGTAAAATAGACATGATAAAATAAAACATAGCTTATAAGGTAAGCGTTCCATCACCGATACACGGTCACAGTAGGCTATACAATTTAGAATAGAATAGAATAGAAAATCATATATTAAGACAGTCTTCAACACATACACACACATATATATACAATAAATAAATTAATAAGTCTGCCTCAACACGGCCCCAACTCAGCATAATGCTGATTACTGGAAGTAATCAGCGCTGGTCTTCCGTTGGGGCTGGCTGTGACGTTACGTACGAGACAATGATTAAGTTTAAAAAAGGAAATGATAAAGCAAAAATAAAAAATACAAAATAGATACAAGAAACATAAACCTTAAATATAGCAGATACTTATACACGAAATTTACACACTAACACTTATTAGAATGAACTTAGCTAATCTATGATTACAATTAGGTACATTACTACAATCAAAGTCAGTTAAAAACACACAACAAAACATACCTAATACGACAGAAGAAATAACAATATCACTATACCTATAAATAACAAAGTATATATATATATAAGTATACATATCTATATTGCGCTGGTGTCATTTACGAGCAGGGCTTCCTGTTTTTGATGCTCAAAAATGTGGATCTTAAGTTTGGTTCTGAAATTATACAAAAAACGCAGGTTCCTTATTGGCGGGGGGATATTGTTCCAACATTTCGATGCAGCATAGCTGAAGCTGCCTCTGAAAGCGGCAATGAAATTTTGTATGAGAGTAGCGATATCTAGTGCCAAGAGTTTTTTAAACCACCCCTAGGGCCTCCGACATGGTTAACCTCTTGCACTATGACAAATAGCCGGAATCTGCAATTAATTTATAGGAGCGTCCAGATGTAATAGGTTTGTACTCTTTGTAGAGTCACTGACCATCCAGTCACTAACGTTGGCAAGTGTATATTGAAAGCTACAAAAGAATATCGCTGTACAAAACATAACCTATCTTAATATTTAGTTTTATTATTGTATGAACGTTCAGGATGTTCATAGCATATATTAAAATTGATCATAAACCTTAGTGATGCCATCTGTTGAAAAAGTTGTGTCAACTTTACAACATAAACTTTCAACGAAAAGGTTTTGAACCACTTTGAACCATTACCATACAAATATGTCAATGCTCCGAACCAGCTTTGAATATACAATTATTTACCCTAACTGCTTCTTACGTAAGCTTAAGTTGATGTGATTCATTTTCATAAGATGGCATGAACGAACAAAAAAGTCATTTGGAATGGGCTTCAGTGGGAGTTTGACAAACTAAATAATTACCAAAGTTATATTTATCGCATAATTATTTCATTATTCACTAAATATTATAATACTGATTAGTTTAATTCGACATAGCGCATAAAATTACATTCCCTGATCTTGATAGCTTTATTTATTTAATTTTGTTGTTATACCTTCTCACAGTAAATTATACTATAATAAACATTTTATAATTATAGTATCATAATACAACACAGTTACAATACAACTTATTAATATCGTGCTTTATTGAAAGTTTTCATTTGTAGGTACCATACCTTCGTTTGAAGAGGGTGTGAAGTTACGAGAAGATCTCATAACTTTTTTTATTATTAGTATTTTAAAAAGATTTCAGGCATAAAATTAATGAAACCCATAGTTCTTAGTTTCGAGCTCTATGTAGTATTACAAGCTAAATATTACTAAACGCTATGTTAAATGTGTTGTTTTGTGTTGTTTATATGTTTTTTTTTTAAATGAAGCGAGGTTTTTGATAATTTAGAGACAGCTCACAAAAAAAACGAGATAAAAAAATATCGTTTGTAGGTCATAGTAGGCAATACAAAGTTTACAAGAATTTATTGCCGAACCGACTTCCAAAAAAAGGTTATCAAGTCTTCTGAAAGTTTGTTTTTGTGGGTATGTTACGCGATTACTCCGTGGTTTATGCACCGATTTCAAAAATTATTTTTTATTCGACGCGTATAGTTTTTGAAATGGTCCCATAATATTTTTTTTCATTCGGGCCATTACTTTTTGAGAAAAAACCAATAAACCAACAAATTGATAAAGTTTACGCAAAACAATTTTACCTATATTTCCAAACGACTTCTTGGATTTTGATACGGTCTTCTATGAGTTGAGGTTTGATTGGTCCATTTTTCTAGTTATGTGTTATGACAAGTCACCAGGGGGCGCTGCTGTATACATTATATTATCTTCTGAATTATCAGCCCGATTTTGATGCGGTTTTTTTCTGGCAGGCTTAGATTTGTTTGGTAAATGAATTGATTTATGTGTTTTGTTGATTACTCACTAGAGGGCGCTTTATACATACATTTGTTAATGCCTAAAACTAAAAGAGCTAGGCTGATTCTCCTGCTGATTTCATTAAATTTTATCAATTCAGATAAACACTGTCCACCTATACTTAAGAGTGGTATGTGTACGAAATGAAACTAAAAAGTATAAAATAAAATTTATTTCAAGAAATCAAAAACTGACTTCTTTTTTACTTACTACTCTGCTTGGAGACGCAAAAATGAAAACAAATTATTTATTAACTTTTTAGTGACAGTAGATTTGAAGTCGGTTTTTGTTTTTTTTTTAATATATTTTATTTACAATACAAGTCATAACGGCTCAATAATATCAGTACCATGTGGAACTAATTTTGTGAATGCTTATTGCAACAACATTTTCTAATTTAAGTCATCATTTTTTTGACAAGTTTGCTGAGCTGGCGGCTAACCTCCAAAGGAGAGGCAGTGGAAGAAGAAGTCAGATATAAGTTAATATTAACAACATAAATTATATGTTCAAAATAGTATGTAAAACACGTAGAATATCTTATTTCAAAGAACCGCTTCAAAATATGAGCTGGGCCATTCGTAAGCTCTTTTATTATTTTATTCATGCTACCATATCATCAATAATCAATATTTTATTTGCTTCCCTTGGATCAAAATATTGCTTGTTTAAGTCTTGTATTTCATTACATTGGTTAAGGTTAGATATATATTGGTAATATAAAAAAAACCCATAAAAGTATTATAGTATTTAGGTAAAGTATTATATATGATACTCGTATATAGCTTAAGAAATTCATTTAGAAACTATTTCTTAGATTCTCTTTTAGGGTTTTTCTGGCATATCAATTAAGGGTGAGAAGTTTTCCCACCAATATTTATTGCTTGTTAATATTGATTTTTTATTTATAACTTGTGTATTTTACTTATTTCTTTACGCTTAAACGAATCGACCGATTTGTACACAATTTGTTACACAGTTTGGCCTAGCACCATAGGCTAAACCAACCACGAGGCGTTGATGGTAATTACGTAAAAATATTCAATAAATTTCAGGAATTCTGTTTCTACTAGCGGTTTTCCTGTTGGGTGTTTCTCAATGCTCTTACAATCCACAACTCGACCCACGTCGGGCGTCTCGACGCATGCTTCTCATTGACGGAGTTAGGATTAAACCTCTGCCATAGTAAACATAAAATATTATGTAAAGTTCTAACATACAAAAAAAATATTTTTAATTTATAAATTACCCGCTTAAAATATTAAAAAAAGCTTTTATTTCCTGCATTAAAAAGTCAAAAGTAAAATATTTAAACTGAAAAGGCGTACGGTGCATGTCATTTATCAAATCAATGATTGCAATAAAGCGTTCTTAATAATTACTTAAGCAATTCAATTGAAATTTAATAAGAAGATATCAAATTATTATATTGTCATCTGTACTACATATCCATGTAAAATTTCAGAACGATAAGATGAATAAAAGTGGGCAAATAACATTTCGTACACTTTATTGCATGGTTAGATGGTAAGATAAAAATACCTAATAAAGCCGTGTTAATATGCTAAGTATACAAATTAAATCGAAAACACAGCACAAAGCAAATGCACAGTGGTTTAATGAAGAGAAATAATATGTTAATGTTATGAAAATGTTTAAAAAAGATGACCGTAACTGCCTACGTTAGGACCAAGACGTTGCTTTTACAGTTTTTTTGTAATATATATGTAGATAGTTGAAGTATGGCGATTATGAGTAAAATGACAGTTACCCACGACACAACTGTTCAGCGTGCAACTAGTTGAGCCGTTCGTTGGTAAATTGGTTGTGCAGAAGGGAATGGAAAGTATCCTTTATTTATTCCTCTCCATCCAATGGTTGTCTGGAAGAGATTGCTTTTAACAATAAGGCCGCCACTTGTGGCACTAGGGAAGTTAATGTAAGTAATGTTTAATGTTGTTTTATATGTGTGTGCCAAAAAATAATTATCTATCTACAACCACTTGTGCACAACAGTTGGGCAACGGAGCATGAACGCAATTAAAATCAATAAATATTCCGGGATATTGCCCTGCGCCATCTAGCCTCACACTAAGCAAACGTATATGAGTATTTCTAAAAATAAATATACGTAACGAAATAGTAGTAACGAAATCATTTTACGAAATAGTCCTTGGATGTAACTAAATAGTAAAATAAGGTTTGTTATAAAGTGGGTTGCCAAATTATTAGGGACAGTCAATATATTTTTTGTTTTCTAACTTTGGATGCACTTAACTGCAGTTCAAGTGGTTAGAGTGGTGAAGATTTTTATTATATCGTTTAACATGTTTCTTTTCCTAACAGGAGAAGTGGATTTTGAGATTTATAGGTTTTGTTTTTATTTTCTACAATTTTTTTAATACTTTTCTTTTTGTAGATACATACAAAGAAACCAATTAGACAAATTTTTAAAATTTGTAATATCTTGTGTCTTGCGGGATTCGAACGCGCAACCCTAGATTAGAAGGCTGAGCCAGAAGTCAAATTAGATAAAAGGTTGTTTCGTTTTTCAAATGTCTTTATTGATCAGCACTTACAAAACATGTGTGGTAATAGTGTACATTATCCTATCACAGCAATATCAAACGCTATATTTTTTTATGTGGTTACCTTTTGAAACTTTTCACTGCTGCGTATTAGAACAAGCACTTGTATACACATAATTTAAACTAAATTATAAATAAATTGGCACTTGACAATGTATGGTTAAAACACGAATACATTTAACGGATATAATTTGAATAAAACAATATATTAATACCAAAAGTGAGGGTATTTCTACAAATTTGCCAACGGTCGTTCGTATCATATTTGATAAAAGTACTAAGTAGTATACAAACCTTTTTTTTAAATTGGTTTGCCTATTTTATCTACTCCTGGATTCTTTAAATATGTAGGAAAATCTCCACTTTTTGTGGATTTTTAATAATGAATAATTGCTTGGAAAAATAACAATGCTATAACATCGGAACAAATTTGCAAGTTGTAATAACACAATTTCTAATTAAACGTTCAATTAACTGTTAAGAAACTTTTAGGTTTTTTTCTGGGCAGCATTTGCACCTTATTTTCATTTTTACCTTAATTTAAAGAACACTCGAAATCATGAACTTGATTTGTAAGTATTTGATTAATTATTGAATGTTATGTTTTTTTTTAATTATTTTGACTTTTTTTTTCTGGCCGTCCGTGTGAGCAGTTCCAGTCCATTCCAATACAGATAAGTTCCACATTGGACCATGGTGTCGCTTGTGGTTGTGACTTGTGTCGTTTGAGGTCACTTATTAGTAAAGTGACTTGCTGGCCAGAAAAAGATCGCAAACTTACTCGAAAACTCATCTCACAAATCAATTCAGGGTTTAGAGATCACAAGATTGAAAAGGAAGGAAACCTTTTCATACTTAAGATTTCTGATCACATACTTAATGTGTTTTCTTATTTTACATTGTGTTAATATATTTATCTGCATACTAACAGTGCCCTACGGCCTTACCGACTAACCCGGGACTAAAAGTAGCATACGTTAATTAATAATCCAGGATCTAATTATTCTACTTTGAACACCAAATTTAATTCAAAAACATACATAACAGACATACATACTCAAGCACAAACTTTCTTTCTTATGTGATGTGATGATATGTTTTGTATACGAGTATAAGCATTTAACTGTATAAATTCGTGTTAAATTTGGGGCCTATGTTACCTGCGAAATCCTAGTTTTATTTTATATGAGATAAGCTTGACTACAACTTGCCCGATGTTAAGCAACGTTATAATCTACGATCTTGCGTGCTTACCGAGAAGAAACCGGTTTCCTCTCGACTTGAAGACCGACAAATGATAGTTCAAGGGGAACAGAGATTCGGACAAGGAGTTATTAGTCTATTTTAATATTTGAATTAAATATAAATCCAGTTAAAGTAAAAAAGGAAATAAAGTTTAACAAAAATATGATATTAAACTATTTATTCCAGTCATCCTGTTTGTACTAGCGGCGATGCTGTTGGGTGACTCTCATTGCTCCTACCGTCCTCGGCGCGACTCACTTCAGACGCAACGCCCTTCCCTGGAGGATCGCTCGAAAGATGTCGATCCCTCGAAGTTGGATATCGTTTTAGCCCCTCATTTAGGAGACACAGAAAAGACAGCCCAGTCTGGTCGACGTTACCGGCCTTTCATGTCTTTGATTGCGTATTGAGTTCTTAAATAATATAAAATATAATATAAATATTCCGGGACATAATAATATAATACTACGAAATCGAACCCCATAGTAAGCTAATGCTACTTTTATGGGTACCTAACAACCATTATAATTGTATTTGAAATAAATTATATTATTATGCTGTTGTTAGTATGATTGGTTGTACCCATTTTATTTTATGAGTAGATAAAATAAATCTATTTAGTACTTTCAGCGCGTGTTGCTATCTGTGATAAATGGAGATCTAAAGTAGCCCATGTGTTAATTTAGGAACTTTAAAATTTTGAAACACACAAACATGCACAATTTTCGACTTTATCATATAAGTGTGAAGCGTAACGTGATAGTTTCGTAGAAACAGCTGTTGCTTTTTTTCATAATGAAAACTATTCAAAAATACTTAAATATAAATACAAATACAAAATCAAATACAAAATCATTTATTTGCCAAATAAATTGTCACAATATGTTTGGAATCCTCTGACCTCGTGGTAGCCGTTAGGCTGTGTTACGAGGTAATATAAATGATATTATTTATTTCCGTAAGCCACTAAAAATAAAACCACGAACCACCTGTTGTAATGTACTCGTAGTTCAATTTCAATATAAAGTTGGAACTAATATATTACGTGGGTTTTTAATAAATCAATTTTTTATAACAAGTGCTCCTTTACACATTAATTATTAGATATATGTAATTTGAAATTTGCTATACATATAAACGCCTATTAAATAATAGTGTCGCAAATAAATACAGAGAAGCAGCGGATTTTAATATAGTAAAAAAATAACAGCCTGCAGCTATGGACTTTACATGTAAGCATTTTTTTATATTAATATATTTATATAAAAAGTACAATACTTTATAATAATACCTGCGGCGCCTTTTAGTGTTACCCGTGTTAACTCGTTATAATCTTCTTATATATAAAAATGAATCGCAAAATGTGTTGGTAAGCGCATAACTCAACAATGCCTCAACCGA
The DNA here is from genome assembly GCA_964023185.1 of Macaria liturata. Classification (NCBI taxonomy): domain Eukaryota; kingdom Metazoa; phylum Arthropoda; class Insecta; order Lepidoptera; family Geometridae; genus Macaria; species Macaria liturata. The sequence continues at coordinate 17,242,109 of OZ026808.1, read as the reverse complement.
TTTGGCCAATTCTTTTTTTTTTTATATTCGTTGAAGTTCAAGGATGGTTTTTACGGCGAGAAAAATTGGAAAAAATACCGGAAACCTCTAAAAACCGCCCTTTTATTTTTCCCATACAAACGTTTTCTAACTAACTAAAGAGCAAAAGAGTCAATAGACAGGACGAAGTCTGTCGGGTCCGCTAGTTTTTTATAATTTTATTGGCGTTTAAATAAACAGATAAACAAACAAAAAATAAAAAAAAATGCTAGAACGTGTTCTGTTATCGATTTAAAGTATATTCAAACATGGTATTTCTAATATCTTCTATGTTTAAAATATTAACCCTCTTCAGCTTTATTATATATTATGTATACTTAGTTTGTAAATTTTTTTTCAGTTATCCTGTTTCTGTTCTCGGCCATTCTATTCGGTTATTCCTATTGCGATGACTATCAAGGACTTAACATGAATAACCCGCCGTCTCGACGCGAAAACGACTACAGGGACTACAGGAGGACACCTAAGTATAAGGCAAAGAAACAGCAGTTACAGTTCCTAAGAATCGATGGTGGGAAACAAGGGAAAGTAGGGAAGTAGGATCGTCACTAGATTTTACTCGATTATTCAAACCCTAATAAAAAAACATTACTATCTCACATATCAGTTTATTTTTGTGTGACCGAAAAGGTGAAAGTGAATCGATTTCGATACCTTTACCTCCGAATCTATGCTAATATCAGCTAAAATCTCACCAAGGGGGCAAGAGACAGTCTATTATCATTATGTTTACATTATGGGTAATAATTTTAAAAAATGTTTATAATTTTGTTGAATATAAAGCGTTGTATTGTAGGCTACGTGAAAACCTACACACGGCCGGCACGGAAATTATATGTCTAAGTGACCCTCCGGGACGGCAGCATGCTCGGCAAATGTCGTCCCGTCTTTCAGAATAAATTTCCGATAATTGAAACATTGTATATTGTTATTAGTATTATCTGATGTACCCAATTCCAATATACTTACGATTACATAATATACAGGTCGAATAGATTTGTCTCATTTTTCCAGAAGCCGGTTAAAAATAAATAAACATACGCAGAGACACCATTTTAATGTATTGGTCGTTCGAAAACAGTCGTGAACGTAATGTCGACTGGATACAGAATCGCACAAGTTATTGACAGTATTGCCTTATTCAGATACAATGTAGGTGTCAACTTTTCTCCTTGGCCAGCGACAAATTCCATGATAGATATACCAGCAGCGACCACATTTAGGACGTGTAGCGGCATACATGTTGTCATGCGATGCGCGAGCGCCGACGTCCGTCCACTGCGCCGACCCTGCGCGAATGAGTCCGCCGCGTATATTTATAGTGTGCGAGCGGTGCAACCGAGAGTGAGATAGCAATAGTGCATTCGCTATATAAGTATGAGCTACTAGAATAAAGATCATTGATTTCCCCGAGAACGCTTTTCACTTACAAGACTAAGTCTCCTAAAGTGGTGACCCTCCTGCATTTTTGAAGAACATCGCACCAAGTCAGATGCAAGATCACGCAAGTTAAGATGCAAGACCAATCGTCCGAGTCTGCGCCTGCATCTTCAAGACTACATCATGAAATGGCTGGGATTGCGCTGTCAATGCGCATTCCGCCCTTTTGGCGCGACAAGCCACGGCTCTGGTTTGTTAGTTTCGAAGCCGCTACGAGCGAGTTGAAGAGGAATCAATCACAACTGGCGCAGATGGTAATTGCCCAGCTGGACAAGATTGACGTCGAGCAGATCAGCGATCTCTTTCTCCAGCCACCTCACACCGACATGTACAAAACCATCAAGCAAAGGCTAATTGCTTCGTACGAGGAGTCAGACAGCCAACAATTCCAGAAACTTCTGACGGATATGGAGCTCGGTGACCAGAAGCCTTCCCAGCTTTTACGTCGAATGAAGATCCTAGCACGTGACAAACTTCCGGATTCAACGCTTCGGCTCATGTGGTCCAGCCACCTGCCCGCCCATGTCAGATCCGTGCTCGCTGTCAGTGAAACATTACAAACACAGACTTCCCTCGATGAAGTTGCTCAACTGGCAGACAAAATGATTGAGTCTTCAGCCGCCCCTCACGTCTCGGTTGTGTCCAGTTCGTCATCGTCTCAGCATCAAGATACAGCGTATCTCGTCGATGAAATTCGCAAGCTTTCCGCCGAAGTTGCCGAAATGAAACAGCAAGATCGACGTCCTTATTACCCGCGTAACCGTTCCCCTGGTCGAAGAAACTTCAACAGAAGTCCGCGCGGAGGATCGCCAATCCCATACTGCTACTATCACCAAAGATTCGGGAACCAGGCTCGCCGCTGCACTACGCCGTGTTCCTTCAAGAAGTCGGAAAACTAGAAAGCACGCTGGCTGAGGCGGGACCCGGCGTTCATGAGCACTCTTACCGCCTTTTCGTAACCGATAGGAAGACCAACACCAAGTTTCTCGTCGACTCTGGTGCACACGTTTCTGCTTTACCCCGTAAGAAAGGACCGAAACCACCGCCTACCGATTTCAAGTTGTACGCCGCTAACAACACTACAATTGACACATACGGAGAGAAGAATCTCGAGCTCGACCTGAATTTACGTCGACCATTTAAGTGGAATTTCATCGTCGCCGACGTGAGCAGGCCCATCATCGGAGCTGATTTTCTCAGGCACCATGGTATCATAATTGACCTGAGGAACAGAAGACTTATTGATGGAAAAACCAACCTTTCAACTATAGCCTCGGTGTGTACGACCAGCACTCCAACAGTTTTGAGTTTCGACGTGCAGCTGCCCTACCACGACATACTCGCCGAGTTTCCAGGGACCACCAGACTGTCCTCCATGAAACTGAGTCCGAAGCTGAGTGTAGAACATTTCATCGAGACCACCGGACCCCCGATACATTCTCGTGCACGACCGATCGCTCCGCATCGTTACGACCAAGTCAAACGAGAATTCGAGAAAATGATTGAGCAGGGATTATGCCGTCCAAGCAAAAGCCCCTGGTCATCGCCACTTCACATCGTTCCAAAGAAAAACGGAGACCTCCGTGTGTGCGGGGACTACCGACGTCTCAACGCTGTAACGATCCCTGACCGCTATCCAATACCAAGGATCAAAGACTTTACGTTCCAGCTTTCTGACAAGCATGTGTTCAGCACCATCGACTTAAACCGCGCATACCAGCAAGTCAGCGTCAGAGAAGGAGACATACAGAAGACTGCCATCATAACGCCAATGGGACTTTTCGAATTTCCAAGAATGTGCCCTGGCTTGAAGAATGCTGGTCAAACATTCCAGCGGTTTATCCATGAGGTATTGCGAGGTCTGGATTTTGCATACGTGTTCATCGACGACGTACTCATAGGAAGCGAAGACGAAGCACAGCATCGAGATCATATACGAGCAGTATTAACAAGATTAGAAGAGCACGGGATCACGATAAACCCATCAAAATGCGTCTTCGGACAGCCAGAAGTAACCTTTCTCGGATATTCAGTGAGCAACGAAGGAATCAAGCCACCTACCGAAAAAGTGGCTGCAATATGCAACTATCCCATGCCTACCACAATCGAAGAGCTAAGAAGGTTCCTAGGAATGCTGAATTTCTACCGCGAGCATATTCCCAGAGCAGCGAAAATTCAAGCACCGCTTAACGCATACCTTCACAACGCAAAGAAGAAGGACAGATCAAAGATTGAGTGGAATGAAGAAGCTAAGCAAGCATTTGAATCTTCCAAGATCGCATTGAAAAACGCAGCGCTGCTTACTCACCCAGTTCATGACGCACCATTGGCATTATTCACAGATGCTTCCGATGTTTGTGCTGGGGCAGTTCTTCAACAATTTACCGCCGGGAAATGGCACCCACTTGGTTACTTCTCGAAGAAATTTTCAGCAGCGCAGTGCAACTACAGCACTTTTGATCGCGAGCTCCTCGCGATTTACATGGCAATACAGCATTTCAGGAAGCTGTTCGAAGGGAAGCCTCTGGTTATCTATACGGACCACAAGCCGCTGACGTACGTTTTCCAGAAGCCACCGTCATCTACCGAGACCCCGCGCCGTGCTCGCCAGCTCTTATTTATCAGCGAGTTCAGCACAGATGTTCGGCATGTTAGTGCAAGCTCAAATACCGTTGCCGATGCTCTCAGTCGCATTCAGATCGACGAAATTCAATTAGCACTGGATTATCGCAAGATTGCAAAAGCTCAAGAAAATGACAGAGCTATACTTCAAGAACTCGCAAAGCAGACAAACCTGTCCATTAAACCGATACGATTTCCAAATGAAGGTGCAACTATATTCTGCGAGACCTCTACGCCGCAAATTCGACCGTACATTCCAGAAGAGTATCGGAAAGCAGCATTTCATTCAGTACACGACCTGAGCCATCCAGGAGTGAGGACGTCACGCAAACTTATGTCTCAACGATTTTTTTGGCCATCTATGAACATTGACGTCGGAAATTGGGCAAAACATTGTTTGGAATGCCAGAGAAGTAAAACACATCGACACACAACAAGTCCAGTCGGAACATTTCCGGATAGTTCGGAGCGATTTCAACATGTGCACATCGACATCGTAGGCCCTCTCCCAACTTCGCCTCAAGGGCATCGATATCTCGTGACTATGATCGATCGCATTACGAGATGGCCTGAAGCAATCCCAACAGACGACATATCTGCAGCTTCAATAGCGAAGATAGTCTACGATCACTGGATTACTCGCTACGGACTCCCGGAGTTTTTAACTTCAGATCAAGGCCGATCGTTTACATCAAGACTATTTTCAAGACTGATGAATCTCATGGGCATCAAGAAGACGCAAACTTCGCCCTACCACCCGCAGTCAAACGGAATGGTCGAGAGGTGGCACAGGTCACTGAAAGCAGCATTGAAAGCTCGTCTATCTGAACAGACCAAGTGGACCGACGAGCTGTCTACCGTTCTCATGGGACTTCGCGCTGCTACTCGTACAGATACCGGCGTCAGTGCTGCCGAGCTTGTATATGGACGCAGCTTACGGCTACCTAGCGATTTTCTTAGCATCACTTCGTCCGAAGACCAAGACATGGATTATGACTTTGTCACACAACTTCGCGCTACGATACAGTCAGTAAAACCACGCCTACCTACTGCATTGCATGGGAATTCAAGACCGATATTCATACACCCAGATTTACAAACATGCACTCATGTGTTTGTGAGGAACGACGCCGTCAAGAAACCTTTGCAAGCCCCGTACGAAGGCCCATTCAAAATTCTCGAGCGGTGTGAGAAGACTTTTAAACTGCAATTGCCAGACAGACGCTCTTCGGTCATATCCATTGATCGTCTAAAGCCAGCGTATATTCTCAACGAAGATTCATCGACCAGCTTATCAGCGGATACTTCATCACAACCGCATCAGCAGAAAACACCGAAGCCGTCAGAGACATTCCCTAAGTCGATATTGAAAACGACCAGAAGCGGTCGCACCGTGACCGCACCGGTACGCTTTCGCTAGGGGAAGAATCCTGTAGCGGCATACATGTTGTCATGCGATGCGCGAGCGCCGACGTCCGTCCACTGCGCCGACCCTGCGCGAATGCTGCCTGATGTCAAGTCAAGTCACGTGGTCATCTGCCAATTCCCAAGGGGAGCTGGTAGGAACCTCATCGAGATTAATCTCATTTGAGGGGCTGGGCTCCGGGGCACACTGACCCCGGGGAAGTTCTCCGATCACGTCGAGTCGCCCGTCCGGCGGCGTACCAGCAGCGGTCGGCGTTGTTCGACGTGATGCGGTGATGAGGTGATGTGTCTGTCGCTGCGGCGCATTTCCGTAGCGCCGGGACGACAGGCGGTGGTTCCTGGAGGTGGTGCAGGCGCGTCGACCTCCCGCTCGGGAGCAGCACACGACGAACGGCGCACGCAACCTCACGGGAGGGAGCGGCTTTTGCAGCGCGACGACTCTGCAGCGCGACGACTCAACAGGAACTGCCCTGCCTGATGGGAGTCCGCCGCGTATATTTATAGTGTGCGAGCGGTGCAACCGAGAGTGAGATAGCAATAGTGCATTCGCTATATAAGTATGAGCTACTAGAATAAAGATCATTGATTTCCCCGAGAACGCTTTTCACTTACAAGACTAAGTCTCCTAAAGACGATTCCCGAGATTAGAAAAGAAGCTTCGTAGAACGTAGTTGCATGGTTAGATGGTAAGATAAAAATACCTAATAAAGCCGTGTTAATATGCTAAGTATACAAATTAAATCGAAAACACAGCACAAAGCAAATGCACAGTGGTTTAATGAAGAGAAATAATATGTTAATGTTATGAAAATGTTTAAAAAAAGATGACCGTAACTGCCTACGTTAGGACCAAGACGTTGCTTTTACAGTTTTTTTGTAATATATATGTAGATAGTTGAAGTATGGCGATTATGAGTAAAATGACAGTTACCCACGACACAACTGTTCAGCGTGCAACTAGTTGAGCCGTTCGTTGGTAAATTGGTTGTGCAGAAGGGAATGGAAAGTATCCTTTATTTATTCCTCTCCATCCAATGGTTGTCTGGAAGAGATTGCTTTTAACAATAAGGCCGCCACTTGTGGCACTAGAGAAGTTAATGTAAGTAATGTTATTAATGTTGTTTTATATGTGTGTGCCAATAAATAATTATCTATCTACAACCACTTGTGCACAACAGTTGGGCAACGGAGCATGAACGCAATTAAAATCAATAAATATTCCGGGACATTGCCCTGCGCCATCTAGCCTCACACTAAGCAAACGTATATGATATAGTATTTCTAAAAATAAATATACGTAACGAAATAGTAGTAACGAAATCATTTTACGAAATAGTCCTTGGATGTAACTAAATAGTAAAATAAGGTTTGTTATAAAGTGGGTTGCCAAATTATTAGGGACAGTCGATATATTTTTAGTTTTCTAACTTTGGATGCACTTAACTGCAGTTCAAGTGGTTAGAGTGGTGAAGAAATTTATTATATCGTTTAACATGTTTCTTTTCCTAACAGGAGAAGTGGATTTTGAGATTTATAGGTTTTGTTTTTATTTTCTAAAAAATTTTTAATCCTTTTCTTTTTGTAGATACATACAAAGAAACCAATAGACAAATTTTTAAAATTTGTAATATCTTGTGTCTTGCGGGATTCGAACTCGCAACCCTAGATTAGAAGGCAGAGCCAGAAGTCAAATTAGATAAAAGGTTGTTTCGTTTTTCAAATGTCTTTATTGATCAGCACTTACAAAACATGTGTGGTAATAGTGTGCATTATCCTATCACAACAATATCATACGCTATATTTTTTATGTGGTTACCTTTTGAATCTTTTCACTGCTGCGTATTAGAACAAGCACTTGTATACACTTAATTTAAACTAAATTATAAATAAATTGGCACTTGACAATGTATGGTTAAAACACGAATACATTTAACGGATATAAATTGAATAAAACAATATATTAATACCAAAAGTGAGGGTATTTCTACAAATTTGCCAACGGTCGTTCGTATCATATTTGATAAAAGTACTAAGTAGTATACAAACCTTTTTTTTAAATTGGTTTGCCTATTTTATCTACTCCTGGATTCTTTAAATATGTAGGAAAATCTCCACTTTTTGTGGATTTTTAATAATGAATAATTGCTTGGAAAAATAACAATGCTATAACATCGGAACAAATTTGCAAGTTGTAATAACACAATTTCTTATTAAACGTTCAATTAACTGTTAAGAAACTTTTAGGTTTTTTTCTGGGCAGCATTTGCACCTTATTTTCATTTTTACCTTAATTTAAAGAACACTCGAAATCATGAACTTGATTTGTAAGTATTTGATTAATTATTGAATGTTATGTTTTTTTTTAATTATTTTGACTTTTTTTTTCTGGCCGTCCGTGTGAGCAGTTCCAGTCCATTCCAATACAGATAAGTTCCACATTGGACCATGGTGTCGCTTGTGGTTGTGACTTGTGTCGTTTGAGGTCACTTATTAGTAAAGTGACTTGCTGGCCAGAAAAAGATCGCAAACTTACTCGAAAACTCATCTCACAAATCAATTCAGGGTTTAGAGATCACAAGATTGAAAAGGAAGGAAACCTTTTCATACTTAAGATTTCTGATCACATTATTAATGTGTTTTCTTATTTTACATTGTATTCATATATTTATCTGCATACTAACAGTGCCCTACGGCCTTACCGACTAACCCGGGACTAAAAGTAGCATACGTTAATTAATAATCCAGGATCTAATTATTCTACTTTGAACACCAAATTTAATTCAAAAACATACATAACAGACATACATACTCAAGCACAAACTTTCTTTCTTATGTGATGTGATGATATGTTTTGTATAAGAGTATAAGCATTTAACTGTATAAATTCGTGTTAAATTTAGGGCCTATGTTACCTGCGAAATCCTAGTTTTATTTTATATGAGATAAGCTTGACTACAACTTGCCCGATGCTAAGCAACGTTATAATCTACGATCTTGCGTGCTTACCTAGAAGAAACCGGTTTCCTCTCGACTTGAAGACCGACAAATGATAGTTCAAGGGGAACAGAGATTCGGAGAAGGAGTTATTAGTCTATTTTAATATTTGAATTAAATATGTATAAATCCAGTTAAAGTAAAAAAGGAAATAAAGTTTAACAAAAATATGATATTAAACTATTTTTTTCAGTCATCCTGTTTGTACTAGCGGCGATGCTGTTGGGTGACTCTCATTGCTCCTACCGTCCTCGGCGCGACTCACTTCAGACGCAACGCCCTTCCCTGGAGGATCGCTCGAAAGATGTCGATCCCTCGAAGTTGGATATCGTTTTAGCCCCTCATTTAGGAGACACAGAAAAGACAGCCCAGTCTGGTCGACGTTACCGGCCTTTCATGTCTTTGATTGCGTATTGAGTTCTTAAATAATATAAAATATAATATAAATATTCCGGGACATAATAATATAATACTACGAAATCGAACCCCATAGTAAGCTAATGCTACTTTTATGGGTACCTAACAACCATTATAATTGTATTTGAAATAAATTATATTATTATGCTGTTGTTAGTATGATTGGTTGTACCCATTTTATTTTATGAGTAGATAAAATAAATCTATTTAGTACTTTCAGCGCGTGTTGCTATCTGTGATAAATGGAGATCTAAAGTAGCCCATGTGTTAATTTAGGAACTTTAAAATTTTGAAACACACAAACATGCACAATTTTTGACTTTATCATATAAGTGTGAAGCGTAACGTGATAGTTTCATAGAAACAGCTGTTGCTTTTTTTCATAATGAAAACTATTCAAAAATACTTATAGAAATGATATTATTTATTTCCGTAAACCATTAAAAAAACCACTAACCGCCTGTTGTAATGTATGTAGGTACCTACTCGTAGTTCAATTCCAATATAAAGTTGGAACTAATATATTACGTGGGTTTTTAATAAATCAATTTTTTATAACAAGTGCTCCTTTACACATTAATTATTAGATATAATTTGAAATTTGCTATACATATAATCGCCTATTAAATAATAGTGTCGCAAATAAATACAGAGAAGCAGCGGATTTTAATATAGTAAAAAAATAACAGCCTGCAGCTATGGACTTTACATGTAAGCATTTTTTTATATTAATATATTTATATAAAAAGTACAATACTTTATAATAATACCTGCGGCGCCTTTTAGTGTTATCCGTGTTAACTCGTTATACATTTTTATAATTTTATGGGCGTTTAAATAAACAGATAAACTGACAAAAAAAATGTTCTGTTATCGATTTAAAGTATATCCAAACATGTTATTTCTAAAATCCTTTATGTTTAAAATTTTGATTCTCTTCAGCTTTATTATATATTATGTTTAGTTTGTAAATTTTATTTCAGTTATCCTGTTTCTGTTCTCGGCCATTCTATTCGGTTATTCCTATTGCGATGACTATCAAGGACTTGGCATGAATAACCCGCCGTCTCGACGCGAAAACGAATACAGGGACTACAGGAGGACACCTAAGTATAAGGCAAAGAAACAGCAGTTACAGTTCATAAGACTCGATGGTGGGAAACAAGGGAAAGTAGTGGGGAAGTAGTAGTAGAGGACTAAGGGAAGTAGAATCATCACTAGATTTTACTCGATTATTCAAACCTTAATAAAAAAACATTACTATCTCACTTATTAGTTTATTTTTGTGTGACCGAAAAGGTGAAAGTGAATTGATTTCGATACCTTTACCTCCGAATCTATGCTAATATCAGCTAAAATCTCACCAAGGGGGCACGGGACAGTCTATATTATCATTATGTTTACATTATGGGTAATAATTTATTTACTTATAATGTTTAAATAATGACATAATATACAATTAAAAATATTTGAATATGTATTATCTGGACAAGTAGATAAAATACATGCTCATGTTACAAAGTAACTAAGTAGAATGTTAAGTGTAGGTCGACTCTCTAGTGTCTACCCAAGTGGGTTTACAGACACGTTGATCAGAACAAAATATAAGTTTATAATTTTGTTGAATATAAAGCGTTGTTATATTGTAGGCAACGTGAAAACCTACACACGGCCGGCACCGGAAATTATATGTCTAAGTGACCCTCCGGGACGGCAGCATGCTCGGCAAATGTCATCCCGTCTTTCAGAATAAATTTCCGATAATTGAAACATTGTATATTGTTATTAGTATTATCTGATGTACCCAATTCCAATACACTTACGATTACATAATATACAGGTCGAATAGATTTGTCTCATTTTTTCCAGAAGCCGGTTAAAAATAAATAAACATACGCAGAGACACCATTTTAATGTATTGGTCGTTCGAAAACAGTCGTGAACATAATGTCGACTGAATACAGAATCGCACAAGTTATTGACAGTATTGCCTTATTCAGATACAATGTAGGTGTCAACTTTTCTCCTTGGCCAGCGACAAATTCCATGATAGATATACCAGCAGCGACCACATTTAGGACGATTCCCGAGATTAGAAAAGAAGCTTCGTAGAACCAGATTGTCTGCGCTTTCATGGCGGTGTCGACCAGTAGGCCAATAGTCACGACTATATAGGCCCCAAACACTCCGTTCATGACGAAATGTGGAGCTGAGGTGAGGTCCGTGTTCTCACTATTGTACAACATCGCGACCATCATTGTGATAAGAGCGAACCCTCGCAGTGTCATGTGGAATAGCATGTAACCAGTCATTAGATGGGAATAGAATAGGAGATCCCAATCATAAAGGTCCCCTAACAGGTGAACAATTTATGCTTAATTAATAGTTCTGTATAATTATATATTTCTAGTAATGTTTATAAACACGTTTTATGTAGCACGTCAACGGAGATAGTTCTATGACATTGACTTCGATAAAAGAATAGAGAGGAATAATATTCCTTGCTGTCCTTCTAATTCCTATTCACGAAGTTGTATCAAGAAATGGAATGGGCAGTAACTAAAAGTAATAATACTTATATTATTAAACTTAATATTCTTCGGTAGTACAATAATACAGTAATGTGGAAAAGTTTCACTACAGAGATGGCGGGACTAACTAGACTCCTTTTGTCAAAACTGGCCACAAAAAAAATAGTGGAAAGAGGATAGAGGCCTTTGCCCAGCAGTATGACGGAACCAGCTCTTAATAATAATAATATTTCTTTACCTAAAGAAGATGCGTTCAATCCGGTTTCAACTACGGCGTAAGTGCGTATTTTCTAGAAGAAGTTTACTATTGCGTTAACACGGCTAATATACGTAAATAGCTAATATACCTTATATAAGCGGTTTATGACTAGAACAGTTGCCGCCTATCACGCATATATCTTACCTTTTATCAATGCAAGGTAGAAGCAGCTAGAACTACTACAAAAACCTGGGGATTTAAATGATATTAAGACCAAATGATAGTACAATCATATTTTACCATACGGGTTTTTTAAATCACTATCGTTAATATAATCAACCATACCACACAACCATGAGTACCATTATTATCAGTATTAAAAACTACCAACAGAATACCTATTTATAGCAGTACTTGCAGGGCATAGCTGCATCTTGTACGAGACAATCTTTGTAACAGCACTTTCAGCATACATTAGTTGATAAGTACAATACCTACTACATCCTAACTCAAAAAATAAAACAATGCATTGTCTAAGAAAATATAAATTTTAATAACCGTAAAATGTTGTACGTATACGTAAAAAATATCAATACATATATGCAAAATTTTATGCTGTATTTCAACCATTATGGGACACAATCAAAGATTTTTAATAGGTATTTAAATAAGCTAGTTATTTGCTAACAAACATCAATAAAACAAACAAACCGTACCCTTCCTTGAAACAATCTTCTTTGGAATGTAAGCATACACATCCTATGTATACTTGCCGCAAGCAACTAAAAACGCTTACCCAGAGAATACGCGTTAATTATTTCTTACCACGCTTAACTAGGGGGGCACTTGAACTTTTTTCATTTTATCAGATAAAGAGTGTAATATCTTTCAGGAACATTAATACTCGTGTAGAATGAGAAAAAAGTGATTAAATCATTGATATACATATGCTGCAGATATTAACAAGCTAGTAGTATGCGATCAAGAATCAAGAATTTCAGCTCACAAATATTTTATACACCATTATATAGAATAATGATCGTAATATCTTTATATAAATTTACAAATGCTGACTGGACATACATAAATATCGACAAAACACATAGGTTACGTGAATCTGAGACATGAGAATAAACTATCCATTACTAAACAACTTAGGTTTTCGCTGTATTTTGCTCCTCATAATTTTGACAATAAAAAAAAAATAAGACTAAATGTAATGTAAAAATCGAATGACAATGTTATATAAATTAATTTAAAATAAGATAATAAAATAGTAATCATATTTGTATGGGTCAATTTTTCAAGTTATTTTTTGCGTGTTTTTTATAGAGTAGTTTGTATTAGGGCGCGGGCGGGATGGGGCAGGGGGTGAGGCGCAGGTAGGGCTTCCCGGAGGGCAGGTCCACGACGCGCACGCCGCGCGGGAACTCTGCGGGCAGCTGCTCTGCGGCCACCGTGGGCAGCACCATGCACTCGCCGCCCATCTGCAAATACCACACGACTCTTTAAACATATTAATATAACGGTTTTAATTCATGTGTATATTTAGCTTATTGTTACGCTATTCGAGTATAATCGACACCCATCATCAGAGCTTTGAGTTTTGGGATCGCAGCTGCGCGCACTCTGTCGTGTGACTCAGTCCCAGAACGCAGGATCTGAGGATGGGTATATTATAATGTCTCACGATAGTTTTCATAATAAAAACTAACTTTTTTACAAACAAGCGACTTACGGTATCATTAGGGTAGACCCTAATGATCGCATACCATTCGGCGAGGATGAGGCACTCTCACTTTCAACATCGCTAGATTATAGATACTACTTTTATCACCAATGTCATCGCCGATTGAAGGACGAAGGGCAGACGAACGCCTTGGAAAAACATTATGATATAGATACCATTGTACTATCAGTGTAGTTGTAAAAGCCATCCACTCCCCTCAATTAACACTAGAGTTCGTGACTAAACAAACCCCAACAGTAAGTCGCTGTAAGTATATGTAAGTATAAGTGACGTTACTCTAAAATGTCCTAAACTCCCCTAGACTGGAATTTTTTATGTCATGTCACTATAATACACCTTATAAAATAAGAGAATGAGCAAGGATGTAATGCCTCCTCTCCATTATCGGCCATGATCGACAATCGTTGATCGTCTGTAATCGGCAGCGTAATCGTCACGATCATCGTACAAGCATCCACACTATCGTCCATGATCATTTGTTGCGCGGCAAGCGTTCAAGATGGACGTAGAGGTTTTAGCTGCGACTACCATTTCTTTAATTGCCGTGTATAATCATTTTTTCAACTTTGTTGAACGAAAAGTTGTGAAAAAAATGGAAAAAGAGCAGATGGTGGTGTCTGAGCATTCATCGTAATAGAACAAAGTAAATATATACCTACCTATACAACTTTCCTAATTCATGATCCTAGTGCCCTGTTATAAAAAAAAATGAAAAAAAAAAAAAAATTACCTAATAAAACGACGTACGGCTCGCTGTCCTCCGTCAAATGAATGATCTGCGATAGTGTGGGTACACGCACACAACTACAACCGATTCCCTTTGATTCGTGCCCGAAAAACCGACAAGTCACCGATCGCGGCAATCACGACGGCGATTAGGAACGATGATGGGCGACTACAGGCGACTACAGGCGACTACAGGCGAGTAGCCCTTCTACACTATCGTGATCGCTTATGATCGCCCATCATGGCCGATAATGGAGAGGAGGCATTAAACTTTTGAATTTCCCGCTGATGCAACGCGACGCTTATTTCTCCCTCACCCCTACATGACATGCGCGAAATATTTCACAACTAGATGTCGTTACTACAACAACAAGCCCATTCCTGAAACACGCAAACACCGCGCCGCTCGACTCGCGCCCAATTTTTGATACCGTTTTAATCGTCACTCACTCATACGAAGTGAGTATTATATCGCTGTCCACTGTGGGCGGCGTAAGGGTTGCGGCCCCGTTTTTGAACTCGGCTTTTGCCGAGATATAAATCAAAAGCTTGTGTGTTCTTTTGTGTCTACGGACAGTCAAAAAAACACACAATTATAAAAAAACTTTTCTATGCTACTACTTATCTAGTAGAAGTAGTAGCATGGTCGAAAATATACATGTATGTACGTTATACATATGTACGTATCATACTTGGAAGGAGCTGTGCACCCACCACGATATGATCTGCATAAAAAAAGCTCGCAAGAAGAAAGGATCGCTTCGAGCTTCAATGGCGCACGACCCTCAGTAATGAGAAATACGACTTACGAACGAAACTACGGTTTCTTTCGAGTAATAAAATATACTGAACCTCAACGCATACAAAATGGATGAGCAAAATGTGTAACTATCATAGTATAGATTCAGTTTGAAGGAAACAACCAGTGACAGCCAGTGATTTATATAGTAGGTACTAGCTGTGCCCGCGACTTTGTCCGCGTGGAATAGTTATTTTGGGTATCATATTTATTTCTGCAAACAACCTCTTCAGCTTTATAAATTATATTTGTTACCCACGACTTGAACCGTTTTCGCAGCGCACGCAACGGAAGCCCCGAAGATGAATAATTTTCCCCGTTTTTTTCCACATTTTCTATTGTTTCTTCGCTCCTATTAGTTGTAGCGTGATGTTATATACCTAGCCTAAAGCCTTCCTCGATAAATGGTCTATTCAACACAAAAAGAATTTTTCAATTCGCACCAGTAGCTTCTGAGATTAACGCGTTCAAACAAACTCTTCAGTTTTATAATATTATTAGAATAGATTTTTGTTTTTGTTTAAATCTTTTTGTTTTTGTTTAAATGTAAGTACATAGATTGTTATTTGTAATCCAGAAGGATAAGCGCGCTCCTCGCGACACAGGGGAACCTAGTGTGGGGAACATAGATCACATCATTTGTAATCGATCCTAACATAGTAATATAAATATAGTACTAACAAACAAATGTTGTAACTTAGTTATAAGGCTTTTTCATTACTCATACTCTGAAAGTAGGTCTGAAGTTGCCTGAGAAGCGGGTTGAAAGTAATACTTTTCATCCCTAGGGAGAATCGCTTTCAACTGACAGCTGTCAAATTAACATGTAAAAACTCTGCGCGCGACTGGCGGCAGCACTTATGCCAAGAATTGGCCTCTGATGCAAATTGCAATCAGAACATTTTAGTTCCAATTTTATCCGCGCGCAGAGTTATCTTGAACTCTACTAACTTCTTTACAAAAACAAAAGAGTTCCTATACCTACATTCAACAAAAGAGTTCTTATACATACATTTAACCAAATAGTTCGATATATATTTTGTTATGTTGATAGAGATTTTGTACCTATAAAATGAGTTCATCTGATTTTAATATAAATTTAACGCCTGATTTTATAAAAGAAGAGGCTAAAGCGGTAGTGGAAAATCATCATATGATTTGAGGTATCTTTGTTTTGACTTGGGGGTTAAAATATAATTTACTCATATTTTCTTTAGCTAATTCATGTTTTTATTTTTACTTTCCTCGTATTTGTAATGAAAAGCACAGTGTTTACCTCGGGTTAAAGACTTATTTAGTCCCTCGAACTATTGGCGCCCTCACTGCGTTCGGGCGCCAAACCCCGTCTCGGGACTCAATAAGTTACTTTCACCCCTAGGGTAACTAATTAATGTACTATTGATGACCAATAAACTTAAATTTTATTTTTTTATATATATGTTATGTCTAATGTTGGGTGAGCAAGAAAGTTTACTGCATATTTCAGACATTAGACGAGAAGCTACGGCTAATGTTAAGTGTAGCCGGCTAAAGTATAATTTGTGCAGAGACACAACTTAAACCGTAATATGAATTTTACGTAATATATCGTATATAGCGCGTAGACTCTATACGTTTATTGTACCGACGGCAAAGCTTTGGAACACTTTACCAGAAGCTGTGTTTCCTGCGTACTACAATCCATGGGTCTCAAATCTAGAGTTAAAAGGCATCTTCTAGGTAAATGCTTTTATTTACCTAGAACGGGTTTGTACTTGGCCATAGTTTGCCTGATAGTAAGCAAAGGCTACGGCCTAAGATGGCGCGTGCTTACCCGATAAGAACTGATTCACTCTCGCTTTGAAGATCGCTGGATTATAATGCATGGGGAACAGGGAGTCAGGCAGGGAGTTCTACAACCTTGCGGAACGAACAATAAAGGTAGAAGCGTACCGTTTCGTGCGGGTCATAGTAACTTCCACCATAAATCGGTGTCGTCCTGCCGTATCTCTAGTCTGCTTAACATCAGGCAGGCTTCAGTCTAAAGTAAACCTATCCCACGTTAAAACAAATATATACCTTCCAGTCGGCCGGCGTGGCCACCTTGGCCGTGTCAGTCAGTTGGAGGGAGTCCAGCACTCTCAGGATCTCACTGAAACAACCGTGTTCAAAGTATAGTGTATTTCAATCCAACACGATTGACAGTATAGGTACATGACATGATTATAATACCAAGATTTGTGAAATTTGTTTTAGCATTAGTTTACTAAAATAAGTGAATCGGACAACTATGTAATGCTTATCTCAAGTTGAAAAATATATAACTATCGATGCCGTACACAGTCGTCCTGCATCTTTGTCCACCATATGGAGAGGAGTGTAAGGCTAAGGACTCACGAAGCTTTTTTTCCCGCACCCGCCGCGGTGGCGGCAACGAGTTTAATTTTCAAAACTCATGAGACCGTAGTTTTGTGCGGTCCCGCAGCCGCCGCGGCTTCGATTATCACCCGCAAATCTGGCGGTTGATTATCGCAAGATGGGCCTTCGCCAGACGCTGATCGCAGAGCGCGCGGGTGGGGCTCGCAGCAGCTGCGATCGCGTGCCACGCCCGCTTGATGCCCGCGAATGCAGAGGGAGCCACGAACAAACGCAACCGCCGCGGGCGTAAAACGCGTCGTGAAAATGTGCTTTAGTTTTTACATACATATCTGTGTTCTACAAAGGCTGCGGGCCCGCAACCGCGGCGGGCGCGGTTCAAAAAAACGCATCGTAAAGCCCTTCACACACAGCAGCTATAATGTAAAGATGTACATTATAGCACGATACATGTCATTACATCTTTCCATAGAAATCGTCAGATGTATAAATATACATTACAGCTGTCGTGTGTGTCTCCTGACGATTTCTATGGAAAGTTGTAATTATATGTATCGTGCTATAATGTACATCTTTACATTATAGCTGCTGTGTGTGAAGGGCCTGAGTCCTTAGCGTCACACGAGTTCTTACTCGAAATTCCTGCCGGTGGTGGCGGGGTAGAGCAGCGACAGGCGGAACTTCTTGCCGGGGTCTATGATAAACACGGCGCGCGCAGTGAGCGGCATGCCGCGCGCGTCACGCTCGTCCCGGTCCACCATGTTCAGCTGCGCGGCCAGCTCGCGCGCGCTGTCCTCTATGATCGGGTACGGGAACGGCTCCTCTGCTTTGTAACCTGAAATGTTTAGTTACATCCTCCTTAGTCGTATTCCTCATTACTGCAGGGCTAGCACGGCACCGGTACTAACAGTCTTTCCGCCATTTTATCCACCTGTCACCATACACCAAATGGATAAAATGGTGGGAAAGACTATTAGTTCCCGTGCCGTGCTTGCCCTGCTGAGGGCCGTGACTTCCCTTCAACATCAATTAATTGGTAGAGTTCTCTTGGGCAGATACAACGTAGTACCACCTAGCCACCTAGGTCTTTCCTCGGGTGACACATGTTCTTGGATGGTGTTTGTGGTTCTCAAACATGTCTTGAAAAACAAGTCATTGGTACAGGGCCGGGATTCGAACCGGGATCGTCAGATTGTAAGGCATTTAGTTACAAGTCATGTTCAAAATGATAAACTATACAATTGGACATATGGTAACCTACACTTGATTCTACAGAATCATTCAATGTTGGTTGCATCATCAGATATCTACAGGATACAACTACGTACTTACAAAGTTACAGTAAATAACTATATAATTATTATATAATTATCGGATAAACAAGTGTCCATTCACACCTGATATTTATGCCTGAGTACATCCCCATTTCCACAAAATTAATTCTGACATCAAAGTTTTTTAATTTACATCATGATAATAACTAATATGTGATAGAAAATATCTGCACATTAACTAGATTTTACGCCATATCCGCTGATCATAGTGGCAATAATTTACTCAGCAATAAATATCATAGAAAGTGTTATCGATAAAAAACAACACCACCCTAATTAAATTAATGATTTGTAACTAATCCTACAAGGAATTTTAAGTACTTGAAATCATGATAATATGTAACTACTAAGTAAATGTGTGGACATTAAAATCACATTTTTATAAAATGTAATTAATTACTCTTACCATTAATTCTCAGTTAGCATATTCCAGACAAACAGCATTTTGTAGTATATTAGCATTGTAGAATTGTGGTATTAGACAACAATTGATAAGAAAATTAATGGACTTGTATGTAATTGTAACCATAATAGCTTGTGTGGGTTTTTTTTTAAATATCTAATAAAATATACAACACATGCTCTCATCAGAGGGCCAAGAACTGTAGCAGCAGGTCCACCCACAAAACAACATATTTTTCAAGCTTGACTTTAATTTGTTCTATCAAATGAGGCAGAAACTACGGTGAGTTAGTCAGTCTTAAACTCACATACCAAAACACCTGACGCAAATGGAAAGCAAGTAATATCCCAGCAACCCAAAGCCAATCCACTATTTCTTTTAGGTCTGGTGAGGAGGAAATGCACAATATGCCCCAAGCGGATCAGTGCAGGACTATGAATTAGAAGCTTGACTATAACCCACCTCATGTTACATAATAAGATGAAAAGAAGTAGATTACCTGCATATTTCTTGATGTCCTCGCACCATTTCATATGCGAGTCGATGGAGTCACAAGACAGGCCAATGACCTTGACATTCCGTTTGTTAAACTCGGGCAGCAAGTTCAGCACACGAGCCAACTCCGTGGTACACACCGGAGTGAAGTCGGATGGATGGCTGAACAACACACACCACCTGGACAAACAAATACATTTACTATATTTGGATTGCTATTACTTTTAAATGTATTATGTACTAGCGGACCCGACAGACTGTGTCTTGTCTGTTGACTCTTTTTACTCTTTAGTTAGTTAGAAAACGTTTGTATGGGAAAAAGAAAAGGGCGGTTTTTAGGGATTTTCCGGCATTTTTTCTCGCCGTAAAAACCATCCTTAAACTTCAACGAATATAAAAAAAAAAGAATTGGCCTAATCGGTCCAGGCGATGTTGAGTTATGCGCTTACCAACACATTTTGTGATTCATTTTTATATATAAGATTATGTGTATATGATTTATTTATTTATTTATATTTATTTATTTATTTGAAAGTTTATTTATTTAATATTGTGTAGATGCCTCCATCGCTCAGTCACAGTCACTAGAATCGCATGAATAAAGACAATATCTAACTGACTAAAACTCATGACTACATTGAATACTCAAGCTTAACCTTTATCAGAAAGTTGTGCTTATATGAATTAAAAAGGTTGAGCTAGCCAATTCAACTTTAAAAATGTAGTATCTGTCATAGTATGCATAGGTTTCAAATTTCATTAATAGTTTTAATACTATATTCAATTTGAAAAAAATCTTTGTTTCCTTCATAAAACACATAATAAAGTAGCTAAGCTAGTGTACATATTCCTAGTAAAGTTCAACTTAACATAGGTAGGCCATTTTACCTTTCTGTTGCTTTATGCAACTTACAAAATTATCTTAAGTATGGATTATTAACCTGTACCTTACAATACAAACAATTTAAAAGTTCACAGTTATGTTAAGCACCTTCATAAAAATATATTTATTTGATCTAATCTGTTACATCGGCTATATCTTCATAAGTACATATTGTGTAGTTTTTTTATTTAAAATGATTAATAAAAGTTTGGTTATTTAAACAAAATTGAACTTTTTGCCTAGAACCGATAAGACACTGAGTGCAATGATAGCACATACATATACGGAACTAAGTAAAAACGGAGCTTAAATTTGACTACAGTCCTAACAAATACGATTGTTTTAAAACTGTAATGATGTTTTTAAATGGTTTTACTTACGAATCGCCGATCCATTCGTGAAATTTAATATTTCCTACGGTAGTCGTAGCAGTAAAGTCAGGAAACTGATCACCCAAATACATGTTTACGTATCCTAAATCAATATGCTATATAAGAAAATGAAAAAACAACTAGTATGTATTGTAAATATTAGTTTTGAATTCGAAGGACGGAAACCGAACCGAAAAGAGGAAATCGAGAAATGAAATAATGATGACAGACAAGACAATCAAGTTGACAACTATTAAATAAACATCAAAATGGTGAAATATCAAGCACCCAAAGTTCAAATTTGGAAGAAAATTTTGGTGGGAAAATGAAAGAGGTTTGATAAAAACGGTTTTTAAATAAATTCTACTTGCCCGAGAAAAAGAGTTGAATTTAGGTGGATACAAAGAGTTCTAAACAGGGAAAATTCATGGATAATTAATGAATGTGATAGGGGTTCATGGCCGTGTAAAAAAAATTGTCTGTCATTACTATGTAAACTGTCACTGTCAAATAAATACTTGACGTCATTCGAGTAGGTAGCACGCTGCACGCGTGTGTGCCGTGTGTTTCTGTTTGCAACGGTTTGCAATTTCGTGAAGCTTCATACACTTTAGTTTACTTCATCAATAGTTATTGTTGTTATTTTACGGATAAAAGCGTGATAGAAACCTGTAATCAGACCGCAGAGCTGCATTTCAAGATGAGTTTACACAAAGCAAGGTACGAAATTTCCTTTTAATCAAAAGTGCAACTTTTCCCAAAACTAGTTAGAAAAGCACTTGTTGACTCAACTTTATAATCGTCAGTTATTAATTTACGCCTACTTTACTAAATTCATGTATTTTTCTGTGTTTTGTAACTATATTTTAGACCATTCATCACATCAGCTACATAAATCGTCCAGATTTTTTACGTGGGTACTAATATTATGAAGGTAGGTACTTATATCAGAAATTCATAGCCAGGTATCAAGTTCTATCTTTTCTATCAACAAAATACAATTTGTCTCTTCTCTTAACTTAACAGATGAACAATCTCTTGACTTATATGGTTGCATTTGAGGCTATTTACCTGGAGCTATAGACATGATAATGTGACTCAATGCTGGAAATGTACTGCAAATGTTCCTTATGTTATAACACTATTTATGGATATCAGTTACTGCTTACCATCAGACCAACAGTCTAGCTTTATGCCAACCATCATATTAGCAAGTAATATTTTTCCTTATTGAGGGTATATAGGCAGCTACATAATATTCAGTTGGTTCTTCTTAAAATCTTTAATGTTGAAGTTGAAGGATTTCTGTAACTTGATTCAAACTAAAATAGCAAATGATCACTTAAAATTTTGTATGTAATAAACTTCTAGCTTTGTCTAGTTTTTACAAGATAAATGCAACTCACATATACTTGATAAAGGCCAATGTATCCAAATTCATGTTATAAGATATGTATCAGCATTTCAGACTTGTATTATAGCAATAAAGAGGATGGGTATTAATAATAGCCATTATTGTGTTTCATAAAGTGTTTTGTGGTAGTTTCTTTATAAAAACAGCAAATTTGGTTACAATGGATTATGTATTTAAAATATATGAGAGATTAGTGTTTTCTTCTTCATATCATGAATATATCCTGTCAGCAGCTAACTTAAGTGATGAACAAATGTTACCTCTTTGACCTCTTGATCTTGTTCCTGCCATTTTTCCGGTCACTATGAGCTTCTCCAAATTGTCCGCTGGTTTCCGTGCAATATGCCCAAAGTACTGTAGTAGGTACTCACTTCAGACATACAGCGGACATGCATTGTTTTATATTAAGCTCTTTTAGGATGGAAACATTTGTCCAAAACGCGGTCCATAGAATCTGTAGCATTCGCCGCCAGCACCACATCTCAAAAGTGTCTTTTAGAGCCCACGATTCCGTTCCATACAAAAAGATCGGAAAGACCAGTGTCTTAACCATGTAAAATTTGGTATTTTTCTGAATATTCCGATATCTCCATACTTTGTCCAATTGGCTCATCTCCGATTTTGCCATGCCAATTCATCGCCTCATTCCAAGTTCTCATTGTCCTTTGTTGGCTATAATTGAACCCAGGTAGGTAAAGTTCTGCACTATGTCGTACCCACTGAGACCAGGACTTCCTCGAAAGACGTTGGCTCTGTTCACGATCATGATCTTAGTTTTAGCACGGTTAATATTTAGGCCAAGCTCTAAACTTACTGCTTCTAACCGACGTAATAGTTCAGCCATCTCCTCTTCGGTGGCTGTCATTAGCGTGGTATCATCTGCGTACCTCAAATTTGAAATCCTTGTACCACCCACAGTTACACCACCCTCCCATCCATCTAGGGTTCTACGCATTATGTATTCGCCATATATGTTAAAGAGGATGGGTGAGATAATGCAGTCTTGTCACACAATTTTCAATTTTCACTGAACCGCTGCCAGCCACCTGCCGGTTTTCCACACTGTGTTGCAGATGTCCAAAAGTACTACCTTGCCTTTTTCTCCCAATGCCTTCAGGATCTCTGCAGTGATTACAAGCTGAGCCAGCAGCTTTATTTGGCTTCTCTTTTTAATTGCTGATTCAACTTCAGACAAAAAGATGTCTGGCTCTAGGCTGTCTACATCCACCCACATACCCTCTGATAATTTATTTTATTTTCTAACTTTTGCTATTTAGGTGATTCTGCATATTAGGAGTATATGCAATCACTGTGATTTCATTTATTAACCGATTTCAAAAAAGGAGGTTATGAATTCTTCTGAAAGATTTTTTCTTCTTTTTTTATATCTGTTGTTCCCTGCTATATAGACTTCAGAATAGATGATATTTTGTATTGTATAGAAGTCAGAGTCTGTGTGGATGTATTTAGGCAGGATCCACAGATAATTAAATTGTAATATATACTCGATAACATTAATGACAACTTTAATTTTAGTAAACTGGTTCTGTTAGTTGAGATTATTTCTCTAAACTTAGCTAAGCAATAAAGCAATTTTAGAAGGTTTTTACAAGTTTGCTTCCAAAGTTAAAGTCAAAGTTTGTTATTGATAAGTAAATTCTTACATGTCATGAAAAGTTTTTAAAGTCACTCTATAAAACTATATATTAGAACTTTTGATAATATAAGTTTTTATTTTTGTACAGGATAAAAGCATTTGAAGATCTGCTCAATCAAGATGTCATTGACATGAAGCACCTGCAGAAGCTGACTTTTAATGGTAAGTAGATGTGATAAATTTGTTTATATATAAACATGTTTTTATATTTAAAAGTGAGTGTGGCTCAGCAGTTCCACTGTCTGATTTTCATCCAGACACACCCTGGTACGAATCTGGCCTTACACCAATGACTTGTATTTTCATTTTAAGTTAAGTGTAGGTTTGCACTCACTTAACGATAAAGGAAACCAATATGTTTGAGGACCACAATATCCGAGGACATGTGTCTTCCGTGGAAGGACCTGGGCGCCCACCATGATGTATCTGCCCAAGAGTACTCCCCTAACGAATTAATTTTGCTGGGGAGTCACAACCCTCAGTCATAAGGAAATACAACTCAAAAGATATTGTTATGTACAAAAACCATAAAATTGTGGTTGTCATAAACTGAGAAGTTCTTTGTTAAGATGTCTAATAGTTTTTGAGTACTTACTCCATTTACTATATATGTACTGCATATGGAATATGCTCCTTACATGAATTCATCACCAGTTGTTGGCTCCTTTGAATCTTTTTATCTTCATCTTATTAATTTGATTTCATAAGAAACCCTCTTATGCTGTAGGTGTTCCTGATGAGAAAGGCCTGCGTTCCCTGGTCTGGAAGATCCTACTCCACTACCTTCCTCTGGAGAAAAGTGCTCAGCAACCAACTCTCACGAAAAATCGGCAATTGTATAAACAGTTAATTGGTAAGTAGTTTATTTGTATATTATATGTTATGTATGCCAAGTGTGTTCACAATTTTTTTTACTAAATAGTCTCTTTTTTATTTTTTCTTACATTTTTGGTGGTTTCTAATCACACATATAATTGATAATCAGTTATGGATAATAAAGTAGTATAAAAATGGCCTGTTCCATTAAATGAATCTACATCTCCAAGAATAGGTCCCTAGCTATTGCTGTGGGATTCCATGTTTTGTGCTTGGGGTTCCTCCAATTGTAACAGAAACTATAAGAACATTTTTTCTCTTGTACCTACACTGCTTATGGAGCAGCATGAAAATCCCAGATATAAAATTTCTATAGCGGGATAGCATATCAAGAAAAGATATATTGGTAAAGTAGTGTGCTTTTTAGTAATACTTATTTTAATTGGAGATCTGAAAATCGCTCATTGACAAAGCATAAACATGCTTTCAAAGTTAAGTTATCAAATGAAAGATCTCTTTCTTCTATCTTTTCATGGGGTTCCTTTGTGGGAAAACTTTGAACATATATTTAATTTTATAAAATGTATAAGTATTTGACAGAAATTTTATATGAATATTCCAGATGAGGTGATAGTGATGCCGGCTGACCCGGCCGACCACCCCCTGAACCTGAACCCGGCCAGCTCGTGGAGCGCCTATTTCAAGGACAACGAGGTCCTGCTCCAGATAGACAAGGACGTGCGCCGCCTCTACCCCGACATGTCCTTCTTCCAGTCCGCCACGGAGTTCCCTTGCCCCGAGGTGACTTGAAAGACCTGTATGACTTGTAACCCCTTTTTGTTACTCACTCCACGCGTTATATTTCATTTTGACAACTGTCGAAATGAGATTTAATGCATGGACAGAGGAAAACGTACCGGGTGATAAAGATGGAGTGATTTTGGCCGCCATTCATTTAAGTAATTCTAAATTATTTAACCAGTTTCTAATTAATATTAATTTCGGACAGCAAAGGCCGGTATCTCTGCGAGCCGAGCTACTCGCATGCTATTAGTAATGTTAAGCAAATGCCGACGCAGTGTTTGGATGGCTGACCAAAGAGTGGCCATCTGAGCACTTGATAAAACGTTAAGATTGTAGGTTCCGGCTTTTTGTCTGAATACGGCAGTCGTTAAGCTAAGGCCCATAGAGTTTTGAAACTCTTTGACACCAGACTTGGGCACTCTCATACGAACTTATTGTTTTTTAGATAGTAAACAGCAATGGCGTGAAGCGTCTTCACAACCGAGTTGAGCAGTCAGTACTGAAAGTCGCCTCGCTGGAGCAGAGAGGGCTCGGCGTTGTCAAGGTATTGTAGACTAGCAGTGCGTCCGGGATATAAAGTAGCCTATATAGTATCCTAAATAGTATCGAATTTCTTTCTTTGTAGTTTACTTTTTGTCTTGTAATAAATAATGTTCTATCTATCTGTGTATCTAATCAGTGCTTCGTGTATGTACGCACAAGCTGGTGATTTCTATACCGTAATGTGTAAAAAGGCAAACCGGCTACCTATCAAAACGCGCGGGAGCCCGAATACTTCTAAATTAGTATTTCAAGCCATTGTGGACTATTCACAGTATCCATTACAAGAACACTGCATCAAAATAAAAATGTATAATTAAGATTATTATTATACTCAACCTAAATCCATAAGCAAATGTTCAGCCAGAAACTGTCCTTGACAAGTGTTGGGGAAAACATTGTTGGAACGACGAAATAAAATACCTGAATAAAAAATCAACTAAGTATATTTTAAAGAAATAATTAACATACACACATACACGCGCTCACTCAAACTTTTGCTTGTAAAATTTTAAGTGGGATGAGATATTTTTCTTCTTTGCTAATAGCTTTGCTTTTGTTAATAGCTTACTTAAGACAGTGTAATAACACTGTCTTTCGTTCTTCAGCTGTATCCATACATGTCACTTCAACTTCTTTATTCACATTCATGGTTTTATTGGGATCAATCAATAAATAAGAAAAGTTAAGTTACAGAAAAAAAAACATATAAAAACTTAATTTCATCGCTTCTTTGTCGTACCAGAGAAAGCTTCCTTCTCGCTAAGCTTTTCTTATTTGTTGTCCATGTTTTATGTGTCGTAAGTAAAAGAAAGAGAGAAAACATGTGGCAGATTTTACAGGAAAAACACAGCAACATTTTGACAAAGAAACATTAAAATCTGCCACAATGCAGCCCCATCTCAGCATAATTATTTATCTTACGGTCGGTTATAATTTTTCCAGCTGAGCAAAGACAAGCGTCTCACAGGCTGTGTGTCGGCCGGCGACTACGTGCCGCTCAACGAGGGAAGCGAGGCGCACTGGGAGGTCAGGCAATGTTTATCTATTCTATCTGCCCTTACACTTATTTAGAGACCTTTATTTGCTTTACTTGTTCTTTGTTTCATAAACGCAATATAATGTGTAGTTTCTGTTTGTGGCAGGTGGTGGAGCGCATCTTGTTCCTGTACGCCAAGCTGAACCCCGGCCAGGGGTACGTGCAGGGCATGAACGAGATCATCGGCCCCATCTACCACACCTTCGCCAGCGACGCCGACGAGGCGTTCAGACGTGAGTCTCACTGGCGATTGTTATCAGACCTCCGTAACCAACAAACATAACCGATATTCGGTAGGTAAGACCGGGTGTCATATCAATTTTGCTCACTGACTTCCCATTAACGACTGTTATAGGGGTTCATAGCAGCTGCAGCAGCAACTATTTGAATTAAAACTTTTTAAACAAACAAACCAATTTAAGCTTTTACAAAATCACGAACACCGTCTATTTCTATATTGTGGGACAAGAATTTTGAACGTTTTTAAACTAGTAGTATTTTTGCTCATGCTATATTGTGACTTTACTATTAAGATTACTATTTACGTTGCCTACCTGTAATGTTAACTTAAATTCCAGGTCACGCAGAGGCCGACTGTTTCTTCTGCTTCACAAACCTAATGTCCGAGATACGAGACTGCTTCATCCGTTCCTTGGACGAGACTGAGAGCGGCATCAACTACATGATGGGGCGTGTGTCGGATTGCGTGCGCAGACTGGACCCGGAGGTGTGGGCCTTGCTGGAGCGGCAGGAGCTGCGCCCTCAGTACTACAGCTTCAGGTGGGTCCACGTGGCTCTCGTGCACTACTACATGGTGGGGCGTCTATTATTTATGTGTATGACTTTCACTATTCATTTATTACGAGAAAAAGTTGGGGCGATTGTAAATGGAACAACAACCTTAAAAACAATCAAGTTTGTTGTTTGAAGCTGGTGAGGAGCAGTCGTTTCATCTGCAATGAAATTCCGCAAAGTAACGCCTGATTCAATAATCTTAATATGTATAGTAATACATGTGGTTCTGTCCCTCCAGATGGCTGATGCTGCTCCTCTCGCAGGAGTTCTCGTTGCCCGACGTGGTGCGTCTGTGGGACAGCTTGTTCGCGGACCGGAACCGCTTCCAGTACCTCATACATGTCTGCTGTGCCATGATATTGTACGTACCAATAAAACATGCCTAATTCACTCCTAATCTTTTCCTAAAGACAATTATATATTACTAGTGGGTGCTCGCGGCTTCGCTCGCATTAAGAAGTAATATTTGCGTCCCCTATTTCACCCCTTTAAAAGTGGTATTTCCGAAAATCGTTTCTTAGCGGATGCCTACGTCATAACATCTACCTTCATTCCAAATTTCAACCCAATCCATCCAGTGGTTTGGGCTGTGCGTTGATAGATCAATATATCAGTCAGTCACCTTTGAGTTTTATATATTTAGATAGACTATACTTTGCTTCGACCGTCATAGCATAATAAAAAATATTTTTAACAGTTGTCATCTCCATATATGTTCCCTAATGAGTAATATTTGTGGGGGAATCACGACCTTCAGTACCTCAGACCCTTTTTTTGGCTCATGGAACATAGCAGCGCCTTCTGTATGTACACTCCTACTACTATCTTTGTTTATTTCTGTGTATTGTACTTCATTCTGCTTGCTTTTATGCTAGATAGGCTCACGCTTGACCATAACTCGCCTGGTGTTAAGCAGTTAAGCAGCGTTCCAGTCTATTAGATTGAGTCTCGACTACCGAAGAACCGATAACTTATAGTTCTTGAGGAACATAAAATCCACCAAGGAGTTACACAGTTTGTTACTCATTCATTTGTAACAGAAGATTTTAAGATTTGTAAACAATCATTTTCAGATTAGTTCGCAAGAATCTACTTAAAGGCGATTTCGCGTCCAACGTGAAATTACTCCAGAACTTTCCACCGATGGATGTGACTCTTATTCTCAAGAAAGCTGTGGAGATTGCTAACACATAATTGTCATTCCAATCTAAAAGACTAATATTGCTAGATATAATTATCGGAAAAGTATACGTGTTGAGTGGAAATGTGTAAGAAATAACTAACCTTAACGTACTGTATTTGAGGTCTAATTTTGCCTGATAAATTTATATATGGAAAATGATAATTAATAATTTAGTTAATAATAAATGTGTGAAAAATTCCCTGCCTTAATATTGTGTATAAAGTTTAGGTCTAATGTTGTTTGGTAAGTTTAATGAGAATTGATAAACATGAGTAGTTATGGAATGGTTTCTACTTTTGTTGTTTGAAAAATAACCAATTTTATTGATTTTGAATGTTATTGTATTGTATTCAGAGTTGGCGTCAAATAAATCTATTAACAATGCGTGATAATTTATAAGATTTATTTACAAAATAAAAGTCCTAAAACAGTGATCAGTCAACCCAAATACTAAAACAACCTATTTTCATTTTGATTAATCTTATAATGAAATCAACATTACTTTGTGATTGATAGATCTGAATTGAACATTTTCAATGAATTAACTAAACACAAATTGTTTGCAGAATAAACTGATCGGCGTTTTAGATACCGAGAGTTACTTATGTATATTTTTTATAAGTGCCATAAAAATTATTTCGAAATGTGTGAGATGGAACCAACTTATTTTCTCTATTATGTCGCGTCTATCTATTCGATGCCAACGTCTTTTAAATCGGCGGAAGAAACTCATTAGTTATTGTATTTGTGTCGGGAAAACTTAGTAGAGTTGAGCTTTAAAACATAATGAGAACTGCTCGGGAGCCTTTAGATTTCACACAGCGCCATCTAGCTCCATACTTAACAAATAATAATATGTAGTCGTTTTTTTTTACTATGGTATGTTAATATTTAAGGAAACTTACTGAGCTCGAAATTGTGTAAATTTTTTTTTTTTGTATATTTTGTTATGTAGCTTGTATTATTTATCCATGATTACCATATATATTATGTTTACTTTAAATTATTATGATGAACAATTTGTATGTATATTTGTAGCAAACTAATTGTAAAAGGATTAGTTTACCTAAAACATAATATTTATAAAAAAAATGTGCAATGAATAAGAAATGATGTAATTTTTATAGTAATAATAATAATAATATTTTCCAATATTTCAATTAAGATTAACTATCGTATGTTTCGTAACAGAAATATTAGAGACGATAGGAAATGATGTTGAAATAGCAGCGAAGAGCATAAGCCCCCAACTTGTTAGTTTTTGTGTATATAATGATGTTTAACATTATGCTTGTGTTCAGAAATAGGATTTATGGAAAATGGAAAGTAAGGTGCGTTTCATCTAAAATATATTGCCTCAGAAATTACCATTGTATATAATGCATTCACTACGGTTCATTCGGACATTCGGTAATAATTGTTGTCTGTATATTGTTCGAGGTATTGTCGTACTGGTTGCTTGTATATGTAATAGTGGCAGGTCCACTGAATACTGTTAAACCAGTGAGATTTTCTGTATATTTTTGTGATATGTTGGCAACTGCACAATCTCTTCGAGACAAGCTCAAAAAAACATTTGTTTGTATTGCAAAGAAAGTAACGTTTAAAAAGAATTGCTTTAAAACTGTCTCGATTAAATTTATGTTCTCAACAAGATATTAGAGTATTTTTTATCGCCAATTTTCAACAATGATATTATTCAAAGTTTCTTTAATAGAGGAAACCTTGGCGGCTGACCGTATTGTGCATTAGTATTTGAATATTAGATTATAGCATAAGTATATATATATATATTTTAGCATAAGTGCGTGTTGATAAGTATCTCTTATGTACCCATCAGACAAACGTTTGCTCAGTGTTGGGCTAGATGGCGCTGTAAGCAATGTCCCGGTTTAAATTTTAATATTTAAAAAAACTTTCTTCGAAACTTATGTAACTTCTCTAACACATTGCTTCTTATCTACAGTAGAACACAGGGACAAAAACTTTCCAACTTTTATTATTCTTTTTATGTCTAGTTTTATTATACATTATCTTTTTAAAGTACCTTCTTTTTACCAATAAAATCAGAGATATAATAAATAGAGTAGTAATAGCACTTATAGATTGTCAAAGCAGAATTACAAACATTTTCGTATGTCAGTGATAAGCTAACGGATGTAATGTGTATATATGTAAAGACTAGTTACTTCGAATTTATTTAGGACATTTATAAATAAGACTACATAGCATAATATTTCCAAATGATTAGATTAACTTTATTTTATTTATTTTACTCGGTAACTAGTAATTTTATTACAGCGTGATATTTTTTCATTACTAAAAAGTGAAGTCAACTTCTATTCTGATAGTTTTTAGGAACACGTTGTCAAGTATTTTTTGTTTACAGAATTGTTTAATTAGTTATAACCAGTAACCCTTTGATAGTTATGAATGTAATCGACTCGCCATTTTTACATACCTACAAGTCGATATTGTAATTATTACGAGTAGTGTTTTTGTTTTATTGAGTAAAATATTAATTTGTAATGTTGGATATTATTAAGTAGATGTATAATTATACTGTGAAAATAAATAAGTATTCTCTTGGATAATAAGAAAGGTAATAAATAGCTAGTATATTATATACAGAGTTACTGACACCTAACGTGAAACTTTTAAATGCTCTATTTTTTTCATACAGTCAAAGATTAATCTTTGACCAACCAATCTTTTAGCAACATCTTTAAAGATGTTGCTGCTTTTATAGAAACTTGCTAATTTGAAAAAAATAGTAAAGATTAATTACCTAATGCTGCTTTATTTATAATAAAACTCTCATGGATATTTACTAACAGCTTGTTAGGTTTTGCGTTATTGTCTTGTTACCCTGTATGTATATATGTACAAGTAAGTTATATTGAAATAACTTTTCACACATTTGAATTAGAGTTTAAAGGTATTTTTTTTTCCATGCATAAATATATTTTATTGAAAAGAAATACAAAACTCAAACCTATTAGAAAAAAAAATACAAAACTTATACCTATAATTTTTATGCGTTCAAATTGTGCCAGTGAAGAAGTACTTATAAACGATTGAAAATAAAACTAACTCATACAACTTACAACTCACTCTGACTAATAAAAAAACTCTGAAAGAGGCCGACCACACAGCCCCTGTGTTTATTATTATTATAACGAAATTGTTAAACGATTGAAAATAAAGCCAAAACTGGAAAACAAACACTATATCTAAATCAAAGATTAACCGCAAGTTGCCTGGTGTGGAGCAACGTTGCAGTCTGCGATTAAGCTAAGGTTTTAATTAAATTTTAAGCCTTAAGTTTATGCTAGTGTTTACACTAATTATGAATAAAAAAAGTTTTCATCACGTCTGCATCTGGAGATTTCTTTCACGTCCCTTTTAGATCCGGGTTAATCTACTGTGTGGAATTATGTGTGTGTGGAACTATGTGGAATTATGAATTGAAAGTCTCTCTGTTGCCGTTACTGTTGTCAATTAATATTTGGACAATAAAAGAAGTCTCTTCATTATTTACTTAGTTAGAAATAATAAACCAAACATATAATAATAATTTTAAATTTATTTTCGTATAAAAAGATATTTCTTAAATGTAGCTTTTTTGAATATCTCGAATGTGCATGTTAAATTTTATTTTATTTGCATGTTATTTTGTATTTACCATAATGTGTGTTAGAAGCCATTACATTTAAGACCCACATAACTCAAAATTGCGACTGAAATTCATATCAATTTACTTTAACTACGTACGTTTTACGAATTTCCTTTAAAATTGTTTCCTATTATTTTTACGAAGGTCAGTGTTAATGCTGTTTGTATATTGTGCTTTTATGATCTCTATAAGTCCTAAAAGCCCTAGGTCTATCAATAAAAGCTTTGTAACGTAAATTAATTACTAGCAACATTTGACAGTGTGGTGTTACTTTTAAACTGATTAATTTTTCTACGAATTTTTGAAATAAGAGCACTTATAGCGCATTTTCTTCGTAACACGTACCTAATGAAAGAAAAAGCCAATTCTTTCCTTCTTTCTTTTTCATTCCCGAATTTCCTAAAGTTAAAAAAAGTGATGTTATATACTTAAACCACGCCTTAAATGTTGCTTATTCACCACCAGTTATTATATATTTAATTTCTTTCTAAAATTATCCTGTATTATTTAGATCTCGGTTATTGTTTTGTTTTAATAGTTTTGTATACAAAAATCTTGTAAAGTACTTCGAATATTTTATACATATCTTTACATTAAGTTAAGGTCAAATTTTGTACTCTTACTATGAAAAAAATATCAAAGTTTATTTACCTTGTTTTATTTTACATGTTAGTTTATGTACTTGTACAGAAACGGTTAAATATAGGAATAAATATAAATCCACAGAATAATATTTCTAGCCTTGTATGTAGGTATGTTCAACAAAACATGAGAATTCTTCATTATGTAAGTAGGTACTTGTGAATTATTCTCTCGGTCACCCATCAAACCACGCTTCACCTTCTGTTGTTTTCTATATTCTTGACACTAACACCTAACCTATATGACAGGTACCGTAAAATGGGGTTAATAGGGATCCAGAGGTGAATAGGGACAAAACCGGGAATCAGTTTTGACATTGAATATTTTCTTCCACAACATTACAATTTTTACCATTTTTAGTAGGATTTGTAATAGATTATTGAATCTTTTCTATGGCAACGATAAACAAGCGTGAAATTAGCTGCAAATAGTAAAAAATTACGCTTGAAAATGGGTTATGCAAGACGCCGGTTATAATATTGATATTAACTTCGCTCTGTAGGCTTTATTTTGAAATATGATAAAAAGGGTGTTTGTTTAAAACGTTATTTACTGTTTTGGCCGTCATATGCATGTAACGTAAGCTTAATTTATCACTTTTTATTAGTATTATTTTGATAAATTAGAATGCCATGAGTATTTGTGTTTTTTGGGGTGAATAAGGACGTCTCATGAATAAATAACAACGAGAGCGGGGTGAAACGGGACTATTCAGCCCATTCTACGGTAGGTATATTGTTAAAAAGCGAACGTAATTTTATTTGTTGACTTGATGTGCCGCAGCAGAACAAGGGAATATTATGAGTTGATGTGGCAGCAATACTCGTATATGCATGATATAACAAGCTATGGGCATCTACTAGTGGGGTATATAGGTATGTATAACTATGCTAAAATCATACAATCACATCGATTTGTACATATTTATTGATTGACAATTATATATAGAAAGTAAAAGATTTTATACAAATATAATGTCATTTTAGTTTTAAATTACACATAATAGCTAGGTAGGTAATAACATTGTAAAATATATTGGAAATAAGAACAATAATGTATTTTTTCACATTCAATTTAACGCGATACATAATATTAAGTAGGTAGGTATATTGAAAAGTTTAAAATATTTCCGAGATTTGTTTCTGACACTACGATTTCCTTAATGCCAGTATTTTACTAAGAAATAAAAGACTTTATTAAGGAACATACTTTCGTGGATTGTAATACTAGTGGGCTTGTGGTGTGTACTAACATCTATACATACATTTATTCACGAGATATAATATGGACACCTATGACGGCGGTCTGACAGAGATTTTACAAACTAGGTTACTTGTGTTGGCGTGGAATCTAGAAGCTGAAGAGGACTCGATAGCACCAAAACATAATGTTTGTTGCGGGAAGGAGCTCGTCCATTGAACACATACAATCGAACATTGGCTCAACAATATTACAAAATGCTATTCGAGAGCTTGATACGCTGTTCTATTTTTGTGTTATTCTAGTTTGGAAAATATTTTTATAGCACCCCTAGTACAAGATATTAGCTGCTATTTGCCTTACATAAAATATGAATTGTACTAGTACAAAACATTTCATGTTTCGTTTATTCATTGGATGCGCACCTCTCCACAACACTTCAGAATCTATTCTCTCTAAAAAAGTAAGAACATAGAACGTAATTTTGTGCCCAAACAAACGCACTTATAAAATATGATGTAATCAACAAAAAATAATAACGAGACATTAACAAGCGATATCTTAGTTAAACATCAAGTTTTAAATTATATTTCAACAATGATATTGAAAGTAGCAAGGCTGGGTGAGAAAAATGCAGCGAAGACGAGTAACTGGAATCAAAGAGGACTCTCTCTTAGTTCTTTTTTTGTAAAAAAAGGCGACTTCAATGAAGAGTTTGTGTTAACTTGTCCTCACTACATTTTTATAGGTATATTTGTGACGTACATATAGACAGATGGATTGACTCTAACAGTTATTAACGATAATGTTCCGCCTATTGCTAATGAAAATACAGATAAGGTTTAATATATTCACTACATCTCTTCATGCGACCATATGTAGGTATAAGTGTGGTACAGACTGTTGCGAAACGATCAAGCGACAACGACTTTAAATGTGTTAAAAAAGTTGTGTCTGTGGTTTCGGAGTTCTTAATGGACATCGTGCAAGACATTGGTATATGTTAAAACGTTATTCAGATTGATGATAGTAAAAAGTTATTCAAATAGGTAGATAAAAACACGTAAACTAATTCATACAATATTAACTTATTTTTCATGTAAATAAATACGGTAAATAATCGCTCAAACCCGAGACACAGCTTTTGATAACAATTTGTACGTCGTTAAATTTTAATAGCTGTAAAATATTGTAAACAATGTTTTTTAGTGAATGAATGAATGAACATACTCTTAGGATATCACATATTTTTAAACTGTTGGTCCATCGAGCACCTTCTATGAAACGGAATGGGTTCCATTCTGTTGATTAACGCTCGATTAATCGACAAATGAAAACCATTGCGGCTGTCAGGCCACGTTGGGATACTATACATCTTTGTATGAATCCAATTCATTCATTCTTAAAAAAACAAAAGCCATTTCGAATAAAGTTTTAATTGCAATCGAATGTAGCAATAGTGTAGTGCTTAGCCAACGTTCGTTCAATTTCCAATCTTCTCACCGTTCATGTTTCCGTTACTACAGCGTGTTTACAAAATAATTACTATTTATGAATCCTACCGTGATCCCATAGCTTTTGAATCTTGTTGGAATATATGGAGGATCGGATAGTATTGCTTTTGTAACCACACTAAGGGACCTACAGAATTAATTACCTACCGAACTCCAGAATCTATTGTGTTACAACACGTTTTATCGGACCTGGAGGGCTACTCTGACGCATCCGAGATCTTTACCACTCGTCTGGATCAAACGGGTAAGCACGGCCACAATTTGCCAAATCCTTACGTATAGAATCTTATTTTGACTTGTTGTTTGGTATGTGGCGACAATCATAAAGGGATTCGAATTCAATCGTGGGTTGTCACCGTGCTAAGCCCGCTGATCTCGACTGCGCTCAGAACAGCCTCGAGCTAACCACGACACGAGCGCCCTACGAATACAAAACCTAGTCAAAAATAATTTATTCCGTTCAGTAACAAAGTAACGCATACCCTAACTATTGATCTTGCTAATTACACCTATCTACCTTATCAATACTGCGGCGCGCTTAGCACGATTACAAGAGCAGGTCCCTAGCTGATTTTCAACGCAACTCCTGGACCAATCAGAGCGGCTCATGGACACGAAACCTACAGTCTTTGGCTTCGGGATCTACAAGATGAGAATCAGTTTGAAATTGCTATTGTAATATTCCGTGCTAAACACGCTGGCTGATAGCCTTCCTATCGTTGGTCGCGAGTTTGTAAAATAGAATTTTATTACAAAAAAAAAACTATTTTTAGGACTTGTTTTAACTAAAACGGACCGACTGTATTCTGTATTACTTATTCCAATAAAATTACGATTTGGTTGACAAAACAAAAATAGTACATTTTCGCGATTGACGTTAAGAAGGCCATGTCCACTGTGAACTTATATTTATCCACTACTCAATTACTTCTCTCTCATTAAAACATGTTTAATAACAAACACATAGTAGTTTCATGCAGTAAAGAGGTAAATTTTACTAATCAAGTTTCAGTATCTATGTACTTATATAACTTAGCTTTTTAAATTGTAAGTGGTGGATAAGTATACGTTCTCTCTTTGAAGGGAATTATTCCCTACCAATTCTATACATGAATGACGGCTCCGTACCTACGGTATCTATCGTTACATTTCTCAATCCGGGCAGAAAAAGCCGGTTCTTATACGGGCATTACAAGACAAGTCTTCGGCGTGATTTTCATTTGTATAATAAAATAAAATTTAAAAAAACGAAATTATTTTCATTGTCAAAGATCTTATAAAACGGATTTAAATATGCATTCAGTAAGAAAACTTGCCCTTCTTTGAACCCATGTTGTTAATCGTATAAAATTTCAACATCTAGCGTTTCGTTTCACATGAATTCGTCATATTATTAAAAATACTGCTGAGCGATACAAAAACACTGAATTGCCAGTAAATACACATTATCCGAAAAATCCGGATTTATAGTAAAATCATGCGTGAAATAAACAAAAGACACACCAACTTTGAAAAAATATATATCGGAATAACAAAATTGCAAACTAAAATAACTTGTTATAAAAAATTGCTTAATAATATACGCTTCAGTGTTTTTATAGTGCCCGCAGTTGCCTCTGACCAATCGAATGCGTAGTCAAGCATCCAAGTATCAAGCGAATAAACAGTCTTATTTGGTACACTATTTCAAGAAAATAATGGCTCGCAGGAATACTAAAAAGCTGTGCAAGTACGCAATATAAAAAAAAAACAATAACGGATAAATTTCAGGTTCTTCATTAATATTGATTTCACAAACTCAGTATGCCCATATCGTACTTACACTGGCTTTAGGATATTACAAGGTTTTTATTTTACATTTATAATGAGCTGGCTTTAAAATCACATAATTGTACTAATTCAGCTCGATGCAGCATAATGGCAAACATTACGACCGTCATGCCCGGTGGGAATAAAATGTATCATTAAAATACTCCTCTAATAGTCGGTTTGAAATAAATTTCCAAATACATATTTATATTTTTTGAAAGTTAAATTTAATAATCTTTGTTGCACCGTTCTTAAAAATATACTGTACATGTTTTAAAATGAAGGGACTTCAACTGATGTTTTCTTCCCACCGACCAAGCCAGTTTCAAAATGTTGTCTACTGGACGCAAGCGTGTCTGTATGTATGTTTCCTACGTATATTCTAACAGTATTACCTAGTGATTTATATGTAGATACTCTACGGCGAGCACCCTTGAACTCTGTCGAGAACTCATTGGCTCCCATTCAACATTTATTTGCGGTTCTATCATTGCTATTGATAGACTGTTGATTGAATTGAAAAAGATCGATCGTGCGTCGAGTTAACATTTTTTATACGGCTAGGACCTAGTATTCAAGAGTATAATAAGAAATAACTTTAAACATTAAGGGCCGCTTGCATAACTATTCTTAAACGCACGCAATGCATGCAAGCGGACCTACTTTGTGTTCAATAAGCCAATGGACAGAGTGCAAGGCAGCCCCGATTCAAAATAATCATATCCGATGCATTCATTCATTCTAAAATACAAATATTGATATCATTCAAATCTAAATTAGCAACTCTGTAGGGTACATAATACTTTGTCGATTGTATAAATAAATATATGAAAATATACATTTAAAATTATGTCAAGTATAACATTATTCAACAGAGAATCAACTTTAAAATTAACAGTTTTAAAATAACCATTTTGTATTTTCTTGATATTTTTGTTGTTTGTTAAACAATTTAAGGTATATTTGTTTGTCGAGCCGCTGTTTTCCTTCGCTTGCAAAGCTCGAAACATCCCGAGAGGTGTGTTATACTCACTTCCTACGACTTCCACCAGCAATGCTACAGATGCCGTGCCTCTGAGCATGGCTGCAGTAAGTGGCCTGACCCCCGAGTGTCCGAGCGACCAACAAGTGTCGCGTAGCACGTTACTTGAGTCCTGAGATTCCTATATGTTCGCACGGGGCGCCGCACCTACGATACCTACACGATATTCCGACCGACATTCTCATCCTAAATTACATCAAAAATAATTTTCCTTCGGACTAGCTAAACGAAAATAAATACGTTCACGTTTGTACCCTAAAAATGTGATTAAAAACTTAGCACATAAAATTATCAAAAAACATTTTCTTAAGTTTATAATATAACAGATAAATAATGTAATGTGAAATGCCATGCTGCGGGCTGAAGGCGGTTTCATTACTCGCTACAGTCGTGAAGGAACCACGTCTGTTGGGAACATTCAATGTACTGCGATGTTTCTGTTTCTCACTATTCGAACATGTCCGAGTCTCTGTGTTTCCTACACCATGGAAACCATAAAACATCGCACTACACTTTAGAACTCAACAGACCTATCACCAAAATAGGCGGATATAGCAAAACTAGTCAATATTACCATGATATAGTAACCGAGTCTAATTTCCCGACAGTTCTGGTAATAAAACCGCAATAAATGAATAAGAGAAGTAGCAAACTCAATACATGACCTACTGTGATCAGGTGATGTACCACCTACTTCTCCGCGCGACACTTCTACGAGAAATACGTAGCTAAATGGAACTTTATTACTGCGTAATAAGATTCAAGATAACAGCGCGTTTGTCTTAGACTGTATCGTGCTAAGCATGTAGCGGTAAGGTCCCAAATAGGTTGAACACACAGGCATGGGCGTAAGAATCGAAAATGAAATAGCACCGAGCAAACGCGGCCAAGTGGCTGAAACTCTGCGAACGACGTTCGTAAACATGCCGGTTACGTAATTATACAGTATTTATAAAACATAGTAGACCAAAACCTACGAGCAATCGTTGTTAATAACATATAATACGCATCTAACAATATGCGAGTCAATGAAATAGCCCGGCGCCATTTTGTATCGTCTGAACACGAGCATCACAAAATGGCGGCGGTACTATGCTGCGTAGCATTACAAATGCTCACGATGATTCGGTATAATCATTTGGTCAAACACTTTAAAACATTGTTGTAGCAACGATTATTAGTAAAATCAACAGCGAAAGAGATAAAAAAAACAATAGAACAGGTGCAGCATGCAAATCGTGGTTTGTACTGTAATCTAATAATCATTGCTACAAACAATTCAATTGAATCAACATTGTCATAACTTAAAAATAACCTGCCATTAATGTCAACATTTTAATCAACGACCATTAGGCCTAAACACAAGAGTCAGATTCATTATAAAATAGTCATAGAAATTAAAATTAAAAAAATAGAAATACGTCGTTCGCAGTCATCAAAGGCGTAAATTCTGGAAACCATTTCTGCAACTACCATTGGAAATTCGTCAAACTTTATCACTATTTATTCTCAATCCTAAATGTAGAGAATTGACGTCAATTAAAAAAAAACAATCATTGCGAGTCCCAAAAATGGTTTTAACAGAACACGTCAGTAGGTCACAGTTTTCATCGATTTTAGTCTCGACAGAACCAAACTACATATTTCAAACCTCGAGGTTTCTTCGCTATTGGGCCAAGGACGAAACACAACAACTGCTATTTCCCACACATTATTGAAGTTGTATTTTCAATGAACAAAGGAAGTCTATTTTTAGCATTGTATTCAATTATTTATACCAATATACCACTCTTAGAGGGCTTTCTGTTAACACATGTTTGTTCTATAATGTTGTCTTTTTATACTTTCAGTTCACAAAAATGCCGCGCTCAAAAGAAAGAGATTTCAAATTTTTGTAAAAAGAAACAAGATGTTATAGTTTGGTTCCATCAAGTGAGTGAGTCGATGTTCGGTTGTTTACTGGATGACGCAGCATTTGCACTTGGGCTTCTTCTTGATGGTGACGTGCTCGGGTTGCTGCGGCTCCTGCGGCGGCGAGCGGGTGACGGCCACGGGCCCGGCGCGCTCCGCCACGCCGCCGTTCTTGGTGCCATTCATCGGCAGAGACTGCACCGGGCTCGACGCCTTCGTCGGCGGTGTTAGCGGCGGCGACGACTGGAATGTGGCGAACATTTCAGATTAGAAATAGAAAGGAGAAAGAAATTTGGCGCAAAGAATATGCATTGCCATCCAGTCCAAATACAAGTCCAATTATTTTGATTGAATGCTCAATTTCAATTGACTGCTCTGTTAGCTTAGTTGGTAGTGGCCCTGCCTTCTAATCTAGGGATGTGGGTTCGATTCCCGCATAACACAAGTATTTATGAATATTTAAATTTGTAATTATTTGTTGAGTCTGGTCGTTTCTATGTATAGAAACGACCAGACTAGAAACGAAATAGTATGTATTTACAAAAGAAAAGTATATATGTATTATATCCGTTATCTAGTACCTATGATACAAGCGTAAACTTAGTATGGGGCTAGATGGCGCTGTGTGATATGTCCTGAAATATTTATTTATTTATAAAATTATAAAATATGTAAAGTAGTATAATACCTTGTGTATCTGATTCTCAGATAGTAAGGGTCGGGGAGTAAATGTAGCTTAGTTAGTCCTCAGGTCCTAGGTCCTAAGTTTAACATCAAATGTTTAAAACTACTGGCACTCAAACAAGGTTGTCGGAGCACACCTTCAGACGATTTTACATATGTATAACAAGTCACGTTACCAGAAGCATGCCACAGACTTCCCAGTAGATATACTCCAGTATAGTCCATACAGTCCCATACAAATAGCCCGTCAATGGTAATCGAAACTATCTCGAGTGCTTATTGTGTTGCAAATTATGTATTATGTACCGATACGGATGGAAGAGATACCATTGTCATTCTCAATGCATTCAGGAGGAATACTATAAGCTTTTAAATTTGGTCATGTCTCGTTTACAGTTTAGACTTCATGAAGGTTAAATTACAAATCATGTGAAAATAATTATTTCGACTTGTAGATGACGGTGCAGAATTATTTATTGAGCGTGCTACAAAATGTGTATAAAATTACCCACCTCAAATGCATACAAATAAATACACCAGATTTTATGAGATCAATGGCCTAGCGAGCTTTTTTTTATTGACATATTCATTAGAAATTGTAAATTTAGTTTTTACTTTTTTTTTCGTCAATAAGTAGTAGTAGATTGATTGCAAAATTTTGCAATCCCCCAGATTGCAAACAACGCATGCCAGATATAAGCTAATTTGTATGTGAATAATTTGAATGGTTTATTTTCAATTTGTTTGTGTAAAGATTCATTCATTCCAAATGTATTCCAACCTCACGACCGCTGATTTCTGATAACTACAGAGTATTAATATGTTTATTTACTACACAAGAAGCTAGTTTTTTTTTTTTTTTTTTTTTTAGAATTGGCGTCACACTCTTCGCGTATTTGCCAGTGTCAAGTATTTTCTTTCTTCTTCGATGCATGCTTGAGGATGAGGATTGGGAAGGCTTGAGGATTTACTTTTTAGGTAGATAAAACGGGGAAACGATATGGATAAAAGGAATGGATAAAACGGATAACGGATAACAGGAAAATGGTCAGAGAAGGTATGACAAACAAAAATAATAATAATTAGTAGGTACAATATTTACAAAACTTAATCATAACTTAATATTATTACTATCAATGAATGAAGCTAACAGGTTATATACAGGAATTTTATTATTTACACAATATAATAAAGATTTCAAGCAAGTTGGAAAAGGAATTTTTAAGGTAGTTAAGCCAGAATACAACATGGAATAATCTAATAATGGACAATTTAGGAAAATATGGTTCGCATCTCCTACTTCTCCACATTCACATTTGTCATCATCAATAATGCGTAAACGAGCAAGGTGTGCCGGACTACACATGTGACCAAGTCTCAATCTTATTAGTACAGATGTAGCTCGTTTTGTAAACCTTGATTTGAAGAACCAAGGTCGAACAGGGATATCAGGTTGAATTGAATTATAGTATTGACCAGTGTAACGGGTACTAATCAACCAAGCTTGAGTCCAATAGTTTTTAAGAAAAAGTTTTGGTAGTGTTGCGAGATCTTCGGTAAAATTCATAAAAG
Organism: Macaria liturata; assembly: GCA_964023185.1. Lineage (NCBI taxonomy): Eukaryota > Metazoa > Arthropoda > Insecta > Lepidoptera > Geometridae > Macaria > Macaria liturata. The sequence continues at coordinate 17,199,028 of OZ026808.1, read as the reverse complement.
GAAAAGTATCACCACATTCCACGGCTTCATTTGCGAGTCTATCCGCCTTTTCATTTCCTGATATGCCACTATGACTAGGAATCCACGCAAAGGCAACAGAAAGACCTCGATTCAAGCATTTGAGGAGCATTTCTCTAATCATTAATGTTACCGGAGAAAAACAGTTTCTTTTGAATGGGTATCTGAGAATGGCCTGTAATGCACTCATGGAGTCAGAAAATATTACTGTCTTAGACAACTTCATTATATGAACGTATTCTAATGCTTTGTATAAACCAAAACATTCGGCTGTAAAGATAGAGGTTTGTGGAGGAAATTTGATTTTTTCTACTATTTTGTATTGGGAATGGAAAACTCCTATCCCCACGCAATCAAATGCTGAATGCTTTGAGGCGTCACAATAAATGTGATGATAATCACGCCAATGGGTATTGATGTAATGCTTAAATACTGAATTTGCATTTGGATCACCTTTTGCTATACCAGTGTCAAAACATACTTTTGGAGATATTGTAAGAGTTTTAAAGTCGGTTTCAAAAATGGGAAGTTTAGGTGATCGATGAGTTGGAGCAGTTAATGTTGTGTGGGATCTAAGAGTGATAATTAAATGAGGTAATTCTTTGTGGGCCCAGTAATTAGACGTATCAATTTCATCTGAGAGTTGTTGTAATTTTGAAATTAATGGATGATTGCTGTAATGTAAAATACGGTAGAAAAATCTGTCAGCTAGGAACTGACGACGAAGATAAAGTGGTGGATCGACACATTCTACCTGAAGAGCGTTTATAGGACTAGATTTCATGGCACCAGTAATTATTCTAAGGGCTTTAGCTTGAATTGTGTCCAACTTTTTCATAGCTTCTAAATTACATGGTTCTAAAAAGAAACTGCCATAATCGAGTACACTTCTAATCAACGCGTTGTAAACTAATTTTAATGTGAATGGATGAGCGCCCCACCAGACACCCGAAAGACACCTGAGTATGTTAAGAGTACGATCACAATTAGCTACAATGTGCTCACAGTGCGGCTTACCCGTTAATTTTGAATCCAAAACAAGGCCTAAAAATTTGACATCTGATTTAACAGGAATGGTTTTACCATCATATTTTAATATCACCGGAGGTGGCATCTGCATTCTAGAGAAAAGTACAGCAGTGCTCTTGGCTACAGACAGATCTAACCCATTTTTGTCCAACCACATTTTAAGTAGAACTATTGTATTTGATAATGAAGAAGTGGCTGCATCAACTGACTTATTTATACAGTATAATACAACATCATCAGCATATTGCAATATGTGAGAAGTTCCACATAGAGAAAATTCAAGGTCATATGTGTAAACATTGTATAAAATAGGACTCAGTACAGAACCTTGGGGGAGTCCTCTCCACAACTGTCTGCAAGATCCATCTATATTAATTATACGACCTGTCATGAGATTAATTATAAATCGTGTAAATAGTGGAGGTACATGCAGTAGTTGTAATTTATGTTCTAATATTTTTAAACACACATTATCGTAGGCTGATTTGATGTCTAAGAAAGTAGCCAAGACCGATTCGTTCTTAGAGAATGCTAAACGAATATCAGATGTAAGTATGCCAATGCTATCCATGGTACTTCTTCCTTTTCGAAAGCCATATTGAGAGTCTGCAAGGCAGTTATTGCTCTCCAGATACCACTCTAGTCTATTTTTCACGAGGTGTTCAGCTATTTTAGAAATAACAGGAGATAAAGCTATTGGGCGGTAAGACAAAATATCCGATGGATCTTTGCTAGGCTTCAATATTGGCAACACTATTTGTGACTTCCATGGACCCGGTATGTCACCTGTCATTATTACAGAATTTATGAGCTCTAAGACGTAATGTAACCCGTTTTCGCCTAAATTTACAAAAAAGGAATAAGGAATTCCATCAGCACCGGGAGCCGAATCCTTGACGTAGGAAAGCACACCCTTGAGCTCAAGCAAATCAAATGGTTGATACAAACATGGGACAACAGATTCATATGAAAGCGAAGAGATGTTTGTTACTTCTTCCGAGACAAAGGAGGGAGCCAAATGATCCAAGTAACTATTGACTAGAGATGGAGGGATAGATTTAAACGAATTGTGGGATACACCTAGTCGGAAATTTCGAACGTTTTTCCACATCACTGAAGGCGGAGTCCTTGGAGAGAGAGAGGTGCAAAAAATTCTGAACTTGGAAAAACGTTTTTCTTTTAAGAACTTCTTTGTTTCTGTAATTATTTTTAATAAATTATTGAAATTATCCTCAGTCATATTTTTATTATAAGTTAGTTCTGCCTCCTTTCTCTTTTTAATAGCCAGGGTACATTCACTATCCCACCATGGTGGAGAAGGAATTTTACCACTAGAAGCATTTTTAAGTGGGAATGTTGTGTCTGCTGCTTTTAAAAGTAATGTAGAAAGTGAAGAGGAACATTGTGTGGTGTTATTTGAAACATTGGGCAAATTTTGAATATTTGCTTCTACATATATTTTATATTTGGGCCAATTATTTTCTATTATTCTGTATTTCATTTTAGGTTTGGGAGGAAGGGTTTGATATTTTTTATGCGGAAATGTAATTACAATAGGGAAATGATCACTATCATAGGTAGAAGATAGAGTTTTCCAAGAAAGAATAGAAGCTAAACAAGGCGTTACAACAGATAAATCAACAGAACTTACATGATGATTAGGATTGGTGCGTTTAGTAGGAGAGCCAGTATTGAGAAGACAGAGATTGTGATCATTTATCAGATCCAAAAGACAAATACCATTTGTGTCAACTTTTGAGCTGCCAAATGACCAGTGGTGAGAATTAAAATCACCCAGAAGAAGAAAAGGTTTTGGAAGATTTGATAATATATTACTTAATTGTTGGAAAACAGAGAAAGAAGGAGAATGGATGTATATTGAAACAAAGCACAAATTATTTACAATAGCGGCAACAATATTAAAATCATTATAAGAAGAAAGACAAATATTATTATGTACAAAAGAGTTTTTGATGAGTAATGCTACTCCAGCATACCCATCATCCCTGTCTTGTCTAAGGCAGGAATAGCCTTTTATTTTGAAAACTGAGCCTGGTTTAAACCAGGTCTCAGACAAGGCTATAATAGATGGATCATGAGTATTGATTAAATGAATAAGTTCATGTTTTTTATCTTTGGCACTTCGGCAGTTCCACTGCAGCACCACATGAGGATAGTGCCCAATCCCTTGTGGATGGAGCACCATCATCTGCGGCCTGTGCAATGGAACAGTCGAAGTGTCATTATGTCTGTCGGTTACAATTGGTTGTACATTCATTATGTACATGTAATATATTTTGCAATTTTTCAATCAAAGGGGCAGCGTGTTCATGGTTTATGATATTTGACTGAGAAAGAGAAATTATTAGGGACATAATTACATCAGAAATTGATTGTTCAGAGGAACTTGCACTGTAAGCACATCCATTTCTAGAAGTAGGCAAACTGTTATCTTTAATAAGCTCTTGGTGAGCTTTTTGATCATATCCTTTGGGTGCCTGGTAAGGCAAGCGAGGCTTCAATGTAATGGTTTTTTTGTATGACTTGATTAACGGTGATTCAGATTTTTCAACTATTTTCCTATTTACAATATCTGCATATGACTTGCTTACAGGAGGATAAAGTTTCGATGCCTCTAAGTAAGATGTGCTACTTTCAGCCATTGCTTTTTTTATTTTTGTCTGTCTTTCATATTCAGGGCAAATTTTGTTAATAGCAAAATGTGATCCTGAGCAAAGACAGCATGTAGCCTCACTTTCCTCAATGTCACATTTGTCCCCAGTATGTTCTTTACCACATTTATAGCATCTGGGTTTGCTTCTGCACAAAGTTTTGGTATGTCCAAATCTGGCACAAGAAAAACATTGGATTGTTGGGTAAGTGTATAGTTCAACTGGTATAGCATTGTAGCATATGAATATTCGTTTTGGGAGGACTTGACCGTCAAAAGTTAGCAATACAGTTTGGGATGGCTTCCAAACAGGAGCACCATCAACCTTTGTTTTGTAATTAAATCTCCTCATTTTAATAATTTTACCACAGCCGACAGGAACAGTAATATTTTCCAAAACCTCATCATCAGACCATTCAGTGGGAATCCCTCTTACAACACCCATTCTTGTCACTTGAAAAGTAGGTATATATGCTTTGAAGTTATTTTTAATAAGACTGGGATGGCTCAAAAATTCATTGGCTTTCTCAAATTGGGTGAATGCGAGAGTAATTCTATTACGGCCAATTCGTTTCAGACTTCCATTAACTATGTTGTGTTTGAATGTTTGTCCTTGTAGGAATTTTCCAAACGCTATTGGGTGTAGAGAAGTATTGTCATTCAAATTAGTTTGAATTTTTTGGATGTGGACAACAAAAGGACCTACATCTGTACTTGTATAGTTTGTCCTGCCTATGGGGGCAGGTTTTGAAGTTTTAGTGACATTTTCAGTAAAAGTTTTAGATGGAATTCCGGAAGTTGTGGGGACAGTATCTGGCATTTGGTTCGTATTTTCAGAAAGAGTACAGCAACAATCATCCAATTTCTGCACAGAGTGTTTATTGCGTTTCTTTTTGTTGCAATGACGGCAAACCTTGCTAGTACGGGTACGCTTTCTATTATTCGTTGAAGCTATGGAGCAATCTGTATCCATACCAGATTCGTTAGAAATAGTAACAAATGCAGATGCTATAGGAATGGGTGGGAAACTAGGAAGGGAGCCTCCCGGATCATGGGGAGGCTCCTCCATTTCGAAAAAACGTTAAATAAATAGACTTACCCTATAATTACACACTAAAATAAATATTTACAAAAAAAGGAAGAAAATTAACTAAAAATTACACTAATCTGACCACTATTTGTACAATTAAATTAAATTTAAAATAAAACCGCGACCGACTCAAAGAAAAGTTTCCCGCGCTTTTCAAGAAGCTAGTTATTTATGTGACTATAATGTGAGCGAATGACAATTATTTTTTAAAATAAGAAAATTATGAACCTTGTTTTGTAACGCCCTTCTCTCCTTACATAAAAAACGTGAGGACCTATTATGCTGTCATCGCTTCCTCAAAAATGGCATCGATGGAACACGACGCCGATGCCTAATGCGGCCAGGATGTTGCCATGCGGAATGTCTTATTGCCTTAATTAATAACTGACTACTGGCCTGTGGCCTCTCACTGGTTGTTAGGTCAAAACTAAAGGAACCATGAGACTTAATTTTTACATCAGTAGGCTCATACTGATGATATTTTTTTTTATTCAATTGAAATTTAGGGGCTTTTAACTAAACATTCAACCTGATGATATTCATTTATTTATATTTCATTCTAAGGTGTACATAAAAAAGAGCCTTTCCAAGCGAGGGCTTCTAACGCTTATAGCTATGGCTGTCATTATGAAAACCTTTAAAAGTCATTATTGGGTCCTCAGAGAATATCTGACATTCATTACCTACCGAATTTTCATTATCCTTGCGGATCGCAGAGGTCTAATGTCGTCAAAAAACTACTGCAAAAATATCGGTACCAGTACTGACCACAACAATTCTTCTTCTTCTTATCGAATGAGAGTGGCCAACTCTGTTGTTGAGGATTTATCAAGCCGCCCTAAGCTTCTGACATGGCTTATCGACAGTCGTAATAAATGAACAGCAGGGACCTACAATTTAACGTGTCATCTGACCCAAAGAAACGCCCAAAATGGAATGCCAATTTACAGTCACCCATTCGCGTACTGGCCGCATCGTCCTTTGCTTAACATTGGCAATTGCATGCGATTGCCTCCAAAATTAGGCAAACGGCTAATAAGAAGAAGCAGGTTGAGAATTGTGATTCAGAGTCGTCATAAGCAATACAGTTGGATAAAGTACTCACAGCCACATTGTTGACGTGCACCGCCTCCTCCTTGGTGTCGTCGGGCGCGAGCTCGGGCAGGGCGGCCGGCGTGGGCGTGATGGGTTTCCCGCCCTTGATCAGCGACACGATCTCGTCCGCCTCGCGGCTCAGGTCCCCGTCCGGCCGGAACGGGTTGTCCCACCCGCTCTCCGTGCTGAGGATTATATGATAATTGTATTTATATGTATGTATAACAACGATTTAGTCATGGGGCAGAAAATAATTTAAGTCTTCTTCTTCTTCTTATCGAATTAGTGGTGTCGAGCGTTTCAAACCGCTCTAAGGGCCTCTTATATGAATTAAATAAAACCATTCTTTTGAAGTTATAAAATAAACGTATCGAACGTTCGGGTGGTTAGTAAAGGCGTTTTATTATGGTAGTGGCTAGTAAATGAACCACATCCATGGTCAGTTCTTGATGGGAACTAAGGATGCCCTCGATATTTATTACATTTTACAGAAGTAACGCGAAGCCTGAGGCTAGTTACAAATATCTGGATAGTGGAGATTATCTCCCAACACGAACTATAGGTAGAGACTTGTTAAGTTAACGAAAGATGGAGGTCATTTGGTGCAACAGCACATCTTCTTTCAACCTGATTTGGTACGTGTAATGGTAGCCTTATATTAGCAACATATAAAAAAGGAATCCTCAATGACCACATGGAAAGTTTTTATTTGAATGTAATAAATGAATTTATGCTTTACATCGCCAGCGCTCACATGTTCTAGTTAAAAGCATGTCTACGCGTATTCAAACATACATAAACACGTATGAAGTATATTCTATGTATACTTCATTATATACCGGACAAACAGCAAGGCTGCTCCCTCATTTGCATCTAACTACATCTCCGTACATATAAACATACATCACATGTGTATGGAGTGGACATACAATTAGTTATGTATAGATACAAGTTTGAGGACATATTGTTATGTAACCCAAAGTTATTATCTACTGACACTTAGACACATAGTGACAAAGTAAAGTAAGTTGATATGCAAGTGGCCAGCTCTAGTATCTCGAGTTTTAGACTGCCCAAACTTAAGATAGAATCCAGGTGATAAAAACATTTCAGACCTTACGATACCAGCGGTTTCAACAGCAAATTGATGTTTATCGAATTTGGGAATATTATGTATGACAGTATCAGTGCTCCGGTATAGGACTGTTATATGCATTGTACTCGTATTTTACGTTTCTGTATCGCATATGCAAGATGACATCATTGTATGGCGCACAACCACTCTGTAAACATTAAAGTTCTATACTACTCAAGCATAGTTTCTTGTAGGTATGTTATTCGTGGCGGGACCGTCAATACTTCCAAGGATCAATTTTCTAACCATTTGCGTGTTGTTTGTGGGTGCTTTGTGTATGATTTACCCGGTAAGTCTGGAACTGTGAGATACTAACACTCCCATAAGTTTAATTAGTGTACGAATGGTGAACTCTTATGTTGAGACACCAATCCGTTTCAGAAGCATATGACGTGGCAAATATCATCCCATGACAAAGTAACATCTACGACCTATTTTTTTTCTTTTTAGCCGCCCTTCTCCGAACTTGCCGCGTTACTAGTTGCCCGAATTCAGTAATCGACTTCAAACTCAGTCCTCTTCCCACCGCTTCTAATTTATTACCCAGCTCTATATACATACGTACGAGCGAGGTGTTATACAACACAAACAGCACGTCCCGGCTGGCTCCCCCCAGCCCAGGCCAGTTGATCGATAATTACTAACAGTGACGTCATCGAACATAAACAGCGTCTTGGTAACAAAAGGAGCGTTACGGTGCTTGCTTAGTACAGCTGAGAATGTAGGTTTAGTACTTGGATAGCGGAATTCATTTCGGTACGTTCCAGGATTTGTACGCTATTCATTCGATAAACACATGTGTTGTGTGGGTGACACAATTGATACTTTTAATAATTATTACAACATTTTTTTCCTCTAATTCTTCTCTCTTTTTGAAAGTTCAATATTTTGTTGAAGTAAGTAAGTAATTGACTTTGTTTTTTTGCGTTATGACTTATTTTATCGATTCTACATAGGTACATAAGTAGCATGGTTTTGCCACTTAGCGCAAATGTGAAAAGAAACATGTTAAGTTGAAACAAAATAAAAAATATTCCGAAGTTACACACAAATAAACTTCGAAATATTACCAAGAATAAAATATACCGAAGTAACTAGATAAATAGATTTTTGTTGATGAGAACCACTGACCTGATTTGTCGATTGTACATAGCGTGGTCAGCCATGTCGTGTGCGTCGCTGGCGAGCAGCGAGTAGAGCTGCGTGTCGTGCGCCGGCGCAGGCGGCGGCGACAGGCACTGCGGTCGCGCACCCTGGTAGAACGACACTCGTACCTTCGACCGCTCCGGGCTGGAATGTACACAACTACATGTCACCACGTTGTAATACTTAATGATTATTACATTGATAATGATAACTTTGGAAATAGGTATATTAATGTTGTCGCAGCAAAATGTTCGTATATTTAAATTCAAACTCTTTAACATCTGCAATGGGTATGCATAAACTAACACAGATATTTAAACACAAAAATCGTAAATCCAGTACACATTCGCTACCAACTACATTTAATTTTGTTTTTATCCTATTGGAGTTGGACGGTACCAGTCTAGACTTAGCCCTTCAACCCAATAAAGCTAGGGGGCAAGTTTAGATAACGATTTCCTAAGTTTAAAAGACACTCCTTTTTATGAACTTTCGCAATGCTTTTAAAAATCAAATTACTGAAATTAATATTAATCCAGGAAGATCCAGTAACTTCAATATGAATGCAAATTAAAAGGAAAGCTAGGCCAATATCACCAATAAATATGCCTTCAAGTGGATTCGACACCAGCACGAAATATTCACATAAAAAACACGTTCAAACACAATTCGCTTTGTAAAAATTGTAAATATATATTTTGCAACTAATCGCCAGCCACCAGCATTTTGAGAAAAAACAATACCTAACTAATAAACATATTTTGTAACCATACAAATGCTGTTCGTACTTTTCAGAATGTATAAGGCTCTGAAGCCATGATACTGTTTAAATTATACAGATCAAGTTCCTTTAATATTAGTGTTTAGTCCAAATTTTTCCACCGAATTCTGGTTGTTTCCTAATATTTCGTGTACCATCGCCGCTACTTGTAAGTATGTGCCATTATTTCAGTAGCCAGGCTAACTGGATCCCATGTGAAACATAACATGAGTGATTTCATACCTAATTGGCTACGCATCGTGTTTCAAAACAAGCTATAAGTACTTATGCAGTAATGGAAACGTGGTTATACATATATCATATCACGGTAAAGGTATATTTCCATTCAACAAGTACCTATTTTATCTTCATAGAAACAGTTAAAAAAATTGAGAGGCGATTTTTTCCCCAGACGCCAAACCTACGAGTATATTTGATTCCACAGTCGTACAGCCACGTTAGAAGTATCCGTTCAAATGAGTTTAGGCTCTCCTTTTTTGGAAGACGGACATTAAAATTGGGTTCTATTTCCTATCTAACTGTACCGAAAGGATAATTAACATAAATCGCCAGCCTTAGAACAGAAGCCAGCTCGTGTAAATAGCAATCTTTCTATACATACGAGTATATCGGTTTACCCACAACTTTTGATATGCGGCTTTTGTGTTAAAAATCAAAAGTTCTTAGCCACATTTTGTAGATATTCTCAAAATCAAAAGTAGTAGCACAAGAGCTGCTTGTTTTCTATTTACTTGATATGGCGAAGGTAGAACACAGTTCAACACAGATACAAGAAGAATAGATCGCAGGTGTTGGAGATGGGAAGTGGATATCATGAAAAGACAGAAATTGTTACTTGGAAACAGGGAGAATAGAGTCACATCCTACAAACAATAAAACCGCTTTACTTTTTCTTAAAAAAAGTTAACTAATAGAAGACAAGATAACCAAGAACAGATCAGAAATGTATGAGAAGGCAAGTAGGCATCATGAGAAGTAAAACGTATTTGGAAACAGAAATAAAGGGTAAGCCCGCTCTGAGATTGTACCAGTCTAATTGTTGAAAGTACGTGAACAAGATTTTATCGTAAATACAATTTTAATGATTAAGAGGAGTGAAAAGTATAGAGAAATACAAATGCCCGAAAAAGAGAATAAGACAAAACGGCTTCGGTCAAGGTTGTTCCCGACCTTTATACCTAAGGGACAAAGTCGACCTTGGCAACTAAGTAATTATGAAATGCATCCAGCCCCAGCTACATTCGTTGCCGGTTTGGCAAGGAAGCCGAGTGATATCATAACGTATTTTTAGTCCGTATCCAAAGGATTATGACTGTATTACTAAACTCAGTTGTCTATCTGATTGTCTGAAACCAGTTAACAGTCTAAAATTCAAAGGTTTAACATGATTCATAAGTGATAAAAAAAACAGATTATGTGCCTAGTACTTGAAAAAATCGAGTAAGATTTGCATGACGTGTGCGATGATAAGTTATTTGCGTGTATATTTTCTTCTTGGATACTAAAACAACATAATTGGGACCTAGATTTTCTTGTGCTAGGCCTAAGATAGAAACGTATAATAGCGGCAGTCCAGTAAAAATCACTGTTAAATTGCCTACTTATTTCGTTTAAACCACGTAAAGTAAAATTAAAAAAGGCCTACAATCAGTTAAAACGACGTCAGGTAGGCATATTCAGTAGCTCATACATGGTTGATTTGCACCATGTTCTCAAAAACTCACAATATGTTATTTTCAGATGTGAAAATGTGAATCGCATTATCTTTGTTCAAAGACTATACCTACTGCAAATTGTATGACCCTTTCTGCCCTACTTTAGCGTACAGTGAGGGTTATTTTTATTCATGCTCAACTATGGATAACGAGTTATGAAATGGCCTACATATTCACTGTAATTTTATGGATACACAAATTATTATAATGACACAATGCTATTATGGTTTACCTGTGCGACTATAATGCCAACTCCTATGGAAAATGTATTCTAAATATATTTCTTTTTTAGTATGCCTTCTTAATGTACCCCATTATTTAAATGAGTTAGATTGTCTTGATGTAATTTTATATAAGGTTTTTGTTTAAAACTTTCTTTAGTTAGTAGCAATTTTGATATGTAGAAAGACCTGTGTCAATCCGTTTTGGAAACAAATAAAAAACATGTGCACAAAACACACGCAGTTTCTCGATTATAATATTAGTGCGATGATAGTAACTCCTTGTTCGTCGTTTAACTACTAAATGTAAATAAATAAGATTGACTTATGTTTATCATTAGTGATTTTCCTATAAACCTCTATTGTTCCCGGTTCAATACTTGTATCGTTACATAAGTGATAACAGGTATCTTATCATTATCACCTACATTACGAGCGAGTGCGAGTTGTCAGCGATTATAGACACATTCAAATGATAGCTCTGTTTACAACTAAGTATGCTTTTAGGTTTGAACAGCTGATCCATGACTAGAATGTTATAGTTAGTGTAGCAGAAATGTAAATAATGTTAAGAAGTTCAGTGTAAGTACAGAGCCAAAGATGAAAAGATTCAAGATGCGTTCAATTTTTGATATTTACCGATTAAGTAAATAAATTAATAGCAAAAGTAACATTGTAGATTTCTTTATTTTTTGGCGAGGATATTGTAACGAAAACCCAAAAACGACTTAAGTTGTCTTTCATCTCGGGGACAACAACAATCGTAATAGTAGCAACCTATCTGTATTTTCCTCGTAACTTTAAAATGAGTATTTTACCCATGCTAGATATTGTTATGGATAACCTGTACGAGGCTCTGTTACGTAATATTCTTGTTTGCAGATGCGAGGCGCCGAGACCTCCTTATTAAAACCGAAGGTGATACAATCGAGAACCTCTTTTATTGGGAGGCATAGATCGCCCCGCACAGATATCGTACAATATCGGAACCACTTTTTGAGGCGTTAATTAAAAAACATTCTTTCTAGATCATTTTTAAAATATGTACCTACCCGAAAACACAAGTCATATGACATTTTATTTATGTTAAATTCATTTTAATGAAATTTGTTTTTAAATTATGCGATTTAGTTTTGTTTTTTTTTTACAAAACATTTAATTTTTTTATAAGCTCACAAACTGGTAAAATATAATTACATTAAATGTCGTTATAAAGAGTGCATGTACATTATGTAAATTATATAGGTACATAATATGTATATTGCACAAATGTGCAATGCATTTTAAACGTGTCTATGATTTGTTTTAATTTAAAATAAATAACAGTATTTTTATTCTCAACCTCCAACGGCACTTTCTATATTTTGCCATATACGAGCTCATAGACGTAAGTAGTCGAGATTTGCTATTGGCGGACACGCCAAGGAGGACTATAGTCCCTTCGGCAGAGTTTAATATAGTAGAAGTAGTATATATGTTTAGTTTTTCTTCCCTTGTTTTTATATTTTATTATTGTAAATAAAGCGTGGTATCTATTGGATGTGATCTGCCCCCGATGACTGTATGTCTGCCCACTCGCCACTCTGGCTCCTGCACACCTTGTTAACATTGAGGCTCGCTCCAATCTGCTGTGATTAACTCACAGGGACATTCTCTTGCAAAACTTTAACTAAAACTTGCCCGAATTTATACCCCTTGAACTATAATTTGTCGATTTTCCGAATTAATTATGAATGAAAAATTAAGTCATATGAATATTTTGGTCTAGGTCAAAAGTTGAGTTCAATGAAGTCATTTTTCAATCAAAAAATCAACACGGTAAGACTACAAATGAAAAGACATAACCATCGGATTTTGCCGTTATGATTAATTCAACAATATTTTATTGTACCTATATAGTCGTTACTCGCTTATGTTCTTGGTCAGTTGCTGTTATTACTGATTGGGTATTCTATTCAAATCGGCAAGGTAGGAACTTTATGCGGAATTAATATTAATAACGAAAAATAATAGTGAAAATCTTAAATACCCACTAGAATACATAAAATATTGAATAATACAAAAATAATAAGTGAAATGATTATTTTATCTTATCAGATTTATTTTAGTTCTTTTGTCAATTTATTATTCCCTACTTAGTAGTAACTTATATGTATGTGTACAGTATAACAATAGGTAACATTGTTATTGTAGCTCTAAATATTAAACATATTCTATTTCAGTGTACATTTTGTCATTACTTCAAGACTGCAACACACTCCCACATCTTAATCATCATTTTCAAGCTACTATCAGACCATCTGTGCCTTGTCTCATCCCATCTTTAACACCTCCTACCATCTATAACATCTGTGACTCAGTCCTTATATACTGGTAACTAATCTGTGGCAGCTTCATACAGACTATATAGGTACCTAATGCATTCTGTGTCCGTCTGAATAAAAATCTGACATCACACATTCCTTAATAGCATATGATTCAACAATAAAAATAGAGATACGTCAACACAACATAATTGTCAGGGACGCAAGGTCAGGCACAATTTGCTATAAAAGTTTACAGTGTACTTGATGGTTAATCTATGTGGATTGAAATCATTGGCTGCATTCAGTTGCCTAATGTCATTGAATTTGTACTTCTATTGATAGATCTACTTTTGTATGATGCATAGCGCTTTATTAAAGTTGTATGGATCACCTGATATTATGGTGCACCCATGATGGTTCTCATGACTACTTTGGATTGACTTATCAGTCCCAGGAAACTACATTGATAGATTTTTGATATATACCTAAAGGTAGTACGTAGTTATATTCTGGAAAGTACATAATTTAGCGTTACTTGTGGTGCATCGGAGGTAAAGTGAATTTTGGTTGAATCATCAAACATTGTACTACTGAATAATTGTCAGCACTATAAGTCTAACTTAAGCTTTTATTGGGAAATGGGCGAAAATAATCACGACCGGCAGGATTGGAACCTCATCTATACTAATATTATAAAACTGAAGAGTTTGTTTGTTTGTTTGAACGCGCTAATCTCAGGGACTACTGGTGGCAATTGAAAAAATCTTTTTGTGTTGATTAGACCATTTATCGAGGAAGGCTTTAGGCTATATAACAACTAATAGGAGCGAAGAAACAATGGAAAATGTGGACAAAACGGGCAAAATATTCATCTTTGAGAGCTTCCGTTGCGTGCGCTGCGAAAATGGTTCAAGATATCAAAAAATATGTGTGAAGGAATTATTCCTCTTGAAATGATCTAACAAAATGTCCGCAACAGTATATATCTATATTTGAAGATTAACTCACTAGAACCGTTTTTATATTTGAAGATTAACTCACTAGAACCGTTTTTATATTTGAAGATTAACTCACTAGAACCGTTTTTATGGTAATAACTATTCCACGCGGACGAAGTTGCTGGCACAGCTAGTTTTCTAATAAAAGTTTAAGTTAAACAACAATAGTGTGGCTTAAGTACTTGACAAAATAATTTAATCTATAAGCAAGAATTGGACTTCAGTACCGAGGGTATTTGATGAAAATCTAATATGACTTTTACTTTTATACCTACTGCCCCAACATATATTTTTGTATAAAATAGTCTAGGAAGAAATTACATTTGACCCTGACTTTACCTCTCAATGTGATAGTAATTACATGCCTATAAAATAAACAGTAAGTTAAATGTGACTACTATTTCATTACTTTATCTGATGCATCAAAAATAAAATTATAGGTAAGTTTTAGATAAACATTAACCTAAGTTAGTATGTTTGTAAATAATAACAAATCATTAAATATGGCCTTTATTAATACACAGAGTGTATAAACATGTACATTTTCTACAAGTAAGTAAACATAATGATAGATAAAATCAAAATCATAACTCCAGGACAGTATCATTAGGTACATACTTATTTCAGTAAGTATAAAAAATATACCTTACCTTACCTTACTTTGTACAGTTTCTATTAAAAGTAACACAGATGTCACAAATTAAAGATAGGGTAGGCCTCTTTTGGTCTAAACCTTTTGTGCCTTTTGTAGAGTAATTGTACTATTTTTCTTGCAGTATTATTGTACAATTCACTTTTTCTCCTTTCAATAATCTTTAATTTATACACTCAGACTGTCTCTCAATCCATCCACCTTCCATGCACAACAAGGTTGTTTTCTCTCTGTTACCATTTCACAGACATATTTTGTCTATACCAATAATAGTGCAACAAGATGTACAAGAAAATGACAAAAGTAGCTAGATAAACAACAAGCTACATAAACAACAACAAAATAAGGTATAGAAACTAACTGGCTTCAATTCTTAATTGATTGATAATGCATTATGTGCTGTGGCTCTGAAAGAAGGGCACAGCCTGATCAAATCATTAATATATGTACAGTAGCAGTATTAGTAGTTCTGAACACAATGACAAAACTTGCTACTTTATGTAAGTGTAGTGACTTAAAACCAATTTCAAAGAAAAATAGGATAGGATTGATTCAATTTGTATATGGAAGTAGGTAATAAAGTGTGAATTAGCTCACAGATTTTATACTCTACATATATGGGAGAGATCTTAAAAGATAGCATTCATTCAATCAGAGTACTTAAGTTACTGAATGTATGCTACTTCAACACATTCTAGGAAGCCCATAATATTTTAGTGAATTTGTTAATCATACAAAAAGCTAAGTTATGTATTGAGAACATGGTCACATAGGTATTATGTTATAACCATTTTAGCTATTCTTTTTCAATGGCTTGCAGCATGGTTGGTTCTTCACAACATACCCTTTATAATATTTAAACCTGACTGACTATGGTAATTACCATTTGACTAAGCCCACAAATTGTAAAAAGCTCATCTAATAACTCTCCAAACGACAATAAAGTATGCACATGTTTAAAATGCCATGCCATCACTGTTCGTTGAGCATTTTTCATTACACTAGCATCAGTGATTCAATTACCATAGATAGGGCTTCCGGAATGTGCTTTATTGCAGTCCATGCAATCTAGGGAACTATGCATGGTCGTACAAACCCTAGATAGATAGATGTTCCTATGTCTACAATTTATTTGTTGGTATACCATACCACGCGATAAAGATACAATAGACCTCTTTTGGTCTAATTCTTTTTTGCCTTTTTATCCATCCGGGAAACATGGAGGGAGTTGAGGGAGACCTTTGCCCAGGAGTGGGACAATATAGGTTAACAAAAAAATATACCATACAGTATGGACTTTATAAAGAGTGAAAATCTCTACCTCTAAGTATGATTATTACAAGTTTTTTTTATTATACCTAAGAACATAATTATATCAAATTAGTTTGTTTTATTTGTACACATACTTTGAAATAGGTACCTATACCTACCTCACTTTTTTCATGTGTCGGTTTTAATGCAATAGGAAGACAAAAGATAATTATTAAAGATCAGTTAAAAACAAAAGAAAATTAAGCACAATTTTGAAAGTTGTATTCTATGTAAAGCATATGGAAGCTTATTTCATGGGCTTATTTCATCTGTGATTTGATTACTAAATTGAAACTAAACTGAATGCATCAAAACTGCCTTGTGATTATCAAAGCTAGAATAACATAAGTAATCAGGGTGAGGTGCTGTACAATGTGAAAACAAAGTAACAGTTTTGTTAGGCCATCCATATTGGTGTTTATGTGTCTGTCATAGCAGTGGCGTGGTAACAGGTCCCTAGAGGCGCTGCGAACTGGATTGACATCTAGCAAGGTGCTACCAATAAAAGTTAATGAGATGAATTAGAGCGCGCGAGGCGGAGTGCGTCTCTAGGGTGGGTCCTGACGACTCCGGCACATACATTATAAATAGAGCTTTCAAAACCACTGCCAATGCATGTTTACAACTCACAGGATGACCTTGTACTCGCGCTGGATCCG
Organism: Macaria liturata; assembly: GCA_964023185.1. Lineage (NCBI taxonomy): Eukaryota > Metazoa > Arthropoda > Insecta > Lepidoptera > Geometridae > Macaria > Macaria liturata. The sequence goes on along the minus strand of OZ026808.1, from coordinate 17,182,201 downwards.
AAAATCGTTTTATGTTTGTAAATCACATCTCATGACGTCATACCGCCCGAATTATCCACTAATATGAAAGGACATTCCATCGCCGCCAAGTTACAACGCAAATTCGCAAATCATCGCCCTCATCATGCAAGTTATTACACGGACACGTTTACTGCGAGGACGCGACAAAAACCTGGAATGAAAGGAGCGCCCCACAAAGAAAAGAATGACGTGATTGGAAATCGGTAAATACTGTACCTTTTACCGCGATCGCTTTGTGTTAATTTCACCGATCACAGCACAACACTGAGTTACAGTTAATTTAGAATAAAAAGGATAAAAACATCGGCGCAGTTAGCGGTTCTTCGGTGCACAACAGTGTTTCTGTTTCGTCGGAGCACTCACTTCACTTCACTACATCGATCTCGGTACTCTCGCTCGCGGTAGAGACGGAAGTCGCGCGCGGCGGCTGGCGGCGAATCCGTGGCGAATGGAATGGAATGGAACGAACGAACGAAACGCCACCGCTGCTGCCGACCGTGGACTTGAGTCTCGCGACAGACTTGAGTGGAGCCACGAATAGCGCCGAACGCGCCCGACTATAGCCGAGCGCATCGAGTTGGCTCCGCGATGGTTGATACGAGCGAAACGGCGGAGCTGTCAAAATTGATGTTATTGTTCAAAACAATGATTAAATTAATTGATTATGAATGTTAATAAGATAATAAATAACTCGTTAACAATTATTATTTGTTCTTGTGTAATATTTGCTGACAAACAGTTTATTATTTTATTAAAACTAAAAACCACTTGGAATTGGTTTATTGATTTTCGGACGGGTCCGCGCGTTCGATCAAAATGGTTCGCGCGGATCCCGTCGCACTTGCAATCGATTTTAATGATTTGTATTATCGTTTCCACACCACTCTATGAAGTAGATAATATTGGCGCGTTTTTTTATAGTGCTATCCCCGATATGCCTACATCCACTACACTCTCTGAAACTATACAAATAACAATATTAAAACTTGTATCGTTTATTCAAAACAACTTACATAACACAGAGCAGTAATCGTAACTTATTAAAAACTAAACCTTATAATAAACTTAAAAATACATTAAATCAACAACTATATAAAACTAGAATATGTACAACCTTACAAATAATATACTAAACTGAATTAACTAAAAATATTAATAAAACTAATTAATCAAACAATATGAAACAATAATAAACATTCAAAATAACAACAATTGAATAACAAATTACTGCGCGCAGGTGTTAAATCCTTTGTGGTGTCTAATCCTTTGTGGTGTTTAATCCTCCTTAAGAAGATTTGTGGCTACGAAAATACCAAAATAATTAATGTTGTTATTTGTATAGTTTCAGAGAGTGTAGTAGTAGTGGATGTAGGCCTATCGAGGATACCACTATAAAAAACGCGCCAATATTATCAACTTTTTAGAGTGGTGTGGAAACGATAATACAAATCAATCGCAAGTGCAACGGGATCAGCGCGAGCGATTTTGATTGAACGCGCGGACCCGTCCAAAAATCAATGTTTTAGTTTCAATTAAATAATAAACTATTGGTCAGCAAATATTACACATGAACAAATAATAATTGTTACCAATAATATTGTATTTATTTATTACGCGCGAACCATTTAATAATTAAAATTTATAATCAATTCATTTAATCGTTGTTTTAAACAATTAACATCAATTTTAACAGCTCCGCCGCTATCGCTCGTATCAACCATTGCGGGTCCAACTCGATGCGCTCGGCTATAGTCGGGCGCGATCGGCGCAATTCGTGGCTCCACTCAAGTCTGGCGCGAGACTCAAGTCCGACCGTGGCTTCGTGCGGCGCACGCAGTCGCCTGTGGACTCACTCGCCCACGGGTGACGTAATGACCGCTGTTTGCTTTGCTACGAGCGGTCGCGGTAGCGGAACACTGAATTTAATTCAACATTCATTACTGTTATCGCTTTATTAGACGCATATAAGCATTTGCTAGCTATGTTCATTTATACAATCAACGTAGTTTCAATTCAACCTTGCGGAGGCTCTTTGAACTATTTTCGAGATCTACCTAGTATGACAACACAAAAAAACAGTAGGTATCGTAATGCTAGCTCCACAGTCCACACTACTCGCGAAGTTGAACGAAGTTAGACGAATAGAATAATGTAGAGACTAGAGAGGCACTTGGGCTTACTTCGTCCAACTTCACCTCGCCTCGGCCGACTTCCGTTTGTTGTCGGTTTTTGAGCCCGAGTCAAAGGATACGAACGACTCCTCGCGGTGTTGAACGAGTTTGTAGCGTAGCACTTCGGACTTCAGTCAACTTAGGCCGAGTATTTCGCCGAGGAACTTCACGAGTAGTGTAGAGGAGGCATTACGATTGACAGTAAAAAAGTTTAGAACATCTTTTTGGTCTTGTAATGACTGCAAAATGTAAAAAAAAAGCGCTTTTTATTTACGTGCAAAGTATTACAAAGTTTTATTCTGACTCTACTCTATGTCAAAAAAACACAGAAGCAGGAACAAAACGCAGTCGAGATTCCCACTTGGCTTTATTTCAGCGCCATCTAGGCAATAAATTATGCAGCGCTACATCAAGCCTCCTTGTTATTTTATGAAGGCCTCTAGAGGGCACTATAGTTGTATTTTGATTTGAAAAGTAGTTCTTTGTGCCACCCCACACAATATTGGGATAGGTAAGTAAGGGTAGTAAGTAGTTAGGTAGTGTATGAAAGATAACGATGGCCAATCGCTAAAAGGGGGACGGGAGTTCCTTCCTGAGGTGGAAATGGGGTGGTTTTAGGGCAAAATGGAGGCGAACGAAGGTGTCATGGCGTTATAGCTATAAAAAAATGTCTACGATGTAGAGGCTTGACACTGACACGCATTAACTTAGTACCTATAATTTACACGTATTACCTACTAAGAGCTAGAGAATTAGGTATGTAGATACTGACGTTGTTTTTAAATTGTCTTCTACTACCGTTTTTAATAGATTCATTCCAATATTTTCTCACGGTCTTCGTTCAAATGTTGACCGCGACGCGGATTTAATTACTTAGCAGTACCTATCTGTAGACTCTTTATAGTAGATTTCGTCCAATTTACGGCAACGTTAAAAAAAGGAAAGCTACTTTTTTACCTAAGTATCTAAAGTAAAGGCTGATTACGATTAGAGTTGCGTAGCTTTGGTCATTGCATGCGAATATTTCTGATTTTGGGTATTGGGTGCTTTAGTAAGTATATCTACTTATTGTGTTTATTGTCAAGCAAGCTTTTACAATAAAAAAACTGACAGCATAAAACAAGATTGCTCAACGTTGCAATGGTTTATAACTAAAAGTTGAGAGAAATAAAATGTATAAAATTGATGACGCAATCCCAGGCTTGCAGTTTGCTGACCCGAGCCGGGCTGTCGAAACAATGACCCAAAAACCTCGACAGCCAGAATAAATGTAGACTTTTCAGGAGAAATGAGAATTACTTGTATACCTACCTATTATACACGGTTACAAGTAACTAACGCATAGCCTTTCAAAAGCGGCTTTGTATAAAAGGTATTTCAAAAGCATCACCGTGAAATTCCCGATAAAAGTAATTCAGCTATTCCATAAAAAAGATTCATCGCCCCCTGACATAATATAAAGGAAAGCCAATTTTTTTTCGCGAATTTCTACAACTAGGACAAAAGGTGTTACTTTTGCCTTAATGAAGCCGCCCCTAAAAGATTACGCGTTAGTTATGTTACTCTGTATAGTATACCTTACCTACATACACCTATATCTATGTATGTAGGTATGTACCTAGGCATGTTTTATTGATCGGATGAGGCTGTTGAAAATTTGTTAAAACATACCAAATACTGTAACAAAACGCGTGGCTCAGGCTCAGCAGATTGCGGTATTTGTTCGCGATTAGCAAAGTCGAATTCGTTGTTGTAATCAAGTGATCATTAAATTTAGGTTTCAGCTGTTTGTCAAATTATAACGGTCGCTTCCATGTGTCAGGTTCTGGGAACGGATTGAACGCACTTCATTAAAGTTACTACCCTCATACTAAACTAACTTAACCTTGCATACTTTTGCGTAGTTAAGTTTTTAAAGACTTTTCGCGGTCAGCTGCTTAGCTTTTGATCTAATGACGCTCTAATGCATAGAAGTGATGTGGAGTTCTCGCTTCACTTATCAACTTTTCTTAGCTAGAGTAAAATGACCCTGTCTCATAAAGTGGACCCCACACAATTATAAATAACACTATCAGCCATCGAGACAGTCTGGGAAGCTAAAAAATAGATCCCCCGTACTGATAGCAAGTGAACTTTTCCCGCAAAGAGATCGTTCACACATACACGTATTGGACGCATTCAGGAATTGAAGGGGTAAGCTGTTAGAAATGTATGACAATGTATTTGATCTTTTGGGGAAAGTAAAGTTGGTACAAACTCTTTTATTATAGCTGCGTAGGTACAGGGACCTTTACCAAACGACCTAGACTGTGTATGAAACTCTAATTATTATCGGAGTAAACTCTAACGATTTCATTGCATAATGCTATCACGATCTCAAATCAGATATGCACTGTGGGTTGAGTAATGTCAGAGGTATAAAATTTGATCTTATAAAATCTTAACCCTTGGCTCTCAAAATAAGAAACCCACTAAACAATATTTCGATAGAACAAAGGCAATGGTAAATTATACCAGTATATGTAAGTATAATATGCTTGTCATCGCAACGGAGCGATGGATCATCGTATTTTTTTGTATAGTAGCTGTATAGTAAGTAAAAAAAACAGCTCAAAGTTCAAAACGGAGTGCAATTAGTTTGTTTTAAAAAGGGACAAAATGCACAAAACGCCCCAAACGGGATGTCCGTGCAAGACTCATCGCCCCCACCTTAGAATTAGAAAAAGGGTCAAAATACCCCTTTGATCGTATCACCTAAGTACGGCCCGCGTCCGTTACGTAAAGAAAATATAGAGGGGAGGCCCGTTACCGCAGAATGGCTGACACACAACTGTCACTGTACCGAGCTATTTATTGATTGCGAAGGGTCTCTTAACTATGCCACTTTGCAAATGTTTGTGTACAATCTTTCAAAAACATATCAACATTTTATGAAATGTAGAGAACATTCTCTACATGACCTCAAATTTAATGCTTTTTAAAATTAATTTGAATCCAATTAATTGTAGTTTTATACCATGTTCAACAAGCAACTCGTCTTATTTAAACGGGAACACAAAAAAATAATTTCGCTCAGATACGGGCGTGGAACCATAAAGGGTGTTCAGAGTCACGAGAAGCTGAAAAACGTAGGTTCTGGTCTTCAACCAGCGTTGGCGTGTAACTAAGTTGTCTCCCTGAGTCTAATCGTCTTCCAAAATATCCTAATCGAACAATACTATTACCCTCTTCCCAACACGTTCCAGCCAATAATAATGTAGGTAAAGAGAATATAATGAGATAACTTGAAAAAAGAACACGCTAAAAAAGAAATTCGCCCAAAATCTGGCCAGAAACCAAAAAGGTGATGACATACTCATGAGAAGGTAAATAACGTACTCGTCTTCAGCCACCGGCGGCGTGTAGGGGAAGCTGGTCTCCTGCAGACGGGGCTGGCTGCTGGGAGGGCTGCTCTCCGCCTCTTCTTGGAGGGGGCTCTCGTAGATCAGCGTCTCCACCATCGACCCCTTCGAGCTGCCGAACGATACCCTGCGGAAGAAAGAAGTTAGGTCAGGTGACATTGTTGTCAGGACAAATAGGTAATCTTTATTGCTTACCGTATACTTGTGGCGATGTTTAAGATGTACTAGTAGCTTGTTTTGTAATAATCTCTTCATTTATATTAAAAAAACACTTCAACTGGATTTTCAGTTTTAGATCTTTCAAATAAAAGAATGATATTTTATTGTAAATACCTACATAATGTTTGATTATCGACACTTTCAAAGTCACGTGTTTCCATGACTGTTATGTCTATTAATATTGTAGGTATATACCTATTTATAAATTAATTCTTGCTACCTATATATGTATTTTAAAATTAATCCAAACATGTGCCTTATTCAGATTGATTGAAATGTGTAACCATGTAGAAAGAGATGATAATTTCAATAATGTATTCGATGGAATACATAACATGACCCATTCACCCGAATACTTTTAGAAGTTCGCGAAGAAGTTTGTTTTAAAAAGTATTACGTTAATACCAATATTTGAAACCAATATTATACGAAGAACCAACAGAAGGTTGATCGGAAAAAAGATTGATTTGAAATGCAGATTAACGATTTACAGGTTGTATGAATATTTATTCGGAAATATGTACCTTATGTACCTATGTATCTAGTTATGTATTAGCAAATAGCACAGATCAATGTCTGTGTCTGTAAAAACATACGTTTCTCCATACATTTTTGTAAAGTGATGAACTTTAAAACTAACCTAAAAACTGAAAAATATATACCTACAACAATTAACATAGTAGGTACATTTACTATTGTATTAAATAAATACATAACTTTTTGCTTGGGACAAGCCATAGAACAATAGTAGTTTACTTTTGATGTACTAAAGACTATGCCATTTGTTGGTCACCCATCCAAGGACTGACCGCGTCGACCTTTGCTTAACATTGGTAATCGCATGCGTTTACCGCCGCTAGCTGAGCTACTGTCGCATCATAAAGGTCACAAAACACGCGAGTAAAACCGCGTAGTGCAGTTATACCTATCTAAACATTACCCCCAGCGCATTTATCCCATTTCATGCTTCGGCGCGAATATTAATTTGTATGGATTAAAAATCACCCCTCCCCTAAAATAGACGTCTTTTATTGAGGGTACAGTCCATGCAAGAATTCTCTGCAGCCGAATAAAATCGGAACTAAAATTGTCTCTTCTTCAGGTTCAAAATATAGCACAAGTGCTGCTTCTTATCAGATAAAGTTATGTTGGAGGGAGTTTAGTTTGGAAGCTGCAAGGGGTACATTATTTATTCGCCCGCAGTTTACTTCCTAAATAAGTTTTCGACAGATGTTATTAATCTTCTAAACGTCGACTATGCATTTACATGTTAATAAAATAAATTACAATTGGATATAGATTGGTAAAGGAAGAAATTCTGCGTCAAATCTAGTAATAACCAAAGTCCAATTACTTATATAATTTATGACAAGTGAAGGACAAAATTCCCGACCTTTATAATTTTCTTTGGCAATGCTACGGTAAGTCATCGAAATTGGTTTACAAAAACTATGTTATGGATTCTTCAGTTGGTTGTCAACAAGGTGACCCTCTTGGACCGGCCATTTTTAGCCTGGCCATACATCCCATAATTCAACGTCTCAAGTCCAAACTTAATGTTTGGTACTTGGATGACGGAACTTTGGGAGGTGACGTGAACACCGTCCTCGATGATTTCAAAATTTTGGTAGACGAATTTCGTCATGTTGGTCTCGAATTAAATTCAAAAAAGTGCGAACTATTTGTTTGCGATTCATGTTCGGACAAGGATTCAGTCATATCTAAATTCAATGATTTGGCACCGGGTATTTCTATTCTAGACAAAAGTTCACTTCGCCTTCTTGGTTCACCGATTCTAGATGAGTCGTTTTCTCCTTTCGTAGAGGACAAAATTCAAAATTTCAGGGACACTTCAGGTCGTCTGCTCAAAATTAACGCCCATATGGCTTTTAACATTATCAAATATTGTTTGTTTGTTCCAAAATTCACCTACTATTTACGATGTTGTCCATTGTGGCAACACTATGGGCTCCTTTCGAGCTTAGACAACATCGTAAAGGACACTCTAGTTTCGGTTTTGAATGTGGACATGGATGACAGGACATGGTCGCAAGCTTCCCTACCTGTACGGTTAGGAGGTTTGGGTGTCCGCAAAATTTCAAGTGTTGCTTTACCAGCATTTTTGGCTTCTGTCCACGGTACTTACGAATTGGTCCAAAAAATCCTCGCACCCGCTTTAGGCCCATCTGGCGTAGTTGTAGTTGCGCATACGGACGAAGCTAAAAATGCTTGGCGCCTGGCCTGTCCAAACACCGATTTCCCTACAACACCTCGTTCCCAGAGACTGTGGGATCGGCCGATCAGCGAACTAGCACGGAAATCACTTCTCGATACGTGTACTAGTTTCGCGGATCGCGCCCGTATCCTTGCGGTCAGTGTGTGGGAATCCGGTCTTTGGTTGCAGGCCATGCCTTCTTTTAATACAGGAAACCTTTTAGACCCGACAGCTTTTCGACTCGCGGTTAGTTTGCGTTTGGGTGCGAGGAGCTGTGAGCCGCATCGCTGCCAGTGTGGTACTGATGTCGACCAGCTCGGGCACCACGGCCTCTCATGTTCGAGGAGTGCTGGTAGAATTAGCCGCCACGCTAGTCTGAACGACATCATTCGCCGGGCTTTTTCCACTGCCAATGTTGCAGCTATGCTCGAACCGAGCGGCCTAGCACGTGACGATGGAAAAAGACCTGACGGTATGACTCTTGTGCCCTGGAAGTTGGGTCGGCCCCTTGTGTGGGACGCAACTTGCGTCGACACATTGGCGCCGTCTCATCTGTCTTTGACACGGTGTCGGGCTGGAGCGGCGGCTATTATTGCCGAGCATCACAAGAGACGCAAATATGCTAACCTCGGCCGAGGTTACATATTTGAGCCTTTTGGAGTCGAGACTTTGGGGCCGTGGGGTCCGGGAGCCCATACTATTTTCCAAAACCTCTCGGAGCGCTTGGTTGACGCGACGCATGACCAAAATGCTGGCCTTTTTCTGGCTCAACGTATCAGCATTGCCATCCAGCGTGGTAATGCGGCCAGTATGCTGGGCACGCTGCCCTCTGGTAGTGGGCTGGATTCCTCCGATAGTTGTGTAACAGTAGCCTGGAAGAGAATAGTGCTTTTAGCTAATAAGGTCTCTTGTGACACAAGAATAAGGGAACTTTTCTCCGCTTCTGATCAAATATCCAAATGGCAATGTCTGTATGCCTAATTCCTATTTTGTAATTTATTTTGTATTTTTTTTTTTTTTATTTTTTTTTTTATTTAGTTGCGTGGTAATGCGGCCAGTATGCTGGGCACGCTGCCCTCTGGTAGTGGGCTGGAGCACTTAGATTATCTTTAGGCTTTTCTAAAGATTTTCTAAGTGCCCCTATTTGTAGTAGTTAGAAGTAGTATGTTTAGTTTTTCTTCCCTTGTTTTTATATTTTATTATTGTACTTAAATAAAGTTATAAAAAAAAATATTTATGATAATGTTTTATATATTGCTATTTAAAAAAAAACATATTTACAAAACCGCTTGGCTTCGAAACTTTTGGTCCGTGGAGTAAAAGCACGAAGTCTTTTATAAAAATATTAAATAAAAGGTTGAATGACATCACTAGAGACAAGAACGCTGGCTGGTTCCTTGCGCAAAGGATTTCTATAGCAATCCAGCGTGGGAATGCAGCCAGCGTTCTTGGCACCATACCACATGTAGATGTTTTAAATTTAGGTTAAATGTACATACTCTTATTTAGTTTTATTAGTGTATATATGTGTATATATTGTTTAATTATATATTTTTTATATATTAATATTATGTTTAAGACTTGTAAATATATACTATTAGTTAGTTACTCTATGTTTCACAATAAATAAATATGAATAATTAAGTTCAAAAAAACATTCCCTCTAGGGCACTGACCTCCATTACTACTTGTACTGATGGAGATCAATGCTCTAGGGTATTTTGTATTCAAGTAAATCACCCTGAAAATAACATAAAATATGAAACCTGTATGTAAATAAAGTAGATTTCATCAATACAATTTAAATGTCAATGTCATAAAATATCGCTGAATTTGCAAAAAAAATATTCGAAGTCTTGTACGAGTATTTACGTATTTACAAACGTTTATTTCAATCACATTTCTATTAATATTTCGTGAGGTTTCTTTAATTTTGCCACCAAAGAAATTCGATTTCGTTTCAAGTAGAGTTTCCCTGTTTGTTTCACTTTCAACCTACGAGTAAAAGGTAAGAATTCGAGGCAGTTTTCTAAGAAAGTTTTATTTATATACCTACCAACCCCCACTGATACGGCGTGGCCGCCTACCCAAATACCGATATACGGGGGCAGATACTATATATGAAAGTTGTGAACTCTCAGCGTATTTTTGGGCTATAAACATAATATACAAGATAAATTAATATTTCTGAAGGTTTAAGTTTCTTTTCGTTGTTGAATTTTTGACAGGGTGTATCACCGGCTGTACTTCAAAAGACCAGTCAAAATCTACAATAGTATGTGCTCAAACAAGCCACGGAATTACCCAGCTATAAACACCACAAAGACGACCACCCACCAATGTACTAATCTCACCGTTGCCTAACTTAGGCAATCGCGTACGAATACCTCAATTAGCCGTAGGTATGGCGTCGATAATGGTCCATACTATATTTAGCACATTGATTACACATACCGATAGCTTTCTACATGTACCGCTTAGCATACATATTATTAAATTAATCACAATAGGCTCGTTTGTAGCGAACCAAAGCCGGGCCATTCTGTATTCGCTTCACGCTTGCCCCAGTTTACCATATTTGGCAAGAGTTCAAGTCTGGGGAGTACTGTAGACTTTATAATCGTTACAGTGTTAATAATAACTGAAAGCAGATTGGTTTCTTGACAGAATTTGAGATCGCACCACTATTAAAACATGAAAACCTCTCTAATTTACAACAAAAATTTTAGGCCATACACATAGTAACGACTCCAAACATGTAATTCATGAAGAAATTCGAAGGTCCACAAATGTGTCATGTCCTCGTATTTTTTGTCTTCTAACATATAGGCACCCCCACGATGTTTTCCACCATTAAGCGAATTCAAATTAAGTAAGTCATTGATGTAGAGCGCTGGGATCGAACTGAGGTATGTCAGAATAAAAGAAAGAAGTTTTCTCCATATGACTACACTCGCTTATAAGAGATAATACAGGCTGCCTCTTGCCAAAGGCGTTATAAGTGTATGGTAACCCCTTGAGCTAATCCGAACCATTTGAAGTATTCCGATGACACCGTTATTAAGTGCACTACATTTTATACTCTGCTAGTTTTAAGCTGCAGTTTTTCACAGAAATTAAAACAGGACAATAGTTTGTATAGATGAATAGCCTATATATATAGACAGGACTGAAATATTAATATTTTAGTAACAACGACGACGAATCTGACTTTTTATATTATTTTAAACTTAGATACTTGACATTTTTTTCGCATAAAATAATTGCGTGGTATTGCGTTAATAATACTCCATCATAGATGCTACGGGCGTTTCACAGAGAAAATGTACCTTGTCTAAGCAGAGCTGACTTATATTCAGACGTATTCAAAAACTTTTTATAATACTGTCTTTGTTCATCCAAATTCTATTTGAAACTTGAGACCAAAATCACCGCCACTGTATTGTTCAGTAAATTTCACAATTTGCAAACAATGTGTATGCCATAAAAAACTAAAAGAATTAAAGAAACTACCTACTGGAAGTTCCCATTGAGTTTAACGAGTTTTAAATTCAAAAATCGTTTGCTAACCACGCAGGCATGTTAATTGGCATATCGCTAAATGAATTGCTTTATCTTTTGTGTTAGGTTAATCTTTGGGTAGGCTATAAACCTTTTTGTTCCCACTCCCATTTATATCTGACAAAAGCTAATAAAAATCGAGTTGCGAAATATCAGTAGTTCTATACACTAGTTGTATACACGCCAAGGTTTAGTTTTTCGTTCACACGCCTAGATCAGGAAATTATAATTTCAAGCCGGAAGAAAGTTGATAAACACAAACGATACTGATGAGAGTTAACCTGTACTTTAGGAAGTCTTTAAATTACTAATACGCTAATAGGGTTCTAAAGAACAGTGACATTCGAGTATTATTCAGATCACTCAGGTACAACCTCGTGGCCTAGACAAGATCTGGAAATGAGCAGTTTCTTTAGAAGGTGTACTTAGGTACATGATGAGTAGGTATATTAATTGGTCATTAACATTATTACAACTTGGGCACTTTTCTTGCATTTTCTATGACTTTTGTGACACAAAGTATCAACGTACTTACCTACGTTGATCAGCACCTTTGACTTGATAACATCGTTTCATTTTCTTCTATCCTGAACAACATACAGTGAATTATTATAGACTGTAGTGTCCAATATGGGGCGAATTTTGTCCCAACAACGTGTTAAGCTGCGGCCACGGAATCGATTGTTTTCAATCTTCTTGATGTCATCTAGCCACCGTAGCGTGGGTCTTCCCAAATTCTTCTAAAGCGAGGATGCCATTCTTGACGGTATTTTGAATCAAATGATTTCCTCTAGTTACAGAAGGCATGGCATCGACGGAGAAGTACGACCCCAACACGGAAGCGTTCCAGATGCGCGCGCAGTGGAAGAAGGCTGAGAACTGCCGCCAGCAGTGGCACGAGAACTGGAGCTGGCTACTGGATGAAAGGATGTGAGCGTGCTCTACTAAGTCAATAATTATTTAACTATATTGGCCAGGCAGTTAGTCTGATGGTAAGTTAGGTGCGACCAAGGATATAGCGCGCTTATCTAATAAGAACAGCCTCCTTAGACAAGAGGCGCATTTTAGTGCGCGTACTTACGTATACTTATGGATTAGAAAGACCAATGTATGGGAGTGACATCACGGTGCCCTCCGCGGGAGGCATTTTTGTGTCAATCCTTTTTTCGCTTTGAAGATATTATAAGATATTAGCTTATTTTCAACCTTTGTCTGATTTGAGAAAACCACGTGGCAGAATCAGCAGGTTATTCAAATTATATCCAATCTAATTTGAGATCAGCTTGCGACAGAAAATTTGGTTTATTGTAATTTTAGGTACTATACTTATTACCTTTTTGTCTTTATTGGATTTCATATATCCAGTGGCAAAATAAAAATCTACTCAACCAATTATTCTCGGCATTATTGGAAATTATATCTATGGAAAGAAGTCCTTTGTTGTTTTGTTTTGTGTTTGTAAGTCGTAGCGAAACAACAAAAGCGGTAATACAAATTTATCATTTCAATCAATCAAGATTAACACGTAGGCTAGTTTTCATCCCGGATTAACGCAGGCGTCGCCAGTTTTATCATTGGCTTCAACATCAGCCCGTTATCGGCCACTGATGATCATAGGAGCCCATGGTTCTAGTCATAAAGTAAAATAAGTTTTATAACCAAATATATTATGCTTAAGCCAGCAAAGATTTGTCTTTTTAGCTGCTTAATATGCATAAGTTAATTACAAAAAAGAAGTTCTGCTGAATTGAATACAGGTGCTGGGTTTTATAATAGTAACATTTTATTCCGCGTTAAGTTCACAGACGGGGCCAGTCGCGCTCTATCGCGCCTGACATCCGACACTGGCCGCTGCTTTCCCTGCTTGCGTTCCGATTCGGTTCAAAAGAGCTCTTACCACTCGAGAAACAAAAAAACTAACAAACTCTTGTCTTAAAAAAAACCCGCTTTTAGATAAAAGATTTTTTTGAATACAATGTTGCATTCCTACATCGTAATATTATTAACCTCTATTACTATGACAAAAACCACAACGCTTCCTAACTGCATTGATAGAGGAACAAGTTACAAACACGTTTGTTTTAATATAATGATATGATAACAATGCAAATAGCGAGTGTGGCTCAGCGGTTCCAGTGTCTGCTTTTCATCCAGACGCACCCTTGTTCGAATCCGGCCCTACACCAATAACTTGTATTTTCAAGTTGTGTGGATTTGCACTTGCTTATCGGTGAAGGAAAACATCGTGAGGAAACCGACATATTTGAGGACCACAGTATCCGAGGATATGAGTCCGTGGAAGCACCTGGGCGCCCACCACGATGTATCTGCGCAAGAGAACTCCACTAACGAATTAATTCTGCGGGGGAGTCACGACCCTCAGTCATGAGGAAATATGTATCAAAGAGAGAGAGAGATGATAACAATAGTCTTTGTAACCAAAAAAAAAGTCTTCGTAATCTAGGAATCTGTTGAATATTATGTTATAAAAAACTAAAGGCACAAATTAAATCTATTGTCGCCAGACACCAATATCAAAATTAATTTCAAACTTATTTCAGTTACACGTCTTTCAATAACATGGTTTTAGAGTGATTTTTAATTAATATTCGAAGCTCGAACGATAGAGTAGAGATATGCTTATACATACAGGGTTATAGCTTAACTTGATTTTAATTAGTTCATCTGAATAAAGTGACTACTGTTTGATTACTCTTAAAATCATGAGAAATGAGTTGCACATACTCGTACAATGAGAAAAAAGAATTAAATGCTTTCCTATCAAAGATATATTAAATACTTATGGCGATATTAAGTTTCTGAGCCAGACGAACTGATATCTTATTTATATAATAACGAATAATACATTAAAATACGTATACGTCCTATGCACATACGTACTCGTAGTTATTGGTATATAACGCAAAACCTTTTTTTAATGTTAGTTTTAGAACAACTAACAGTCCTAACTAACGGCATTATTCCACGACATTTGAAATTAGCTACAATAAAACATATAAAAAAGTAATAAAATTTGGATTTGATTTACTTAATGTATGCGTAAGCTATCAGATATGTGTAACTACAGTAACCGCTTTTTTAACCTCCTATTAAAACTCAATATATGTACCTACATTATATTTATGTAATGCTAAGTCTGTATACGATGACGTGTTGGGCTCAAATTGCAATTTGTTAGCCGCTGAACATACACAGTATGAACAAGGAATGAACCCATATTGAAATCACAAGCTGCGCTGAACAAAGCCTGGTTACGCTGCCTATTAACGTAAAATTGATTAGGTTTCCTCGTCTAGGGTATACAGGGCTACACGGAAATTGTGAGCTGACCGAAATTGAAAATAGCTGAAAGAAAACAATCAGAGAAATTTGAACTAGAAGATACTGAAAAATATTGTCTCGAAAAGCTTGAAATTTATCCAGCGGTAGCCGCTTACTAAAAATGTGATTATTATTGTGAGCAATGATTTTATTTTATTAAATAACAATCCAGGGGTTTTATTTTTTTTACAACTAAAACGGATTTGCACTTAACAATAGTTTGTCTAATGATAAGCACAGGCTATGTCCTAAAGTGGAGCATGCTTACTCAAGAAGAACCGATTCCCTCTCGCTTTGAAGATCGCTAGATTACAGTTCGAGGGGAACAGCGAGTCAGGCAGGGAGTTCCACAACTTTGCGGTACGATTTTAAGACTAAAACCCCCCCGTTGGCTAGCCTCATGTTTTGTGAATAAGAGCTCCGGGTATTTCGGCGGAAACTCGCCGAAGCCCCTCTAACACGTTATGGTGTGTGTCACCCGTATGTCATGACATCTTGAACTAGATAGTTCCACTCCTCCCACTCGATAGCTACATAAGACCACTTTAACTGTCGACTTTGCGGTACGATTTTAAGATTAGTAAGGTGCCCGCCCCGTGTCAAAAAAATCTACATGAAACTAGACTACTAGTTTCCTGTAGTTTTTTTTACATCTGCTAGTCAGCACTAGTTGTATTATGTATTCTGTGGTACTAGCCCTGCCAAGAACCTGCGCGAACTAATCAAAGAGCATAATAAATCTAATTTCCCGGGATCAAACCTAGGAAGCCGGAGTAATATCCTGTGCGCCACAGATTCTAATAAGGCGCTGGGTACACAGGCTAGGTCTCCGATTGGTTCTACCTTTAAAGATTGCAAGACTTCTTGTGAGCGACGGGAATAACTTTGTGGGCGACTTAGATTTTTCTTTCATACGATTTCTTATAGTTGAAATGATACAGTTACATTATGCATACATTGTTATAAGCTAGAATGCTACAGGTAAAGCCAGTTATGGTGAAAGAATAATGAAAAGCGTCGTCCAACCACGAAAGCCTTGAAATGGGATGCCTTATTTTGACCTTTGGCGTATGTTTCTGTCATTTGGTTCACCTGTCTAAGAACTGACCGCGTGGACAGTTGATTAGATTTGGTAATTGAGTTAAAACATCTGTGTTAGCTGAGCCGCGGACATTTCATGTGTATGATATTGAAGTTATATTCAATAATGTTATTTAAACCGTTTAATGATATCACTATTTCAACGATTTGTTTATTTGAACATACTAGACTTGTTTACTAGTTCTAGGTATCAAAATAGATATTGCAATAAAGCTAAGACTAGTTTCGTTATTCGGCTCCACTCGAGCGGCGGCGGCGGCAAAGCATTCGACATGGAAATTAGACGAGCTGTACCCACTGTAGCGGAAAACCACCATACAGGGCTATTGATTAACATTCTTTCCCATAAAATCAGCTATAGATACACGTCGATTGACATCTACAGAAATATTGCTAATAGGTATATCTCAAAAACTACTGAACTTACTTTGGTGAATCATGGATTTTTTCGTTTATATAATTTATGTTCCAACTTAGGAATACATTTATGTACCTCATCGGTTAATCGGTGATTTTTATGAATTTCGAAGACAAATTACATCTAATATCTAGCATATTTTCTACTTAAATGTAATCCGACAATATTACATTCATATGAAGATGATAGTTTGCTTGCAGAAGCAGAACCTCCTTTTTGAAAGTCGGTTAAATATATTATGAATAACCATGTACTACTTCATAGAGCTAAAAGATCTAGTTGGCCATGGGAAATAATTTTCTTTGAAGAAGGGGGAATAAAATGCAGTTTAGTATACGTGAGGCCGCGATGCTATGTATTTTAAACAAGTTATTTTTAGCATAAACTTTTTATCAGAAAATGAGCAAAAATATTAACGGCCGGCAGGATTGGAACCTGCGTATATGGATTAGGTACCATCATCATCATCTGCAGCAATTTTTGTTCCAATGCTGGGTTTAGGCCTCTCTCTCTGGTATCTACAACACAATTTAATTAGTCAACAGAAGTAGAAGGCTAAGGTTAACCAAAACTGTATCTTATTTGCCTACTCTGCCAATAAATATCTTTCATCTTGTACTTCCGACATCATCCATCCATCATTATACAGTTGAGGTTCCAAAGACTAGCACCAGGCGTTTTGCTTCGACTTTCATCGTGCAAACCAGTGAGCTTACATATAATATCATTGGTGCAAACTGTCAAACTGGAACTCCTTGCCCGAATCTCTATTCCCCTTCAACTATAAATTTATCTGTCATCAAGCCGAGAGAATACCGGTGTCTTTTAGGTAAGAACGCAAGATCGTAGATTATAACTATGCTTAACATCAGGCAAGTTGTAGTCAACCGTGAGCCTATCTCATGTAAAAAAAATGCTCATGATATCTTCCTTCTAAGTACTTTGTATAGCTTAGCACGATCTCTGTTCGCTCACGACCGCTCCACGGATCACCGTGTTCAATCATACAATGGCAACCGTTCTTGTTTTGTGGGAACTAAATGTTTTTCATTTTTCACTGACCTCCAGAGAAGTAGTTGATCTTTTTAGTTGTAGAAGTGGTTATTTTTTAAATATTATTATCACGTAAGGAAGGCAAATAAATAAGACGATAAACGGAAATTTTGGCGTATACTCCTTAGACCGTTGCCTTTAAATTTCGAATGTATTATTTTTATTATGACATCATTTCGTCGTTTATGTACCAACTCGGAAAGCTATAGAGTATTGAGGTTTGAAGTACATTAATACATTTTGGTAAAAGAGTAGTAATTTTCAAGTCAGCTTTGTCTCAACCCTTCTTATCAATTCCGATCCAATTTCCGACGCAACGACGAAGTATAAACGTACCTTGTATTCATGAATACTTTTCAGTTTTTCTGAGGGCTTCGCAACGTACATATGTATAGATTTTGATCCCCTTTTTTATTTTTAATCAAGAGTTTCTTCTCTTTACTTAATATATGCGTACATTTTATCTTATATTAAAAAAATATTACTTCATCACTTTATTAAAGAGAATACCTTAAACCGCAACTCGTAGATACGTGTACACCGTGGAATGCAAACGGTCAGTGAAACCACAGAATGGAGCTAGTTCTTCGTCTAACACATAAATATCTATTAACAAGTTAATTTTCTACGTATTCTTTCACAACTCTCACTTATTTTATTTAACACCACCTTCGTCTCTGGTTCCTAGTCTTGGTTCAAATCTCAAATGTCAAAGTAAAAAGTAAAGTAAAGTAAGTAAAGTGGAAGTGATCAAATGGTAGGTACAACATTCAGAATTTGATAATTAGTCACCCACAGTTTTTTTAAATCTGTCGATCAAATCTTTAATTTTTGAGATGCCTGCATATGTTTCCTGCTTATTTATAGTTTAGCTTAACCGGGTGCACAGAATGGGTGTTAATTGAGAAACTTATATGCGGAGGTGTTAGCTTCGATCTAGTATTGTCTCAAGTTTGTCAAAAGCGTTTTTAGGAAAACCGTAGTCATTTAATTGAAAAAGAAATGAATATCATGAAAAACGTAGATTTTTTTAATACACCAACAAATTACATCAAATTTTAATATTTACATCTGGTTGCTTCTGTAGATAACACGTTAAACCGTCCCCGTTGTCGGTCCTACTCCAAAGCATGTCAAAGGCCCTTCGGTTGATAAAAGACACCGGGTTTCACCACACTTGTACAAACTGACACTAATAACAATTTCCAGGCGAACAATAAAAGAGGCAGATGCAATAAGGCGCGAGGCAGCCGCGGCGATGCCTCGTGTGGTGATGAAACAGCCAATCGCCAAGAGCCTAAAGCCAGTTCCTCTCACCAGCACTGGATTCGTCGGATGGTTGGCTGCCAAGTACGTACTTTTAATTTATATAAAAATTATCGCGACCAGGATTAGAACCTGCGTCTTTTAACACCGTCTTGACTGCTAGTATGACTATGTGGTACCATCATATACCATGATCTACTTTTTACTGAGCTTATCTGTAGTAATTATAGCAACTAACTTCAACTAAGGTTTTGAACAAAACGTATTATTAGGTTGTCTTATGCCATAGTACAAATGTATTTGTACCCCTTGCGACTTTGTTATTAGATATAAATATATCTTATCTTAGTTTTTAAGTATTGTATGAAACCAATAAACATTTTGGAGTTTGAGTTTGTATTCTGTGTAAAAATTCATAGCACAGAATAAATACATAGAGATGCCAATGCCCAGCAATGAGATAGAGAAGGCTGTGGATGATGATGATGAATGCATAGCTAAAGCAACCTCTATCTAGACAGACAGCCATCCAGAAATCCGCCTTGTCCTAGTGAGATGGCGCCCTAACAATGGGGCTCGTACCAGGAAATAGAAATTTCTATTAATAGCCTACGCTCGTAGACAAAAGACGCCGGAGAGATCCGTTTATTGGTACATGTTACACAATTTGCAGAAAATGTACAGGTATAGGCTCTGTAGGATTAGAGCGTAGTAACTATCAATTCTTTACATCCATGAAAGTATGTTCAGTGAGCCTTGTCTGGTATGGACTAACCATAATTTATTTATACCATGTCTAAATTTGAATGATAGTTTTGACAGCTGAAATCTCCATTAATTTATTAAAATGGATGGAGATTACGACTTTTAATTGTCTTGCTAGCATAGAATAGAGAAGTAAATTGTACAATAACATTCTACAACACAAGAAATTCTACCACATTATAATTACAATCAAACGAGCTATAAGCAAGCAGATGATTGTCCACTCATTTGGCATATGTGTGTGGGAGTTATTTCCTCCTACATAGAAGTATGTTGAGTGTCGTTGTGTAGGATTGACCCTTTCCTAATAACAGGCCATTCGAGTGCCACTTTCGCTTTTGTTCCGCCATCGTTCTGAGGCGGAAGGTTAAGGTGCCTTTATTTGTAGACCGGACGAGGATGCACAGACTTTCGCTTTTCATCACATTCGTAAAATAAGTACTGAAGTAATAGAAGTTGCTATTACTTTAGTATTTATTTTCTTTACTTCAACTACAACCGCTCGCGGTTTTAATTGCGATGATTGGAGCCAAAAAGTTGCCTTTTTTTGATTCCTAAACTACCTCTAAGCCAAATGATGATCCATCACCGATGTGCCAAGGGAACAAACAGATAACAGTACCGTAAACTGCTCCAACTTTGCCAACTAAGACCAACTTTGCCTAAATCATAAAATACCATTTTGCTTTTGACACATCATCTGTATTTTACTTTTGAAAATGGGGTAAATAACATTACTAAAGTGGCAACCCATTTCGTTTTTTTTTTCTGAGGTAACACTGTCATATGAACCGTCATTGTATTGTAAAAGACTCGCAGGCGAGGAACGTTATTTTGTTGTGGTTGTAAACTTTTTGTTTTTTCCTGTTTAACGCTAGAAATCCTATTTTCTCAAACCATCACTAGGTAAGAAAATATACCATTTTAATGTGACTACTGCTTATTTTAGTGAAATTGCTTAGTTAAGGTAATATAGAGTGTAGGTAATGTTGCAAACGGTTACTCGAACACAAATTACACAACTTTGCCTAGAGCTAGGGCTGCCACTATGTATTTTAACCGACTTTCGAAAATGAGAATTTTTGACCTCACAATTTGCATGGAATATGTACCTCATTGTTACTTTCGCGTATCTTCGCGTTTTTTACGAAACAATTAACCGTATGTTATTTCAATAATATCGAATATATAAAAATAATATATAAAATATTTATGGTACTTATTATATTTGTATTCTCTACCCCTGACGCAAAAGGGGGTGTCAATTTGACTGCTATGTGTGTCTGTCTGTCTGTCTGTAGCACTGTAGCGCCTAATCGAGTCAATCAATTTTGCTTTGGTGCGGTTTTTTGTTAGAAAGCGTGTCTTCCGGCGGTGGTCATTAGACACTTAATGTCAAAATCGGTACTTGTATTATAAATAAATATGTTTTCTTATATTTTCGGCAGTGCCTACATGAAGAAATGGAAAAGAAAGGAAGCAGAAGAAAACCTGGCGCCTTAGCCTTTTAGCACAACCCTAATAAGTTTCTCCGATTGTATGGGTAAATTTTCCAGGCAAGCTCAACTTTGCCTAATTTCGAGAAAAAAAAATCTAAGCCGTTTTGAATTGTGTGCAAAGATATTTAAAGATCAGACTTTAGCAAGCCTATAAAACAAAGACAAGGTTTTTTGACTCTGCTTTTATTTTGTAAAATAATCTTCTAGGCAAAGTTGGATTTTTTTGCCACAACTTTGCCTACTACTTTGGAAGCTTCTATTTCATTTTATTCAAAGATTTTGAACTATTTGACACCATACAGCATAAGATAAAATGTCTAATATTGTGTATTCGAGCAAAAACACCCAGATAATATACATATTATGGTAAATATCTGCAAAAAACTTGAAATCCCGTGCAAAGTTGCAGCAGTTTACGGTAATACAAAAGAAATGCATATTGCATTTTATTTTTTAATGATATGACGTTAAATGTCAGCCAACTATTTTAATATTTGGAGCAGAGGAACTGCATCTGCACTATTTTACAAAAAATATCTAATATGTTACAAAATTGACAGACATTTTTTTTCTCTCTTTCTATGAGTTCATCTACCGTCCTCAACACGTCGTACAATTTGTGTGAGTGGCGAGTTCTAGTGTGCAGAGTTGTACATATAGTAGCTCTGTATATCAAACCGTTTGTATCCGATCGCGCGCAACGCCGGGCCTTGTGCCGTGACCTTTGTTCAGAGCTGCGCGGAAGCCACGGTCAGGGCCGCACGCCGCCACGCATCTTAGTATTGTACACGCGAAAGTTTGTGTAAATGTTATTCTGATTCTAATCACCGAATCAACTAGGTGACATAGGTCTTATAATATTAAATCAAATCTAAATAATTTCACTATCATCATCATCATCATCACTGACAGCCTTCCCTATCCAACTACTGGGCATAGCTACCTCTCTTTTAATGTGCCTGCTGCGTCTCCTAGGCAGACCTAATAAAATTTATTGTCGAGCAATATCGACTCATAACAATAATAAATCATGAAAACTCAAATGAAAATGTCGCAAAAATAATTGACAAGGTGTTTATTGATGCTTAGAAAATACAAAAATTAGGTATTCATATTATAATTTTACCATTCATCTCAGTACTTCTTTTCGTTTTCGTTATTTACGTCGTCCACATCTTTGCTAGTTTTTAAAATCTACCTGGGCCTAAAGCCCACTGCTGGGCAAATATTTAAATTCACGTAAGACAGGAAATTATTCAGATTTAATTACTGGATACTTGGCACGTAAGTCTAGACATGATGAGATTATTCAGGGACCTAAATAATTGTTTCTTGTTGTGCCAGACCTTGCGCTTGGACTTGCCTTTCGTGAAACCCACTGTCATTGTCACATCGCTCATTTTATGTAGGTAGATAAGAAGCTTCAAATTTTACTACCGTAGCAGTTGCCGTTCATGTACGAGAAAATGACAAACCTCGTGAACAGCCAATGGTCGTTTGTTAAAAATAGTTTGAGCTCTTGTAGCGTGACCAAAAGGAGGCAATCCATACTTTGCCGAACATTAGCTTTAGTCTTGCAACCAGCGCATCAAATTCAGCCAGCCTTTAATAGTTCCTAGACTGGCATCTAGCACACGCCAGCGTTTGCTATTTGCTTGACTGGCCAGCACACGCGAGCGTTGATTAGGTAATAGACTGGTAGCCAGCGCATCCCAGCGTTGGTTAGTTCCTTGACTCGCCAGCACACGCCCACGAAGGTTAGTTTCTAGACTAACAACCAGCGAGGGCCAGCGTTGTTTATTTCCTAAACTGGTAGCCGGCACATTGACGTGTAAACAATCCTTTAGCAGACCTTTGTGCAGTGGCAGCCAGTGTCACGGCCGCGTCGCATTCAACGAGGTGGGTGGAGTCGGTAGGGAGCCACGAATGGTATCGGTGCACGCATCACTTCACCTCCATTCATTATTTTCACACATCAATGGCGATCGTTTAATGTGATACATGTTTTATAAAGTTATAAATACATTTTATATAGCTTTTCAAATACCGATTTTCTGGTACAATTTGATTTGCAACGGCAAATTTTTGGAACAATTTTGTTTTTATATTTTGGAAAGGGATTTACCAAACAAGCATGTTATGGTTGCTAACATTGAAAGAGTTTTTCCATTTTTACTCGTCTAAAAATGGTGGAGCAAGTTTAGTGGCTGCTGTATGTTGTTTCCAATAAACGAATTGTAAACTGCAACTCCAAGTGCTCACCTCCCAGTTACAAGTAGCTACATTCAAAGTTCTTATTAACCACCTTCAAACTTACCAATCTAAACTCTATACATTGGAGCATGTTTTCAAAGACGCTTACACAAGTAAGCAAAGGACTCGACGTCTTCAAAATTTCTACCCAGATGCACTAGAAATTATCGAGCAAGGAAAACTGTACTTTACTGCAGTATATTTTAAGGTATATTTTGCCACGTGATGTTTCTCAGCTAGTTCATCAAAGCTGGCTCGTTAGAAAGGATAACTAGAGCATGGCTCGAGAGTGCATGCATGCAGGGTTACTCGCTAACTTTTGAGCAGTTTGAAGTTTGAAATGAAGGAAATCGAGAAGTTGCGAAGTACATAAAGATGCTTCGCAAGAAATATTGAAGTTTAAAATTAAAAAGTAATTACTGGTCGGATTTGGTTATGAGTTTAAATGTATCAATAATTAGGTTCATACTTTTGTTGCTCAATTAATCTCAATTTTGAGATACTCAATGCACAGTTCTTATTTTTATTATAAAATAGTGACAATAAAGCAGACTGATGGTAAACAGTCAACGTTGCCTATAGACACTACTGCCAGAGCCGAACAAATTGAAATGAAACCTCTTTTGTTCTAAAGATATTGACTTGTTTTTTCTCTACATTGCTCTCGTTATAAGAAATCACACAGTTCCCTCATAGTCCTGTAAGTCAGCACACAAGTAGCTTCTCCGTGATTCTGATGCACGCTACGTGACTGAGTCTCCAGCTTCCATCACGACCTGCAGTAGGCGGGCACGATGTTTTACACGAACGTTTTAATATAAAGTATGGATTTTGTGGGCCATGTCTACTTTAATATTCTGGGGGTTATGTTGAGCCAGTAAGTTTGCAATTCGTAATATCTACATTAGAGCGAAACCAAGCAACATTTCTTATTGAAATGATTTGAAATGACGATTTAAGACAGAACTTTATACCGGTTGCGGCATAAATTTTGTAAATTAGACTAATAACCAAGCAACTATTTATATTTCAAATGACGACAGTATGGTGAATACTGGCAAGGTACTAAAAATATAAGCTTTCCTTCAGTTTTTAAAACGACAATTTTACTTAATTCTCTCATAACATGAATAAGCTCCCATAACATAATTAAGCGAAAAAAAAATTTCATGATAGAATTAAACTGTTCCTTGTTCTAGAAATGAGGGGTTAAACAGTTTATTATTTTGTGTTTGGGAATACACATGAACTAACAACAGTTTTGCTTGAATATATTAATAAGAATATTAATAGTTCATAGTTCATAGTCATTTATTCATAAACAGAGTTTACATGTCAAAATCGAAAATAATATTCATTTAATAATTATGATATTTTGTTTCAGACCTGACTGTCAGCTGGAAATCTACACCAACTGGCTGACGAAGATTCCCGTAAAGGCTCGCGACGCCTGGGAGTACAAGGAATATTACAAGGATAAGGAATGATGATGATGATGGAACTTGTATTGATGTTAGTACACGATTACAGATTCATGCTTAAAATAATACAGGGCCCTTTTTCTTTAGCTTTGCTTTATAATTAAAAATGCGTCTATTTGCCCTTTAATAAGGGATTTCAGTGCAATGCTAGGTATCTATTTGAAGTTTTGTACATTAGTTACATTGTACGAGTACAATAAAATCTATCCAAAAATTACATATCAAGAGGCTCAAAGGCTTTAAGGGCGGCTTAAAAACTCTCATTAATAAGAGTCGCAAATCCATAAATTCTACTCTACTGATTGAAAATAAAAAATGAAATGCTCGCTATGTGGATTAAATACTAATACTAATTTAAAAGCTCTCGTGATATCAAATACACCGTTTACAAAAAACGTGTGCATTTCAATTTGCAATTAAATTGTTGACATGTACGAGTATTTACATAATCATACTCACACGTAACTAGTCTTTTCGCACCGAGTTAAGTAATTGGCCAATTATAAATGCCATGAAGTACAACATGCCGTGAAATAACTATGGGTTTAATGGTTTGACCCGATGGGACTTTTTAAGCTTTAATAGCCATCTGTAATGGTTAACCGGTTAATAGGTTACGATTAGTAAAGTTTATGTTACTGTCGTTAGATTGAAACGTCGGAGTGAAATGTAATAAAAGAGGGTAATTTGAAAAGCTGGCTTTGAGCCTTTGATGTTCGAAGGAGCGTGTCAAAATATATAGGTTTTGAAATCTGGTCTGAAATGCAAATAATTCTGTACGAATATTTCTTATATCTCTTTTGCTCTAATATGTACAAACATATTGCCGTTACTTTCGCCTTCTCGCTCGTTTACTATTTTATGATTGGTCTTTTGGTACAATACTAGCTAAAGACTTAAATTGTCTGTGGTGATAGAAAAAATAGCCTCCACTCATAAGTACTAGCTACCATTTATACATACAGATATCTTCTACAAAAATACCATAGCAAAAAAAGAAAAACTCACCTTTTGAGGGTAGTATGTTTTGTGCCATTTCCAAGCAGCTTGTGCTTGGGTTTGTCTATAGCTCCCGTCGGCGTGGACGAGGACACAGTCAGGTCGCTGGCGAAGGAACTGGTAGAGGACTCCTTGGAGATGTTCCTCGCTCGCCTGATGGCAGACTCTGGGCTTCCAGGGCTGCTGACCAGCTCCAGAGCCAACCGGTTCTTGCCAGGAACCGGCGGAGGCTTCTCCTCCACTGGAACCATGTATGACAGCATGGCTGCCTGATTCTGGCCGTCACTCACATTAAACTCTCAGTCTTTCTAGTCCTATATCACAATATTGACTCTTGGCTTCTTCACCGCGAGATCTGTAATAAAGAGGAAATAGATAAACATTTAATCCAACGGCGCAGCAATGTGAGATTGTCTAAGATCAGCTAATGTTTTTTGGAGTGACGCGGGTATCAGTATGGTGTCGATAGTATACAATTAGGCATATAATAAATAAAGCAAAAGCGGCTTGATTGGTTTGCCGATGTTCGCTCTTCCACGTCGCAACGGAACGAAGAATTATTGCGATTTTTGGTATATTGTATAGAAGGTGGTATAAAATCCCTAAAGTGAGACAGGATACATGTTATCCCTAGTCAACCCGAGCGGCGCTGCAGGCATATTCTAAATTATATTCAGCCTATTTCAATGTTCAATGTTGGAATCTTATTACGAATGTGGTTACAAAGTAACATATTGATTTTATTACAAAGTGAATCCTCCGTTGATATTTTAAAGCTTTTACCGTTACAAAGTTGGACCAATTTCGATATTATTTATAAACAACAAAGTAAAGATTAGCCGGCATTAGTCGCGAATTCCTTGTAGATATAATATAAGTGCGTATAAAAGCTCGATAAATAAAGCTCCGTAGTAAAAGCTCGCCTTGACCTTGCACTGCCTTCACCTCACGTTTATTTACGAACGGAGTGTTTTTAGCTGCGGCGCGCGGGTTTACTTACACTTATATTATACACTATTTAAAACATCGCTATAAAATAAATTGTAATGCAACAATTTGTATTTCTAATCGTCAAAACAATAAGTTTGAGAAATAATGCAGCCGCATACGATGCGAAATTTCATACATTTCCCATGAGTTATACTTCGGTGGCAATAAAAACTAATAGGACGCCTGTACTGAATAAAATAAAATTCATCATCATTCACCAAAATATCGCATGAGTCAAACGAAAATTCAATTTCGTCTTTCCTACAAAACATGCACAGAATACGGAGCAGTACTCGTGGCCTAGATCTTGAACATAGTCTACATAACTAACATACTCCTAATATATTATCATTAAACATTTCACCACTAAATGAATGTATTCAGATCTCCAGAGAATTTCGATACAAGACACATTCCTCGTCTAATTCGTTTCAATAAACGTAAGAGGTAAGTACGTAGTAAGGAACATAATATGAGAGTGACGAACTCTGGTGTTAAAAGCTTTCAGAACCACCTAAAGGCCTCAGTTTTGGTTTTATGACTTCAGTACTAAGTCGAATGGTCCAGATCGACAATTGCATATGATCCATACTACTGTATGTCGTTGACAATCAACCAAAAGACATATATAATATTTTGTATACGACATTAACTGATTTATCACGGGTATATTTGACATAAGCCGTGTATGTTGTTTATGACAGTTTTCTAGATAATGTGACTTCTGTCTGGTGAGATGTCATTGATCTTGAATGAGTTGGGAAAATGCGCGCATGGCCTTTGCGCACGCGCATCTTTACATGATGCGTAAATACATTTGAAGTTCACTCTGGAATAATCTGCGACCGAAGAAAGTTGGAACTAAAATTTTCTGTCGGGTATAATTATGATCATAATGCATAATAGGTATATTAGTTTTAGTTTGCTTTACTTTATAAAAACCAAAATTACTTTGCACAAAACGTTTCGTTTTAAATTGCCTAAAATTGTGATTTAGTTAAAGTACCTACTGTACGATCAATAAAACATCATTAAAAACCTATTATACTTTGGAAGACAAAAGTCACGAAGAAAAAACATAAGATACTCAAAATTAATCAAAATAATAAATACAGTTTGAGTTGTACTTCAGTAAACCGTGTGTCACATAGAATAAAAAAAACCATAACCAGTTCCCCAATATCACTTGGGTCCTATCGTAGTCGACATTATTCCAAAGATTCAGCTATTTAAGCAATTTTGTTGGGTAAATGCAATTAGTGAGGCAAAATTATTATTGGGGTGGTTCACCATTACTCCTGCCCTTATATTACAAATATATTCACTGTATAGAAAGTTATAACGGAGTTATTTTAATTTTATGAAAATTTTGTACCTGGCAGATTACAATACAACTGATTCAATATTTGACTTTTAATTTGAATGTGTTAAATTTGATGCTATTGATACATTATATTCGAAACTTCAACGTGTAGATTGCATAACGTAATGATTGTGTATCTTAAATATGTACATATGTGTGAGGTTCTGAAAATTTTGTGCAGGTAGTAATTTAAATAGTAATTTGCTGCCTGTATAAATTATTTAGGACTTCACATGAACAATAATTAAAAGATTTATGAAAATATGCCGTTCATTATAAAAATAAATAAATAAATTTGTATTGTTACCTTCTTTCAGGTACCCATCTCCCTACCTCACTCAAAATAATAAAGCATCATAAATCTTAGGTACTCTTTCTTTAATACAAACGGATTTGCACTTGACCATAGTTTGCCTGATAGTAAGCAAAGGCTATGGCCTAAATTGGAGGTTGCTACCTCGATAAGAACCGATTTACTCTCGCTTTGAAAAAGCTGGATTATATGTAGTTCGAGAGAACAAGGAGCCACCTGATTACAACAAAATCAGTGGATAAAATTGCACTTACAAAGATGAAAACTTTGGAAAGATGTTTATTGTTGTTGATTCGCTGCGATCAACACTTTAACGTCTAACAAAGTTATTGATAAAGTAAGACTTGATTCAATATCTTATATGTACATGTATACGGAATTTAGTACATCAATTTATTCATTTATTTATACATCTTTTTAAGTTGTTAAGAAACCTAAATATATCTTTATACTGGTCAAATTGATGACTTCCAAATGTTTCAGTCAGCTCAGCTGACTGATCCATTTGCACTTTGTCCACGAACGGTCGACGCGGTCTATTATTTGATGGGTGCTCGAAAAAGGCTTTTACAACTGAACGCTGTCTGGTTACTGACGAAAAGTTAAAAATGATTTTGATGCTTACTATCATCTACTTACCTTCGTGCTAGACTTCAGTTAATATAACTAGTTACAATCCAGGAGTCTACAAATTTAAAGTAAATAGGTACATTTTAAGTAAGCGTTTTACACCCTAGGCTGCAGCAATGCTTAACATCAGGCAGGCTGTAGTCGAGCGCGAATCATCACTACTTAAAACAATAATTAAAACACTAGTTTACAACAGAATATGTGCGTAATACTGCAGTATTGATAATATCGTAAAAAGTTATCTGACTCGTTATCTATAGGTATAATAAATAAATAATGATTGCAATATGTAACAAAATTGCCGGCAACATTCACATACATTCGTAAGACAAGTGACATTTCAACACACATAATTTATGTTCTGTATGAACTTAGTAATTAAACACATAATATACGAATGTACCAATTATATCTATATTTTATTCGTATAATGCAACATACATACATGAGTTTTTTCACGTTTGGTTATGCATTAAAAATATATCTATCTATACACATTTGCATGTTATAAAAACTTATAAAACAAATTTTACTAATTTATAATAAAAACTTAAGTAATTAATACCTAACTTATAAACTAAAACTTTTAATAAACTTAAAACACCTATAAAAAAAGTATATCTGTAGGCAACGTTCCTAGCATGCTGGCGGCATTGCCACGTTGGATGGCAATGCTTATCCTTTGCGCCAAGAATGCGCCAGCATGCTGGTCACAGGTTGCCTGAACTATCTGTTCTACATTTTTTTTTTCTACATTTTTTTGCATGTTATTGATGTCCTTATACTTAAGACGGGGTGCTATGTGAAATCAATATTTAATAAAAATCAAACAAAATAGAAGTATATAAGATAGAGCTAAATTTTTATCAGTTTATATAATTTACATTCAGTGTTAAGACAACAAAAAACGCCAAACACGATTACGTATACTTCGCTCGATAGTTTTATTTTTTGAAAAATAGTTGTTTGAAATATTTTTCACCTTTTTTTCCATAAGTAGTACAGAAATATAAACCAATATAATTCTATCTAAAAGGTAATGTTATTATTTAGAGGAGTAGAAAAACATAAATAGAATATTCTGAATTGCTGATTTTATATGAATTTATTTCGTCAAAAACGTCTGCTCAAATTGTGCAAAATTGTTTGCGTGTGGACATGACTCGTCGGCCGGAGCTATGCGCGCGATGATCGCCCTTGCTTTCATGTTAATACGGCGTGGAATTGCATGCGAAAAAGCAGCTGTTGGCATTTTTCCAAGCGCAAAGCGTTTTCGGGTGAAATATCGTGGCCTTAAATACTCGTTTGACTTACCAGAGGGTTTATCTCATTAGCACATCATCCTTTCTTTTATTTTTACTTCTTTCTTTCTGCTGCTATCTGTAACAAAGAGAATATTTTTTTTAATCACAGAAAATTTTAAATATCAGAGTTGTTTTTTTGTTTGTAATATGGATGTAATTTTAATTTATGTCATCATCATCCACAGCTTTCCCTATCCCACTGCTAGATATAGGCAATTTCTATAGATTAGGTTTTTCATATAGTGTACCTAGATGTAGAATTAAAGAAACGAGATATATGTATAATATAATGTATAGATAGATATGAGAGTTCGTGCATTTCTATATGTGATATGTCATCATCATCGAGTAGCAGAGTATGTATTCTATGGATGCGTTCAACATTTTGGTATAATCCCTTTTATAATTTTACTGTGTGTGATTGGAAGCATTAAAACTCTTTCAATTGCGTTTTTTAGTCCAGCCCTGAACGAGGAATGCCAGAAATGCCAACAAACATGTACTTTAGAATGATTACGACGCATCTGAGTCATCATCATTGGCTATTAAAATTCAATTTGGAGGCAGGCGGATTCAATTGATCCCGCTCAAGGTGATTGGTGCTTTATGGCCTAGTTTTTAAAGTCGTTATTGGATTAGAGTAAGTTTCGTGTGTGTAGAACCTAGTTACGTACTGGACGTAGACGGACTAGATCGTTGTTGTTTTCGATTATTACGCAATATTTGCACGGTCACAATTTGGTTGTAGGTTTCAATTGTAGTTACGAGGTTTTGTTACCCGACTGCGCAACGCAAAAGAGGTTTAACACATAAACGGGTCGATGTATGTTTGTATATGCCTTTGTGATACTCTAGAAAACAACTGCGTGAACCTATTTAGATGATCATACATAATATATATGTACATCAATACATACATATTATCTACTTTATTTATTCAAAACTTATAAAACATAAAGTAACTAACTAATAGTATATATTTACAAGTCTTAAACATAATATTAAAATATACAATATACCTAAAATAAAATATAAAGCAAAATAAAACAAACAAAAAATAATCAAAGAGCCCACCCCGGATCGTTCCCGGCGCAAAGGTTCCCATTACGCTCGCCGCGTCGCCACGTTGAATCGGGATGGCTAGCCTTTAAATCAAGGCTTTATTTATGGTAAAAGTATAAGCATCATGACCAGGCTATAGTTAAACAGCTACGAATACATAATGTTATTGTTCTGAAGGTGATAAGAACGGTTAGGTATTCAAAACTGTAACTGAACCGATCAAGTGTTATGTTTTCCATAATAAAATTATCCTACTCGTCTCTTCTCTCACTTTTATTATTCCAAAAGTTCTTTTCAAAACATTGCGTCTGTACACTACGTATTCAGCCTTAAATAGAATGTTATATCACCGTGTTTTGCTTTGGGAACGGCTCGACTTCCAGTTACGTTCATTATAAATCTACGATCGACGGCGCAATCCAAGCGTCATTGGGTGACCTTCATACGGCGAGAAAAGCTGGAGTTATCTAACATAGACTGGCAAACCTAAGCCAGGGGTCTTATATAAATAGGAGCTGGCAGAAATATTATCCCAATTTAAGCAGTAATTTTGAGTGTGCTTTTATAGTGTGGATACAAGACTGTGTTTCACATTCTACCTCCATTCTTGATTTGTATTCCTCATTTTTGAGGGTTGTGACTTCTCCACAGAATTAAATCATTCTTTTGAGCAGATAAACTGTGGTGGGCGCTCAAGTTCTTTCAGGAATTAATCATATACTTGGATGTTGTAATCTTCAAGTTAACTTCTTAGCCAATTGTCTGGTGGAATGGAAATAAAAAGTGATTTGAAACATTTATATTAGAAGGTTGTAGTCATAGGCGATAGTTATATATTATAATTACTTAGTTTGAGGCTCAGGGAAAAAGAGACTTGCTCAATCAGTTTTTCTTTAAAAACTAGAGGACGCCCATACATACCAAAAATTATGATGATCTGTTCAGCCGTTTTTGCGTGATAATGAGTTTAAATAAACAGACGAACAGATGGGTAAAAAGAGACACAGATAAACAGATAAAATTGTTGGAACGTGGTAATCTACTATCAATTCGAAGTATCTCCTAATATATTTTTAAATGTCTTCGATGTTCAGACTTTCGACCCTCTTTAGCTTTATTATATGTATAGAAGTAACTATAATGCTTGAATCCTGCTGAGCAGACATATAAGTATGACGTCGTTGTATCGATCTTTTTTAAATCACATCGTCTTTGGCTATTACGTGATTGGTCTGCGAGGAAATGAAAGAAATGAATTTTATTGATTGTCTCAGAACGCGGGGGTTGTTAAACAAAATGAGAAGTACACCTTC
This sequence comes from Macaria liturata, assembly GCA_964023185.1. Taxonomy (NCBI): domain Eukaryota; kingdom Metazoa; phylum Arthropoda; class Insecta; order Lepidoptera; family Geometridae; genus Macaria; species Macaria liturata. The sequence continues at coordinate 17,149,461 of OZ026808.1, read as the reverse complement.
GCTTACACAGACTGATATCAATAGAATGCGTTAATCCATGCAAGAGGCTTTCGGGGTGGTTTGAAAACTCTCGACAGCAGAGCTCGTTCTATTTTGAAATGCGAATAGGTATTCTTAGTTTGCGGCTTCGCTATTTTTTAATGGGTTTGTAGTTTGCACTTGACCATAATTTGCCTGATAGTAATATGGTAGTTTTTAAATTTAAAGATTACACGAGCGGAAACAATCTAAGAAAAAAAATCGATGAGGTACAAATTTCACCAGAATTATAACAATGACTATTTTATGAACTTGAAAACTTGGTACACACGGGTATAAGAGAAGCCTATTGTGCTCTTATTGACTTCTACGTGATACATTGGGTATTGTTGTATTCCTACAGCACAGCAATATTTAGTGATTCATCATATGAATCTGTAGTTAAGAAACGAATTTTAACCTGTACTTTGATATTATTTTTGGGTAACAATATACGTACATCGTGTGTGCTTGATATAGAAGGTTTCTGTGCCACCCTGGAATTGAAACTGCCACGTAAACTATCTCGGTTATTTAAAGGAAGTTTAAGTAATAGATCAATAATTGTTATTCAATCCTGCTCGTCTTGTAATTTCGCCTCATTAAAAAATATATTTAGGATAGTATAGAGTGAAGTGTTGAAGTTGAACTGTAAAATTGCAAAATATAATCACGTTCCAGCACGAGATCTCGGTCTCGATGTAGGCGATATGTACCACATAAATGAAATGTATAAAAACATATACTTGTGTTTAATGTAACCCAGTAACGCTTGAATTATTTAAAATCTGGTATTTTCTATATTTTTGAAATCATATGTAGGTATAATCAATATAATCATATCATCATATCATTAATTTTCATGGCCATATGGACACTAGGCAGTCCTTTTTTTTGGTTTAATTATAATTTCTCTCTCTTGAGTCGTATATCCTCATGACTGAGGGTCGTGACTCCCCTGCAGAATTAATTTGTTAGGGGAGTTTTCTTGGGCAGATACATCGTGGTGGGCACCCAGGTCCTTCCACGGAAGACACATGTCCTCGGATATTGTGGTCTTCAATCATGTCGGTTTCCTGACGATGTTTTCCTTCACCGCTAAGCGAGTGCAAATCTACACTTAACTTGAGAATACAAGTCATTGGTTTAGGGCCGGATTCGAACCAGGGTGCGTCTATATTTAAATCAAACACTGGACTGGAACCAATTAAACCAGTTGGTTTAAATTATATTGTAAATTTAGTTATGATTCACAAGAGTGTGTCCGTGCTATCGACAAGTGCATGGAAAACGGAAGCGGCTCAGACGGCATGACATGTCGGGAAACTATGTCGCAGCCACTTGCATACAATGCCAGCGTTGTCCCACGATGCAGCTTCGCGGCGAACAACAGAACATCCTTATATAGATGCTACGTTAGAAATACTACTTTGTTTTACTTAAAAGCGAGTGTGCTGCGGTGGTTCAATCGTCTGGTTAACATTTACGCAACCTAGTCCGAATTCGATCTCAAACCAATGACCTATTTTTCAAGGTATGAGAGGGTTGTTTGCACGCGGTGAGCGGTGAAGGTGAACATCGTGAGAAAACCGACACGTTTGAGGACGTTTACAAAGACATGAAAAACAAACAGAACTGCTAACTAGTAGTTAACAGTGATCTATGCAGTGTAATCATTGTACAAGACCATTTCCTTATGCCTAAGTGCATGAATTTTAATGCATCTGTGTGATCTGTACACGAGATGTGCTATTCCGACCGCGGCGCCCTCTGAGCTAATATTGCGAAAACTAGAGCTTATTCACTATTCGCTAGCGAATGCACGCGGCCTCACTTACTTTGTCAGGAGTCCTCCTTGAGTCGTTTTTAACATTTATGACTTCAACCCGCAGGTTTAATTATTTAGTATTTTGCTTTAGCAATTACGTCGTCTATACTACCGCCGTATTATATAAAATCATAAAGACTCGTCACTCCGTTGTAGTGTGATAAAACGAGTATCAACAAGCTTACTTTAGCCTTTTTATAATGGTATTATTAACTTAATCATTTATTTATGCTATGGTTTCACGTTTCCCGGTGTCTCCTGTAACCGTGTTCTGCTTGTTATATGAAATGGAAAATGGCAATTTGATAACATATCGATTTCCGAATAAGCTGTAATTACTTACATTTGCAGGGGTTTGATGATAATGCAATATTAAAATCCAAAAACCATTTATGATGGATTCAAATGTTTGACTAAACAATAAAAAATTGTTTGAGTAAGTTCACTATTTTGAAAATCAGTTATTACAGTACGACTCCAAAGCATCTTTTGTGAATTGTATCAGGTTTTAAATTGAAACTGGAGTTAATGTAAAACAAAATGACCCAAAATGTAGACACTAGTATTTTTAAGTGCAATGCCACTAAACACGTTCCTTGCTTATCTAAAGCACATCAGTCGCTACGGCCGGAGTACCGAAACTTTCGCGAAACGGCGGCTCTTGTTTTGCCACATTATTACCTTTTTATTTGTGGGAGTTAATGTGAAGTGTCTGTGTATGACGTTCTTTTTAATCGACTTGGACGAAGGTAGAAGGTAGATTTTTTTGTATCTAATTGCTTATGGTAACAATTTTGAGAAATTTCAAATCAACTTTTAGGTATTGGACATGATTTCACAACTGCCGTGCTTTGAATGACTGTCCTGAAATGTACTTTAACTTTAAACCTTTTAAATTTTGTACGACCCTAGTATAAGTAATATCATTTTCCGCGTCAACTCAACTCAACAATTTTATTAAGTATTTATTATTTTATTTAACTTTAGTGATCACGTGCACATACGTCAGGCACCTGAGGTACGGGCGCTTTCCACTCACAGCCTAGTCGTATAGGTTAAGTAAAACCACACGCAACCCTCGACCAAAGTGCCCTTCACTCGAGCGACACTCTACTAAGCATACTATTACTAGCTGAAAGCTAGCTTCCGCGGGGAAATGCTGCCAGGAACGTACTCAGATGCAAGGAATGTGGAAAACTACATTTACATATAAAAAGGTTTATATATTTATTTATTTGTTTATACTGGCACAGACACAATTTTACAAAAAAATACATGTGGGGCGTAGCTTGAGACGCTGGATATGTGCTAGTAGCCAGTGTCTTCACAAATTTATGAAATTTGAACAATGAAAGGGCGTTACCATAATTGGTCAGTGTAAAAAAATTTTGTTTTTTTGCAGAAACACACTATTGCAAATGCGAAAGTTGATGGTAATTTACTTATTTAAGACTTGAGCGGGTCACGTCGTTGGGCGCTGCTAAACTAAAAATAAGGAGAAGTAGATAGCTAAACGTTAAGACGACACATACAAACAAGCGATATAAGCTGTTCGCATCTAAAAGAAGCAGCATGGGATCGCAAGAAGTTTGTCAATTGACCTCCGAACTTCAATATGAAGATGGCACCCGAAGATGATGATGATAATATAAAGCCAGTGAAGTACTATTTGTTTCTCATTTTGCTTTTCCTATAGGTAGTATTATAATGTGTTTGGTGCCTGTCATATCATAGTCCCTGACTCCGGCTCTGGTATATACTAAGAGCATTTGATGCAGTCTGACATGTCTGTCCTGTGCTCATTAGTAAGTGCTTTACAGCAGACGGTACTGTTCGTGTAGTGGTCGGCTCTAGTGTCAGCTTTCAGCTTGGTCTAACGATAGTTCCTAGAGCAATGTTAGAGAACTCTTCTAACAACAGTCTAGACTAAGTCGTTCTAAAAACTCCCGAAACCAGAGATGGTCACTGTTAAAGTAACTTTATCACTTAGTTCAATGTTTTGGGTACGATGGCAAAAGTGATTGGAAAACCGTTGGTTTATTAGTATGTCATCACAAAAAGGGATCAAAGAATACGGATCGTCTTGATTTTTTTAATCGAGCGTTCGCCGTAACATCTTGAGTTGTAAAGTATTATAGTTAGTAAGTTCATATGATAGTAAGAAATTCAAATGGTCAAGTGTTATCAAACCGCCCGAAGGGCCTCTGACTTGGTGTAACAATTGTTGTTTTATGAGGAACCTTACTACAAAAAAAGAACCAAAGAAGGAAGGGCGTAGATTATCTCTACAACTATCAGAAACAAATAAAAAAACAGATATCTTTTATGTTTTTGCAACGGTCATGATCATTTGTTTTAAAATAATAAAATTTAAACTATGCCAAAGACATTCTAAGAACCGACATAGCTTTCGAGCGTAAACACTAAACATGCTTGGAACTTGGGACATTTTGCGGCGAACATCAAAACACCTGTATACAGTGCTACTGCTAAGTTTGTAACTTATATATGAAATCTTTTAAATGTGTCTTTAGAATATGTGTATAAATTTTGTATTTTTTGTGTGTGACGCTAAAGAATAATTTAATTATTCATTACCACATTGTACTTTTTTTCGATTCATTGAAGGTCCTCTCTGGACAAGAAAGGCACAAGACCGTCACCAGTGGCACCTAGGGGAGGAGGCCTATACCCAGCAGTGGGTCACCAAGGGCTGAAGATGATGATGATGATTGGCATTTCCTTGAATGGGTAATTAAGAACTTTAACGTATCTAATATTGAATCATTGAATGATTGTAAGCGTGTTACATCGAAGATCAACAATCCGTTCGAGACCACTGTCATATAGGCGCTAATGTAGATACGTTTTCTTTTAATTATATAATTAAGTGCCTGTATAGGATCATCATAATAATAATTTATAGATAGGCTATCAGTTGGGGACAGTAATATTAGTTAGAAGTTTTTAAGTAAAAGTCAAGTTGTAAATAATTAGACAAGATACAAAAGAACATACGTGGATTTAAAAAAATCTAGTATTAAGGTTATACAAATAAGAGTATTTATATAAGCTTATTTTATAATTATACAATCTAAATGCATTACGAAGCCATGCGTAGCATGTCAAAATTATAGCCTTCCTCTTTTTCGTCAGGGTGCTAGTAACGACTTACCGATCTAACCGTAACAACGTAGATAGGTACGACCCATTTAGGTATAACAAACGTTCAACAAATAAATCTGTGACCGCTTCTAAATTGAAGGCACCATTGAGGCCACGGCTATTGTACGCCACTGGAGCTAATCGACAGGCTGAGCTGACCGAGCGAGCGGAGTGGGTGAAGCAACTACACCCACTGACTTCTTTGTTTGGTCGGATTGTATGTCTGTATACATTCATAGTATTTCATAGGCTATGATAAATGTTTACTATCACGCGAATCAATTGGATCGTAGTCATTCTTTCTTTGCTGAGGAAAATGGCACGATTGATACGTCGTTCAGAGTGGTTTTTTACTAATAATATGGACGACATTTTGTGTGCTGGTATCTTTTCTGGCTACCATCATTGCGATAACTCTCCTTCTAATAAATAAATTCACAATTTAGAATACTTATCCTCCAGCGGCTTCGTTTGCGTTTTATCGCGATTATAAGTTCATATTGTGTAAAGTAACGGAGATCCGTACGAGGACCATGAGTATAACCATATTTGTATATGTAGAATCCTGTTTGATTTCTACAACTAGACGTGATAAGGATGTTCCTGCTGCTACTGGATTTGTTGAAATAATATACTTTTATATATTTGTTACAATTTTGTCGTTTCTTGATTGCAGTTGGATGGAAAGTGAATTTGATTCTATATAAAATAAATGTGAGGTTATGTTGAATTTGGACAAAGTACGGCCAAAGAATCTGGTACGCGGACGGAAATGTACAGCCATGTTAATACATTTTTGCCAAGAATTTGGTCGCTGCGATCGAGCCGCGACAGTATACATAACGATTTCATTTTCTTTACTAAGTTCGTTAAACATTCAAGTAAAATTTAGACTTTTGAAGGAGTCACAGGATACAAACAGACACCTTTAATAAAATACAAGTTGATGCAGATGCACTTCACTCGCTGCACTCGCTCGGCCCACTATAGTGGGCAACTGTCGCCCAACAAATAATCAAATAATAGAGCTATAAAGGCATGTGGAAATGGACGCCACGCCCAGGAGCGTTCCAGAGAATAGGGAGCCGGTATGTGTACACCGTACAGGGTTATACGATAACAGGTCATTCATTTGTAAAAAAATAACCGTGAAGTCAAGGGACAAAACACTGACATGTTTAAAGACCACAATACCCGAGGACATGTGTCTTCGTGGAAGGACCTGAACGCCCACCACTGCATATGTATGTATCTGCCCAAGAAAAAGTCTGAGGGGGAGTCACGACTCTCAGTCATGAGGAAATACGATTCAAGAGAGAGAACTGAGAATTCAGTTCTGCAGCGCCCATACACTGCCCCTTCGGGAAATGCTAGAATGCCTCTATCTCGAATACAAGTTGAGAGACAGTTCCTATCTAGTACAAGCATTTCGTTCGCGTACAGGTATCGCTTCAGTCAAATGTCAGACTGTACATACGTACAGTGTAAAAAAACTAGTTTTAACTATTCTTTCGAAATTTACACTGTGTCGTAATTTGAAATATATTTAATTTATGACAAGAACTTTATAAATATAATTTCGAGAAATCTGTGGGCAAACGTACAAACACACAAAATCTTGAAAACAAATCATTGGTGCTAGGCTCGGATCGAACTCTGGTGCATTCAATCGTGAGGAAGACGTTTTCGTCCTCTAGCTTGTAATATTGTGAGTTTGTTTGTTCAAGTAACGCACAAGAACCACATACAGAGAAACCAAAACAATAAAAAAAATAGTCTTGTATAATTTAATAGTGAAATATAAAAAGGAAACGACACACGACAAAAATAAAATATAGCTTTCCAATGATGAGATCATCATTGGAAAGCTATATTTTATTTTTGTCGTGTGTCGTTTCCTTTTTATATTTCACTATTAAATTATACAAGACACCAATGCCACCTAGGGGGTGAGCTATACCCAGCAGTAGGTAAACAAGGGCTGAAGATGTTGGCTATTATATTTATCAAAGTTTGACACGAGAACGTTGCCTACACAAAGTCCTATACTAGTTGAATGCACGTAGATGCATATGCAGCGCAGGCCCCTCGCGCGTATCTCAAGGCCATCAATCAAACCACATACGTCATCTACACTGATTTATTGTACTTCTGTTACTTATTCTGTGGTTCTGATTGATTTGGTTTAGGCATGGTTCGGCCGTGGATTATCCTGTATCTGTTCTTGAACACACTTTCATGTGTTCTTACAATTTTTTGAATTCATCTTTCGTTTATCGAGTAAACATGCCACAAGCGTTGGTTATGGGGCTAAATGACGCTGTGTTATGTGACACGGTTTATTTATTTTGATTAGAAAAAAGACACACGAAAACGAGTGAGATCTAGGGAGCTAAGTTAAAAAAACTAATTGATAGTCATATATTTGAACAATACTTATATACTAGGTCGAGATATGAATAGATCAACTTGTGCAACTGATATGAAGACCAGTTCTGAGATTTTAATGTTGTATTATGACATGCTGTCTTACACATATCCACAATAGAAGAAAATCTTATCACTAGTATAAACAAACTCAAAGACTACAAATGTATGCTTAAGTTAAAGCGTACCTTTGCAAGTAAGTAGGTACTCACAAGCATATTCTGCTTACGTACCTATGTAAATTTAGAATGTAATTACACACTGCGTGCGTGATTTTACGAAATGATATTTGATGCCAAGTCAAAATCCAATGCATTGCGGAAATCTATATTGCACCTACCTAGTGCCTAGTTTATAATAGTCTATAAGCACGTCGATAGCTTATTTATAAAATACTTTTAGCTACTTGACTAACTAACTTTTTTTCTTGCATAACTAAATGAAGTTTGCTAAATGTATTTTGTCTATTTTGTGTAAAGCTGATATATATTGTTATTTACACAAGACAGACTTTTGACCAACATCCCCCTTAGACAGGAGGCGTATTTTAGTGAGCGTACTGACGAATACTTCTGGAATAGAAAAATATAGGAGTGACGTAATTTTTTTTTTTTGTATAATGTTATATGTATTTTTTATAATGAGTATTAAATGCAATGTATTCAAAAACAGTGACCCTATATAGAGCGGGTCATCCGAGCCGGCTCAGCTGTAAATGTTCCACGCTCTATCCAAGGACTGACTGATCGATTGAAAACGCCAAGGTGACCAATATTTTACCTATCCGAAGGCCAATCATCATGGCGTTAGTATTACTTTCTTACGCAGGTTTAGTTGCTTGCTTGGTTCTACTACAGCTAGATTACATATTTTACTGATACGAGTATTTCAGGGAGACATATTTACAAAGTTTTTGAAGAATGCCACCATGATCACGCTTCCTATCTAGAAAGATCTTTTAAATCTAAACCTGCGCTACATATGACAATGTATATTGAACAGTGAAATAATTTTCATAATCATGACGGAATCTCTTATTTTTTTTAAAGTCAAAACAGTAACATCACCAAGGAATGGCAAACTCTAACGTAGAGCGTTTTCAAACCGCCGCTGAGGCCTGTGTTTAAAAAGTCGGCCAAAAACGCTCAGTCTTTATGAAAGTGCACAATCACTAGTGAACAGATAACAGTGACGCGAGACTATTATGCCGCGATGATCCAAACATGGATCTGTCAGTCATTGAACCCATCTCTCAAACCGGTAACCAGTCCGGCACGGAAACTCTTTTGTTGTCGTTTTTATCCTGACCAATAAAATAATAGTTAAATTAAGTATGCAATATAAAAACTCTGATATTATACCTGACTGCGAGAAAAGAAACAATCAAATTGCCAGACTAATATTGACTAGTTTGTAAGTACTTATGTCTGTGTATATTTGATATTGTTACTTGTACACTAGTAAATGGGAAATATCATAGTAACTAAAATAAAATAACCCCAAACTGTAATTTGTAACGTGTTTCATAAATAAATAAATCATTAAACTAAATATCTACTTCGGTTAGATAAGGTAAGGAAAATTACTGTTATTTTAATAAACTTGAACCTGCTAGCCAAATACTAAGCTTCAAAATAAGACTAAAATACAAATATTGCAATATTTTTGCATCAGGAAAATGTATAAACCTTTGCACTTTGTAACACTAATAAAACGTTCAGAGCAGATTGTAGTTAATTAGTGGTTAGGTATATAACTTTTGGATTTCAATTATAAAAAGAGCTGGTTGTGATAACGCTATAGTTTAATTTATGTTCGTCTAGTATAAAATAAAACAATATGAAAAAAGCCATTTTTAAAAAGTTTGAACTTTTAAAACTCGTACCAAAGAGTAACACAAAAGTAGCTTGATAGTACCTACTGCAAATTTATAACTTTTAGGCCCTGCGTGATAAAAAGTTTCATAAAATTTATTCTTTCAGTGCTAAGCGTCGCGGGTTCGATTCCCGCACACCACAAATACTTGTTTATCTTCAATATACAAGAATTTGTGTTAAGTCTGGTTGTTTCTATGTATAATATAATATGTAATGTATTGTATTTATTTATCATTCCATTGGATCTTACGAACACTTGGCTTCGTCAAATATACATAGTTAGGTACACAGTGTACGTTCATATAAATGTGTGTATTTATTTACAAAAAAATATATAAGTAGTATAAGTATCTGATATCTGGCACCTTAGATGGCCCTGTGTATATTATATAAACAGGAAAAAGTAGGTATGTACATATCATCATTTCACTACACTGTTCTTAATATTGAAGCTACTTTAAGCGACTGTAGTGTTTGTAAGGCTGTAAGTAGATTGTTTTGTTATTTTCTGAGAAGTATTCGACACAGTCCGCTCGGTTTTGGTAAATAAAAGTAGACAGTAGAAGATCGCCGATTGCCTCGGTGTAATAGTCACGAACGGATAAGGCTGAGAGCATGATAGTTTTTATTTAAACCGTTGCGTTTGGTCATCTCTCTTCTTATGATTCTTATTTATGAATACATAGTACACAATTTGTAAGTGGTATAAAATTGAATGCTTGATAATATTCTGCGCTTGTCCTTTTCTTTTGTTGTTTATTTAGATTTTTCATGCGAATCTGACCCAGTACATATAACTTTTTCGTTTCAAAATATCTTCCTTTCGTTCATTCATTCATTCATGGCTCGATCTATTTCACATTACTAATTTAATGTAATATTGGAAGAATTATTCGTTTCATTAAAAAAAATTACAGTAAAAATAATTTGATAACAAAAAATAAAAAACAAATCCATTTTATAAATTAGACATAAAAAAAAAACAAAAAATGAATTGAGAGGTTTAATTTTAAATCAATAATCGGCACGAAGAACGAGATACAGTGCGAGCTCAGCCTAAGTTCATTGATACCGTAGTTTAGTTGATGCATCGCAGTCGCGATATTGTACAGAGACGCCGACCAATCACAACGTCTGATATTTGCTGAATCAGATTAAGAATTTTGAAAAACTACTCTGCATATTGCCTTATAAATGGCACAAATATTTGGACCCGCAAATATTAGGTTATTTTCGTATTATTCATTTTAATTTCTGTATTTTTAGTATTGTATTTTAATTTACCTTCCGTGAATCTTTTTCTCTTTAAACCATTCAATTAATCGGTCGTAAAAAGACAGTCACAACTAGGTACAAACGCGCTAGGTAAACCTGTGTGTTACTTTATATTTCAAAGTTGACTATTTCTGTACTAATCTCATGTAAGATGGTTCAGCAGTATAGTGTGAAGTTGTAATGCATTTTTCAGCACTCTCCTAACTTTTTTTTCGTAATAAGTAATTATTTTCAAAAATAATGTATCCCGCTCCCGTACATAGGTGCCCTAAGTATATAAAATAAAGCATTGTTAGCGGCCTACTTCTCCAGCAATATAGTCTTTCAGGACACTATCCAAACAGGATGTCCTACGATTACTGATTTTCTAGACGCAAGCTAAAGAAAATTCTCATTTCCTGTCGCTTTGAGCTAGAAACAGTTTGGGGCATGACCTCACTGAATGAACGGCCAGAACTGGGTCGCGATGTGTTCCGACATAATGGATGTACACTAAATAGACATGTACCTACATTATCTACATGGGTAGGATTGCCTGTAAGTATGACTTTAAAAAAAAAGAATACTTTATTTTTAAAAGATAGGCTTACGCTTGACCATATTGTTTCATCTAATTCTTGTATATATGGGACTACCTTAAATAAATCAGCAACCTCGCAAGGCTAATATAATAATTTACAACCTTTTGTTCTACGGCTATTGAAAATTCGCGAAAACAAAATCAGCTGTTCCGTACAAAAAGTTCATCGCCCTCTGTCGACATGTATGGAGCAACGAAATCTGTATTTGCATATTTTTAAAAACTGTGAAACAAATGTATATATACCTATCAGGTTATATGTATAATATGTTTATGTATTGTATAAGTATCCTTCCATTAGAAGATTTTCAAAAGGCATAAGCAAATGTATATAATGTTTGCTACGTAAACCTGCGAGGTTCCTGTACCTAACTATGTATTTGAAGTTGGTGATCAAAGGCTGTTATAATGTAGTTGTTATAATTTAATAAGAAAAGATTTTTTAAATAATTAGTTTTAAGTTTAGCTACGCCCTTATCATATGTATACAGGGTAAATGTAAATTTAACATTTAAGCTAGTAAAGAAATTTAAATTGAAAATATGAAGGTAGAAGCAAAGCGTTTCGTGCTATATAGTGCCTGTGTTTTTGTCTAGTCACTAGCGTATGACAATTGTGTCGCTCATAGAGAATCACCTTGAGGCTCGCCGCCTCTGCAACTTCCTCGCGAATTGAAACTCATTGTATCCTATACGTATTGGTCTGTGCTACATTCTAAACTATAAAGTCATGTGTTATTTGCAAGATAGCGAGTTCATATTTTTGATTCTTTGAGATCCTCTCCTTAATCTCATGTCTATCTTTACATATAATACATAAAGCTAAAGAGGGTCAAAAATCTGTACATAGAAGATATTAAAAAAAATGTTTGGATAAGTTTTCTTTAAATCGATAACAGAACACGTTTCAGCACTTTTTAGCATTTTTATCTGTTTATTTAAACGCGCATTGCGCGAAAACGGCTGAACGGATTTTTATGTTTTTTGGAATTGAGGTTCGAGAAATGTCATAAGCTTTTTATCCCGAAATATTGCGAGCGAAGGCGCGGGCTTTCATTAATTGATACAATATAACGTATAAAATAAAAAGCTCTTATAGGCAGGCAATTTCCAAAACCGAGCAATACTAAAAACTAATGAAAAAACTGATTGAGGTCAAGGCTTTGACGGTATAAGCAACAAGAGGATTTGTGAAGCAGGAAAATTATCAGATCATGAACATTAATGAATAAAAAACATTTAATCGTGCAAAATTGAAAAAAATTAAGATCTGACTCAAAATTGGTGACAACATATTCTTAATGAGTCCGGTCATTTTTATCTAAGAGAGCTTCGCTCATAGGGCAAGCCACTATTTAGACCTAAATTAGGTATCCTAGAATATATATAGCTATTAGAAGTGCTAAACTCGGTAACTAGGTCCTAAGTTACTGTAGAAGTTAATAATCGCCTCAGCAGCTTCAGTAAATAATCACTTGGCTATATAGGTGCATACAGAGCCACTAATATTGTAGTATTTTAAACAAGGTAGGTATTTAACACTTTTTGGATTATTTGTGTTTTTTTTTGTCATCCCTCATCTCTCAGATCAAAGCTTGTATTTCAGTCGCTATGTCCGAATGGAAAACTAGGAAAAGCAAAGAGGGAGGAGTCGCGACTGTCGGCAAAGAGGAATTCTATTGAGAACAAAATTTGTATTCTGTTAATTGCATTCAGCAAATACGTAAGTGTAACAATACCTCCTACCAAAATGTGTAGAAAGCCAACTAATATAGTTTCCTACACTAAAAATAATTACGTATGCTATCACGATTTATTAGTACAACAAAAAAAGTTTATATTAGTATAATTTTTTTGTTTGTAAGTGTAAAACGATAGGAAAAAATAAATTGAACATTGACAAAATAAATAAATTGAAGATATACTACAAGTGGCGCCACCATTATTTTCCCCACATTTTGGTCGGGGTATACGTAGATATCTAATATAGACTAAACCTGCTAAAATATCAAGATGTCCTAAGTATAAGGTCAACATTTTTTTTATATTGGTATACTTTGTTTTTTAATTTTGGAAATTGGACGTGTAAACACTATTATTTTTTTTCGATTTATAGACCTTTTGTTTGGTTCTAACCCAGTAGAAGCACTTGGAAATAATAACGAAACTAGATCTCACGACTAACTTTCTTTAGATAGGTCCATAATTTAGTTAGTCATTCAATCTGAGTCGTGGATCTGAGTGTGAAAATCACCGTTACCTAAAACATACCGCGACCTTTGATAATACCGGGGGCTTACCATGGACGTAATCACTCATAATTTATGCGAAATATAAATGAAAGAATATATAAAGAAAATACATGTAATCATAATGAACCTAAATATATGTATGTAGGTAGGTACTAGGTACCTATAAAAATCTTGGTGGCTTACTGAAACTACCCTTGACCAGCATGCTGGTGTATCATATCAGAATTGCCATTCAACGCGGCAATGCAGCCAGCATGCTAGGAATGTTGCTCTTTATTGACTGCTTTTTTGAAGCTATGATTATGTATTATTGTTTACATTGTAGATTTTTTGTTTGTAACTTTGTTTTTATATCTACGTTGTATTTATTATTTCAATATAAGTAGTCAATTAAATATAGTGGAAAGTTAAATAGAGTAACTAATTGACTAATCACTCTTTGATTCTGGTTGCAGACTTGACTTGTTTTAGTAGTAGTTTAGTTTTTTTAATTAGTTTAAGTTCCAAATTCTGGACACATCTTTACTTTATTTGTTGAACTAACGCAAATGTCTCTAGTCTCTAGGTACCATATCTTGTATTAGCGGCGCCCCGCAGTTTCAACCTCTTTAATCTCTTTAATCCAGGGTCTAACCTAACTACATACCAAATTATATCAACTAAGTCCAGACGGTTCAGCTTTAAAAAGTAACAAACACACACAACACTACTTCAAATATTCGTGGGATTTAGATGTCTCAGTTTCTGTCTAACCTTGAAGTTATATTATTTTCTATGCGATGCTAAAGCTTTAATGTCAACTTATATCTAAAGTAACGGCTATAAACAACCATAATATATACCTATATATAGCGCTATATAGGTACCAGCCGTATCAGATAATTGACTAATTTAAACACTGACCTTTTCCTGAGCGGCGGATCTACATGAATATTAATAGTACTAGGTAAACACATCATTTACCTACTTAGGTAGAGCTTTCTGTTAATATTCAGGAAAGTAAGTTTATGTCGAGGATCTAATCAACGCCCCCGGGGCGTCTCTTTGATGATAGTACTGCTGAATTATGTCAAACAGTGTCGATATACAACTATTTCAAGGAATCCACATATTTTGTACCGAGTTTGCGAAAAAATACCGCACTAACGATTTCAATTGCATTGCAATTCATGTATAACATTTCTCATCAGTAAAAAAATGAAAAAGGAAAATACTTGATTTGAAGCAAAATATAACATCAAAAGCCAAGTCCGACAACATTTTAAATACTCGTGTCAAGTATAATTTGTGCAATGTGAGTGAAATAACACTTCAGATACGTACGTACAAGTTAAAACTAAGAATAATAATACATAAACATAATGTTGATAATTCATTTCTTGGTCGTTACCGTTTTAATGAAGTAAATAAATAAATAAATAATCATATATATTATTATATTATTTTTATTTACCCGACATGAATTCATTTCATTCATTCATTTATTCTCACACAACAGAACCGCATAAAATGTATGGGAGGCCTATACACTGCGGTGGGTTGAGACATAATGGTGATCATGGCGATGAGAATATTTCACTGTCGATCAGGTCAGGACACATGGAGTAGGGGAAGATTTTCCCAGCACTTATTTTTAGTGTAATCATAATTTTAACATGGTCATATACTCGTATATGTAACAATTTAAAATATGTATTTAAAACATGCATATTTTTTTTATAAACTGACATAAATACCCCAATCCAACACACCAGTCTGTTTTATCAATCCTCATTCACAATGAATGCTGTTTTACTCTGGAATGACCTGCCTATAACTATCAATATCTGTCTATTATCAGATCTAGAGTATATCAATCGCTTTTATTGGTGTTAAAGTCAAATGTAACACGAAAATTACTTTGATTTTCTTTTATTTTCTCTGCTTAAATATAGGTTTTATTTTAAGTATTATTTATTTTGACGCCACCGACCAAACTGATCTCACTCTTTCACCACTTTCTTACTAAGGTTGCCTGGAAGAGATCATTAAGGTGATAAGGCCGTCCACTTGTATATTTATTTATTGTTTGAGTCCTTTTGATTTTGTTAACTTATTTTGGTGTGCAATAAAGATATATTGAATTGAATTAAAATATGTTATTTGTAATCTGACGAGACAATAAGATTACGAACTAACTGCTGTAATTTTTAGTTAAAAAGTTGCATATTTCTATAGGCAAAAAAATATTATCTTATCATCAGGAAAATGTCTGAACACGTAACACAAGTTCTTGGCATATATTGTCCTGCTGAGTTAGCAAAAAGCGGCGGAAATGTCACAACGCTTGCAATGATCTCAGTGATTATTGCGACATTGAATGCCCGTCCTAGCAGTATCACGTTATTGCAAGGCCTTACGTTTGCCAAATATGTTGCGTTTACCGATTGTAATACATATAAAAACGTTATCAAATTAATCGCTCCTTATTCGTAAATTTGAGATCGAAAGTAACTTAATAAACTATGCAAATCCAGGATGAAAGATGACTTTGAAAATCTAGAATGAAGTAAGGCGTAATAGACAGATGCTGTCTAGGTTTAGCCAATAGCCTAGGTATAATTTATTTGGCGTAGTTTTTTTTTCGCCTAATTGCAACAAAGCTATATGCACTATATTTTCTTTATGGCGATTTTGAAAATCAATGAAACATCTAATCTGTAACCATGCTGAATTCTGTAAAAAAAACTGTTCAGGCGCTTGAGCGTAAATAATGAAATACATACATTTTTCAACATTATATTCACATAAATAAAAAACGCATAATATTAATGTGTTATGACTGGGATCGACTAGCAAAGCATGACTCTAATGGCATCAGCCGGCATTTGTTTGTGTACGTGTATTTTGATGACTTGAAGGCCGATTCCTTATCATAGCAGTTTTTATATTTTTAGTCAATTGATTTTGTCAATTTCATATTTGTAAAATCGGCAGATATACTGTTTAGATGATGTGATCTAATACAGGGCCAAATATCACAATTTGTACGTTAGCAATAATATTGTGGCAAATCAGGACGATCGGGAGCCGACCCCGAAAAATGGGAACAAACAACAGTGCGTACATCTGTATCACGTATGACAGAAAACTACGTACATAACTCGCATAGCATTAAAATTTAAAACGATAGCGCACAGCACGAGTTCAGATTAAGACCTTTACGCTTCAGCGTTCGTTTCCACGATAGAGACGTTACGTATTATGAAAACAATGAAAGGTGTCGTTATTTATAGTGATAGCGTGTGGATGCACGTGAGAGGATAATAATATGTACGTACGTGATGGCGGTTCAGTTCGCGCATGTAAACATAGCGAGCGAGAGACGCGCGCGGGACGTACGCGACGCTGGACGGCCGGCGTCGGACTGCCTGCCGCTCCGCCGCGATCGATAGGCCGGCGCAGCGGCGGAGCGGCCGCCGCGCCTGCTTGCACCGCTCCACCACGCATGTTCGGATATTTCACCGCAACCTGCATCTAGGACACACACTATGCTGCACCTGTGATGGACAAGCGTGATGCTTTGCATTTTTCTTCAGGCATAAAATTCATACAAGATGATAAGAACGTCAGCATCAAGTATTATGTCTTGTACTAATTATTGTATAATTTTTATCTTCGGTCATCTATTAATCGTCAATTTTTTTTTTATTACGTTACATATATCACGGGTATTACAAACATGTATTAGTGGCCCATCTCATGTACCAAGATGAAATAAGACCAATGAAATGACGATGATAACTATGTATTTTTAAAAGCGATATGATTATTTATTGTACTGTAATTCTGTATTGTTGTATTTTACCCGCACTACACTGCTAAAGATATACCAATGCAATATACTAACCACGCCTAGAGTACATAAAATAAATGCATAATTGCCTGTAAGAACCTAAGCATCATTATATAATAAGGTCTACAGAAGCGGGCGGCGGCGCGGCGTAGAACGGACGTAGAAATCCTGCCTACGAAGCTACGACGAAGGACTATGTAACAGTAATACCTACATCATTACATCAGGTTATGTTGTAGGTACGTAAATTTTACGGAAACTAATTAATTAGGTACCTTAACTCCATTTACACCTAATATGCAAGCTATGGAAATATTTCTATTTGTATATTTACAAGAATTTTACAAAAGAGGTTAGGCATGGGTTTACCTTTACACTTACTCATCAAAACTTTTTGCTCGATATCGTCTTTCAACCTCTTTGGTGTGAAACGATGAAAAATTCAGAATTGATAATTTCAAAAAGACAAGTGAGCGACATGCACGTCGTTGTCATTTGTCTCGGAATAGCATCGATTTTCAAAAAAAATGGAAAAATCGCCGCATTTTGAATCAAACTGTGCCAAATACAGCATATATTGTCCATTTTCAATTTTAGCTTTTGCGAAAATTGGGTTTTAAAATCATTGAATTAGTAATTAATTGATATAATTATTGTGTGTTGGTATGTCAGTTTGATTTACTACAAGTTTTGCCAGTTTGGTGACGTCTAAAAGTACCGGCTGTTCCCTTCATCATCATATGCAACTGACCTTCACCACGCAGCGAAAATCCGTCATAAAAGTTATGAAAATAAAACTGCGTGAGTATTTTTTATGCTTTTAATGTAGTGTACTGTTCAATTTATGTGTATTTATAATTTTGGTACTATTTGGTATCTTTGTAAGGATTATTATTCGCTGCTGACGAATTTAGTTTGTCTGGCTGTAATTTTGTATAAATTTTCGACCACATCGTATCGCCAGAAGCATAAAATGGCTTCCGTAAGAAAATGTTAAATTGTCTTTTGTTCATTACTAGCGAGCAGCAGCCCGCAATGTAGCTCGCGTTTATCTGGAATATAGAAGCTCATGTGTTAAAGGAGTTCAAGTCCAACCCCATATCAATTTTTTTACACATCATACATTAGTGTAAAATAATTAATAAGTAACACACACGTCCACAAAATTTCGCTTTTATCATATGTGCGAAATTATATTACTAGGTATGACTACCAAATTTAATACAGTTGGTTGTGAATATTTCCATTTGCATAATTAAATATTCTATACTTAGAAATCTAAATTTATCTATAAAAGTGTTGTCGAACTTCGCCAATTTTGTACTTTGATTTAATAATATTAGCAGATTAAGTAAACAAATGATGCTTACTCTCCAATTAGAGACGAAGCCTAATTTATTTGCTTAATTAGGGAAGTGTTGTAGGGAAAAATTAAATTGAAAAATTCATAAAAGGAAGACATATTATGATTACTAAATATTATTTTGAAGAGCCTGTCGTGTCCCGTGTCGTGTTTTATTTACTTATTCTCTTTATTAAATCAATATCAACACACTACACCAATTACAACGATAAGATAATATTTATTAAAAAAAAAAACAAAAACCGACTGGAAGTGTCACTAAAAAGTTAATAAATATTTTATTTTCAGTTTTGCGATCTCAAATTCAGAATAAGGAGTAAAGAATTTATCAAATTATTGAAACTTACGATCCTATAAGTACTCTCATTGAAATCCGTAATATTTGTTGTCGGTGCCCGGTGTTGGTCTTGTGCCTATCTTGTCCAGAGTGGCCCTTCGATGGATCGGATGTCATTATTTCATCTGGCAGGTGGTGTACCTTCAAAGTGTGTAAGACTGGTTGTATGTTTGCAGCCGGAGACCGCTTCCTGTCGCCCCGCTCCGCGGAGGAGCTGGGCGCCGGGCAGGGCTGGGAGGTGGCGGGGCCGCACCTGGCTCGCGCCCACCTGCTCGGCCCGCCCCCACCCGCGCTGCTCGCCGGCTCCGTGCGCAAGCGCCGCGGGAACCTGCCCAAGCACTCCGTCAAGATACTCCGCCGCTGGCTCTATGAACACCGCTACAACGCCTACCCGAGCGATTCGGAGAAACTGGCGCTCAGCCAACAGGCTGATCTCTCGGTCTTGCAGGTAAACTGATGTAGAACAACTAGGGACTAAAACTTTCTTTATTTATTTACTCTGAATTTACCAACAATTTTTACTTAATTGTATGACTAATTTTATAGAGATGTTTCTAAAAAGTTAAGTCTAGTCACTTAGAGAGAGTTAGGGCTACCTATGTTTAATTCATTTATTCTAAATTTTAGAGGTGAGCTTTTTTCTGCGATGTTACTTTTCGATCTTCTCTACCAATTTCTCATGTTATATTAATTTAATCATTTGAGCGACTTTTGACCCGCACTTTCGGGTCTTATGTGCCAATATTATCTGATATAATATTATAAATTGACAAAATTCTACTACAGTGGCGTGCATGATAGTGCGTTTGAGGCATGGCGTTCAAAACGTTACCAAATGTTTATGTCCTCGTAGGTGTGCAACTGGTTCATAAACGCGCGCCGCCGCATTCTGCCGGACATGATCCGCAGCGAAGGCCACGACCCGCTGCGGTACACGATCTCCCGCCGCGGCCGCAAGCGAGCTGAGTACGGGCTGGGCCACTCCTCGCCGCCTGGGAGGTACTCGTCTCCAGCCGGACTCACTGTCGCCTCCTGGGATGGGATCGTTATGGAGGTATCATTTTATTGGCTGTTAAATACCCACCACTAAATAT